>BLKR01000811.1:0-397846 GCA_011170035.1 Teleogryllus occipitalis | reverse complement strand
AACAAGTAAAATCGAACTCGATGCCCTCGAGAAGAAGCTCTCTGCGCGTGTCGAACAACAGGGAAAAGACCTAAAGGCTTTCGCGAAGAGCGAATGCATCGCGCCCGTGACCGCGCACGAAAGCAAAATTCCTCCCAGGCTTTTGGACACGTTACCGCAAGTCGGTTCGTCCGGTAACTACAATTTTCACGGCAGGCTTATTCGCAAAGTAGGCCCTGGCACCGCTGGCTCGGACGTAGTGATTAAGGATCAATTGGACGGCATGCTGGCGGCTGCGAAGAAACACTCTGAGAATATTTTTCGCGCGCAGAAAGAGCTTATCACAAAAGAGATAGACGACACGCTGGCGAAGGCGAAAAACTACACGGAGTCTGTTTTTCACGCGCAAAAAGAATTAACTAAAAACGAGATTGAATTAAAAATAGAACAAAAATTGAAATCGAAGGGGATATTGTAGGAAGAAAAAAAAGGTATATATATTTTGACACTTGCGCTCGTGTATTAGTACTGTCATGGTTCGCACAGTGTGTAGAACGACAACGACGAGAGATTGTAGGAAGTTACCACTACCACCGCAGAGGAGAGAAGAAGGCGCACGAAGAGCAGAGTATTCACCGGCGGGTGCTGTTATCACCCCCGCGCCCGACTCCCCGCCGCGATGGGTCGCGGAATATCGCGAGGGAGGAGGGGGAGGAGGAGGAAGAAAGCTGCGTGTCAAGGAAGGAAGAGTAAGAGAGGCGGGTTTCTGCCAGCCCTTCTCCCTTTACTCCCCGCGATTCTAAGCGGCCTGGGCGCGGTCGGTAGTGTCGCAGGCGGCGCTGCCGCTATCGCGAACGCTGTGAAAAACGCCAAAAGCAAAAACCAAGAGCTAGCGGAAATGATGCGTCATAACAAGGCCATGGAAGTCAAAAAAGGATCGGGCGTGTTGCTACGGGCCGCGAAAATGCTTCGAACGACCAAGAAGGCGAAGGGGAGGAAAGGGAGGAGGAGGGGGGGCTCGTCTCGAAAAAACCAATGAGCGGAGTACCGCGTCGAGCACTCACGCACGAGGAAATGACACGTTTTGCCAAGAAGATTTTGAATATTCCTTATTTTCGTGGCGTGTTTACGCGTGATGCGTTGCCTAAAAAAAGAACAATGGCGGCGTCGGCGCGTGAGTGCGGCGTCGTCAACCTCGACGACGCCAGCGGCGACGGTACTCATTTCGTCGCGTACGCGAAACGTGGCCGAACGGTGCGTTATTTCGATTCCTTCGGACTTCCGCCCCCTCCCGAATTTCTTCGATACGCGCGCGGACACCACGTGACGTACAACACGCGGCGAGTGCAAAAATATAACACGAACAACTGCGGCAAGTTGTGTTTGCAATTTCTCTTTCACGAAATGGGGGAGGGGGGAGAGGGAAAGAAAAAAAGGAAGACTCATCGGTAGGAGGGGTTCATTTCACGAGAGACGCTGACATCATGCACCCCTACACGCTTATCGGACGAGGACCGGAAGTGACGGCCAAGTTCGCGCCGGCCATCGACCTCTCCACCGACATTCACGAGATCGCGTTGGTCCATCTCAACACCGCGCACCACGTCCAAAACGTGAAAGAAGAAAACAACCGGTTTTACTACACGTGTCCAGGGGCAGAAACAACACATATGATAAGCGTACCGCCGGGCACGTATACGTTAGAAGATATCAATCGACACATTTACGACGTCCTCAAAAAACAATTTCCCGAAGGATTTGCGATGAAGACGCATTATTGCGACTTGAAAGCGGACCCGCACACGAACAAAGTCGCCGTTAGCACTTCTTTCAGACTCGACTTCGAGGGTGATAAATCCATCGGTCAACTTTTAGGATTTAAAAAGAACGTTCCACCTACAGCTCGGGGAGAGTACGCGATGTCCGATCAAGCGCCGGCGATCGTGAAAGACTTTGAAGTGTTCGTGACGTGTAACGTGATCGAAAGCGGGTATATAAACAATCGGAAGGCCCACGTGCTTCACCAGTTTCACATCAACGACTTACCAGCCGCCATCCTCGAAGAGAGACCGTCGGAAAAGATATTTCATCGCGTCACGCGCCATTGGATCGACGAGATTTCGATTCGTTTAGAGAACGCGGACGGTCAACTGATTCCGTTGCATCCGGAAACGCCGTTGACGTGCACTCTGCTCGTCCGTCCTAGACTGCTGAATTGATTTGATTGAGAGAGAGAGAAGAAATGAAACACTATAAATTGGAGGTCGTTCCTCGTCCGCGACACAGAGTGCTTTGTCCGCTCGCCACGTTAACACGGTCCAGCCGAGAAATCTTACGAGGTTTAGGTTATAGTCTTCTCACCAAAGGAAGAAGAAGAAGATGACGACAAAGAGAATGAAAGTGAAGCATTCAAATACTGAATTTATCGACGAACATGCCATAGACATTCTTCATAGAGAGAATCTGAAACATCACATCACCGGCATCGCAGTTCACGAACACTTGCCCTATATCAGATCGTTTAATAATAACGATGAAATACGTATTACTATCGCGAATAAGGACGCCGTTCTTCTGCCGTCCGCCAGTTCTCTCGTCCTCCGAGGTTCCGAAGACAAGGACGGCACCACGGAACGCCCCAACACCGAATTGGTGAACAACGGCTTCGCTTTTCTCTTTAGCGAAATTCGTTACGAAATCAACAACGTCATCGTCGATGTAGTGAAAAATCCCGGGATCACGACCACCTTGAAGAATCTTCCTTTGCTGTCTCCGGCGGAAAGAAGAGAGTTGGGGTGTGCGGGATGGACCGAGGAGGTGAATTTGTACAACGGTGATGTTTGCAACAATAAACGCGCCTTCTGCGAGCCGGACGGAAGGTTTTACGCGATCATACCTTTGAAATTGTGGATGGGTTTTTTCGAGGACCACAATCGCGTCATGACCGGTGTTAAGCACGACCTCGTGCTGATTCGCGGTCGCAAAGACAAAAATTGTCTCTTTACAAAAGCAGAAACGGCAGATGCAGCGGCGTTTAATATCCTCGATGTCGTTTGGAGAATGCCTCATCTCACGCTCAGCGACGCCGCCTCCCTCGCCGTGACTAGGGTATTGGACAGCAGACGGCCCATTCCCATTCAATTCAGACGATGGGAACTTCAGGAATTGCCTTCGATCACGGCAGGGGGAAGGGACCTTTTCAGTGGTCGGTGAAAACCGTCCCGAAGGAAGATCATCCCCTGTACGTCATCTTTGCTATGCAAACGGACAGGGATGACGATTATAAAAAGAACGCGAGCGAGTTCGACGGTTGCGATATTGTAAGGGCAAAACTGTATCTCAACGATGAATTTTACCCTTATTCCGATCTTTTATGTAAAGTATCTTATTATAAAAACAAAAACTGGTATCCGTATCTCTTTGAAATGATAAAAAACATGGAAGAAAGTTACTACAATCGTCATCCCACTTCGGCTATTACAATGGACTTTCTTTCAACTTGCCCTTTTATTTGCTGGGACGTCTCCGCTAGATCGTCTGCCATGGTTCCTTCGCAAACCGACATTAAGATCACGTGGGAAACAGAAACAAACATGCCGAACAAAACCTCAGCGTATTGTCTCATTATCTATAAAACGGAAATGCAATACGTGCCGATAGATGACTTTGTCGCGAGGAAAAACGTGTGAGAAAAAAAAAGTATAAAAAGTTGCGTCGTTCGTCCACCAGTGTCATTTCGTCTCTTTACTTTGTAGCCGCACGTTGGGAGAGAGAGAGATGATGCACGAGGATCTGCCGGAAGTCGGTTCCGCTTCTTCAGCTGAGCCAGATGACCCGTCATCAGCACCACCACCACCACCACCAGTTTCGCATGATGTGTGTACACACCCGTGTAACATTCATTGCGCATTAAAAACAAAGAATAAGAAGCAGAAGAAGATGAAAAGACTGCGAAAGGAAAGAAAACTACAAAAGAAATCTTCACGACGCCGACGGAGAAACGAAAAGGAGGAGGAAGAAGAAACGGACGGGAAAGAAAGGTCAACAACTCCGGACACTATCACGTGTTGTGGTCTCACATTTTCCCAATTGGATGTCAAAGAATGTGCACGCAACGCAGCGGAATGGTTGACGAAGGCTATCGAGATATCAATCGCTTCGATGCTTTCTTCCTCATCTTTAGCCGCAGAAGAAGTCGACAACATCACATATGAGATGGGTGTGTAATTTGAAATAAATAAATAAATAAAAATTTTTTTGAAAAATTTGTTTTTATTTTCCTTTGTATGTGTGTACCAAGTAGGATTCCCTCCCTCATTCCACCCCTCCAAAAAATATATAGATATAAATCTTTTTGATACTCGCATCATACAAGCAGTCTCTCTCGAGAATCGTAACACAATGGACCAACCGAAACTGCCCGTCGTGAACGTGACAGCCTTATGGAGTGCAAGAGGGGAGGGGAGGGAAAAAAGAGTCGACACGGTCCTCTTTTCTTTGATAGTGTGCGCGCTCTTATCGTTGGACCTTCCGGATGCGGAAAGACGAACGCTGTCGTCTCCCTCCTTACCGGGAAGTTTGGGCTGGCCTTCCTCAACGTCTATTTGTACTCTACCACCGAAGAGCAGCCCATGTATACGTACTTGAAGCGAGTCTGCGACGGACTCGTTCCTTTTCATTCGTTTTCACAACACGACAACATCGTGCCGCCCGCCGAGGCGCTTTTCGACAGCGTTTTCATCTTCGACGACATCGCCACGGAGAAACAAGATAACATTAAGCATTACTTTGCCGCCGGAAGACACAAACACACGGACGTGCTCTATCTATGTCAGACGTACACGAAAATTCCCAAGCAATTGATTCGAGATAACGCGAATATAATCATCATTTTCCGACAAGACGATAACAATCTAGAGTACATCTACAAGGAACATGTCGGAAACGATTATAGCTCTTTCAACGACTTTAAAGCAAAGTGCTCCGAAGTGTGGAGCGCCAAGCCTTTTGCTTTTGTGATGATCTGCAAACCGAGTCCGCTCAATCAGGGGCGCTACCGATCGGGTTTCGATCAATTCCTATAAAACATCTTTTCTATCCGAGACGCTCTTCACTCTCTCACGAGATGGTGTACGTGCGACAACATTCTTCGTATTTCGCGGAAACGCGGCGGCGGCGGCGACGACCTCATCGCTATCGAGGTAGCGGATTTATAGGTCGGATCCTCAATCAGGCGATCGATAAGCTTCCCTTCGAACTTCACATTCCCGGTGGTTATCAGTTCTGCGGACCCGGAACGAAACTCACTAGAAGACTACAAAGAGGCGACCGGGGCATCAATCCGTTGGACAAAGCGTGTATGGAACACGATATCGCCTACCACAGCGACCGAGGGGGTGAAGAACGCAAAAGAGCAGACGAATCGCTCGCCAAGGCGGCATGGGAGCGAGTCAAGTCCAGAGACGCGAGTTTCGGTGAAAGAGCTGCGGCGCTCGGTGTTGCGGGTGTGATGAAACTCAAATCCAAACTCGGGGGTCGCTTGAAGACAGAAAAAAAGAGAGAGAAAAAACGGCGGTAAAGAGGGAAACACAAAGAAGAGAAAAAAGAGATTTGACGACCCTGAGCGAGCTTGAGAAAACGAAAAAGAGAGTGCGCGACAAGTCACCACGTCACCGTCACCGCGCCCCACCCCCGGCTCCTCTTCGACCCGAAACACCGGAGGAAAGGTTGAAACGTGAAGTGGAGAAGGCGCGCGAAAACGTTCGCGAGAAAATGGACACCTTGCAAGAATCCGAAACGGCACGTAATAGATTACTCGATACCTATTTCACGACTCCCGTCTCAAAAGCGCTTCACCAAGGCGAGAGAAAAACGGAAGGGGAAACAAAAAAAAAGTTTAAAAAATCGTTCTTACCTCACGTTCGAGTAAAAGAGGACCTCGTCAAGTCGGAAGACGATGAAGAAGAAGAAGAAAGCGATGAATTTCATGACTCACTCAGCACTATCGCAGAGTCTGAAAGAGAAAACACAATCGCCTCCCAAAATTACGCTCTGTTGAAACAATATTTAGATCGTTCCAAAGCCGGGATGACAGATGACGTTTACGGTCCGTACTATATTGGAAACCGACCTCACATCGGTAACAGTTTAATCGAACTTCAACCGGAAGACGGTTCCTTCTACGTGCAGGGACACAAGTTCTATCCTGAGCCCGGTCTTCTCGAACTACTTTTTGATGCAGAACCTAACCTCCATGCGATTACGGAAGACGATAAGTTGAAATACAGAAAATTTCTCGAAATAAGTTCCGCACACAAAGAGTATTACAAATCAAATTTGCCGTTTCACTCAACACAGACGTATAAATTTCGCGATATCATCTCACCTCTTTTCAGACAGGAAAGACGACAAAGCGCAAGACTTCAAAAGAAGAAGAATAAGAAGAGGGGGGGTGGTCTGCGATTCGTGACCGCGCCCGACTACAAATATTGGCGCGATCCGAACACGCTTGTAGAAAGACTACGTCTTTTGCACGCTTCGAAGGCCGCCGGGAACAACGGGCTCGACGGTGAAATCGTAGAAATAGAAGACGAGCTGCGTGACGCTGGGATTATTGTCTAGAGAGGTCCTTGTGATGACGTCATCTGTCCGGCAAGGTCTTGCCGTGGAATTACACGCGCCGGCCCGACGTCGTTACGGGAGGCGGCGAGTGATTACGAAAGGACTCGATGACCTATGGCAAGCCGACTTGGTCGATATGCAACCGTACTCGAAAACCAATCGAGGTATGCGCTACATCTTGACGGTCATCGACGTCTATTCAAAGTACGCGTGGGCGGAAGCGATAAAGAAAAAGACGGGCGCGGAAGTGGCGAAGGCTTTCGATCGCATCGTGAAGTCGAGCGGCGGCGGCGGCGGCGGCGGCGGTCGACGACGAGTGCCCCGCTTCCTGCAAACCGACCGAGGCACCGAATTTTACAACAGCACGCTCGCCAAGTGGTTTCGAGAGCGCGGTATTCATCATTATTCCACCTTTTCGAACGTAAAGGCAGCCGTCGTCGAACGATTTAATCGCACACTCAAAGAGCGTATGTGGAGACGGTTCTCCGCCGAGGGTACGCGCCGCTGGACCCCCATGCTCCCCTCCCTCCTCCGAGACTACAACAACACCAAACACAGGACGATCGGTATGAAGCCGAAAGACGTCACCGACGACAAATTAATGACGACCGTGTACGCCCACGCGAAGACGCTCGACCCGCGTCTCCTCAAGTCGAATCGATTGCGAGTCGGTGACGTCGTTCGGGTGAGCACGTACAAAAGCTCCCCCTTTCGGAAAGGCTACGAAGCGCGATGGGGAACCGAACTATTCAAAATCGCGCGCGTCCATCTGTCCAATCCCGTGACGTATTCGCTCGATGACATGCGAGGTGAATCGATCGAGGGTCGATTTTACACCGAGGAATTGCAGCGTACACGCTACCCAGATCAATACCTCGTCGAGCGGATCGTACGCAAAAAGGGTCCGCTTCGTCTCGTGAAATGGCTCGGTTTCGATTCTCGACACAATTCATGGGTGCACGAAAGAGATATTGAAGGGTAAGAAAGAAAGAAAAAAAAAAAAAGGGAGCGCTTCATGTGATAAGCCGTTCCGGTATATAAAACAAATCTTTCGTCCTATGATTTCGTCAGTCAGTCAGAGGAGAGCGAAGCGTGTACTACTACTCCACACGCATGACTACAGAAGACATTATATTCTCAGTTCTATGTTTTCTTTCGTGGATAATTTGCGTGACCGGCTTTGTCATTCTAGCCTTGTGACGAATTTATTATTTCTTGCGCCGGCTCACGATGAAACAAACGAAAAAGACATCGCTTTAGAAGAAGTAGTAGTATGCAAAAAAGAAGAAGAAGAAGAAGCATCAATGACGACACCGTCGGCACATGTTTCTTGGCGTGCGGAGGAGACCGCCATTGCCGACATTCAAGGTTACTACATGAAGGGACGATTCGTCATCAAATTGCTGACGGTGTTGAAAATTCCGAATTCGCGGGAAAGAAAAGGCAAAGAAATGAAATGTCAGACGTATGTGTTTCGACCGCCTTGTCTGGTCCAGGATCTCGATGAGAAAGATAATCGCACGCGGGACTGGATCGAGCAATTCCACCCCGCCAGTCCTTTATGGGATAGCGGTACGTACAACTACGATACTCATAAGGAGGTCATTCAGCATGCCTTCGACGGCGTCACAAAAATATTCGTGAAAGGGAGAGAAAAAGCGAAGTGGTTGCGGCAGTGCGTACACCGTCCAGTCGTGGACTTGTTTTCAGAAGGATGTCCACCTATAAAAGAGTGTGTGAATCGCACGATCTTCCGCTTCTTTCCGAGCGGAGCGGCGGCGGGATCAGCATTGGGAATGCAATACGTCCTTGCGCTCTTCGAGTGGTTGACGACAGAGCGACCGGACCTCTTATCGGGCTGATAAGACTTCCTGTGAATCATCACCCGACGGCTGTTCGAACCGGACCTCTTATCGGACCGATAAGACTTCCTGTGAGTCATCACCCGACGGCGGTTCGATAAGACTTGCAGCTCGGGGTGTGCGGTGTGTCAGTCGGTCGGCAACCAGCGAGAAGCGAACATCATCAGCAGCAGCAACAGATGGTTGAAAGGGAGGAGGATCTGCAGTGGCCGAGTGAGATCAATCAGGCCGTACAACGGTTCGTCGACAATGGTTTTTCTCTTCTAAGCCTCGACGATCTATCGCTGCAATCGCTGCCCATTGACATTCTACTATATTGGGCCCCGAAGGACCTTCCTGTCATCTTCCACCGTCTGCCGGACCACGTACAGAAAGATTCGCGTATTCTGAAACTCCTCCCTTGCCTCAAACATTATAACAAGGGGCGCACGCGTATAGACGGACCGCCGCCACCGCAGTGGCAGTGCGGAGGGTGTCAACGAGAAGAAGCTCTGCGTGCCGGTTTTTAAGTGTAAATGGATTGGATTGATTGCTTGCAAATTGTTGTTATTATTATAGACATCATAGCCATCACCGCTGTTCTCGTGTGCTTCGCTCTCGCGTGAAAAAAAAAAAAAAAAAAAAGACTCCCATGGACGTGACGTCGGCGCCGCCGCCGCCGCCACCGCCGCCGTCGCCGCCTCCTCCTCCTCCTCCATACATCGTAGTGAACAAGGAAGACGATGACGTCGACGATATCTCGTGTAGCATCTGCCTCGAACAATTGCAACCGCAACGGGCACGCACGGTAGGTTGCAATCATTTGTTCGATGTAATATGTATCGATCGGTGGTCGAAAAAGTATAATACGTGTCCGATGTGTCGACACGTCTTGTTACAAAAAAAGAAACGAAAGTAGAGGAAGTGCGCCCGCCTTTAGCGGTGATTGAACGTAATGTTGAGATAGAGATAAATATCCATCGAGTTGCGAGGGAAAATTTTAGAAATAGACTGAATTGTTTGAGAAGAAGGCGTAGCTATGCGGACGATTTCGAACTATTTAGAGTTCTGTGGAATTTGTATGTAACGATACGACGCGACGCCTTAAACGCGGGTGTCAGTATAGATGAATATGCCGACGATGTATTTTTAGGTTTTATTGAAGAGTTGGAAGAACATCGTGTATAAAAATTTTTTTTCTGACGTCAGCCAATAGTCGCATCATGAACTGTCGGCAAAGCGAATGCTCCTCCTACTACTACGACCCGGAGGAAGAGTACGATGTCAGCGATGAAGAGAGAAAAACAAAACAACACCGCGTCAAATTTCCCACTCTCCGTCGTCCGGTTCATATCGAAAACAATGGCGGCAGTAGCAGCAGCAGCAGCATGAGTTTGCAACACACTCAACCACATACAAAAAACAAATCGACCTCTCGAAGTTACCACCCCCCCTCGCAACAAAAAAAAAGAAAAGAAAACCGGAGAAAACACAACAAACGCGCATCGTCACCGTGGTCGAGTCAGCACTATGCGTCACCACCATCACCGCCACCGCGACCACCACCACCACCATTCTATCGACGAGACCGCGACGACCATTTTCTTTTTTACGTATAAAACGACGTGAACGCACTTTGCGGTCGTCAGTCTGCAGCATGACTTCCCAGCAAGGAGACGTCTACTACGACTCGGCAGAGGGGGAGGAGGAGGATGAGCGGCAGCAAGAAGAGGATGAGGAGTACGATGACAACGTCGAGGCGGAAGACGAATATTGCAATATACCGGATTACGTTGCCACCAAAGCGTACGTGGATGCACAAATCGAACTCGCTCGTGAAATCGCAGTGCAAGATGATAAGAAAATATTGAAGGAGAACATCGATATACAAAATTCGTTAAAATGCGTGATTGAAAATCAATCCAAATGTCTCCGCCAATGGAAAGACGACAGCCCCTTTAACGCGGATCTCTTTCGCATTTCCAATACGGCTTCTCCCATAGAAGAAAAAGATGCCGTCAACAAAGGGTACGTCGACCGCAACATCAAAGGCATCAAGACGCAGCTAGAAAAAATTCCAAACCTCCGATGCAGCAAACTGGGAAACGTCAACGTGATGAAAAAACGTCTTGTCAACGTGGCGCCACCATTGAAAACGGACGACGGGGCTACGAAAGGATATGTGGATGAGAAGATCAAAAAAGAAATCAATAATTTTTTAAAACAAATGTAAATTAATTTTTTTAAAATTATTTATATCATGTATTTTCAAAATATATATGTGTGAAGATTAAAAAAGAAATTAATAATTTTTTCTGAAGATTTAAAAAAGTATTTGTATCATTTTTTCAAAATATATTCTTTCAATATATATACACATTTTTTGTTGTTGTTATTTATCATTCCCGATTCACCTCCAGGCAGGGATTTCCCCCCCCTTTTCATAGTTCATCCATAGAGCGAAGGGGGATTTTTTTTATTTTATTTTATTTTATTTTATTTTATTTTATTTATTTATTTTTTTTTTTTTTTAATAGTGACGTCACCGCGGAGGGGAGGGGGGTTCACAAAAAAAATAAAGGGAGGTGGAGGCGCACGCGCGTCTCTCTCATTCAGTCGTGGACGACAGAGGTGACAACATCGCAGCAGCAGCAGCTTCTCGCTTCATGGTAATTATATATGTGTGCATGAGCGCACGCACGCACGCACGCCACGTTACGTCACGCCACGTCACGCGCGCGCGCGAGAGTCACGTAAAACCCACTCAAGAGACGCTCTTCTCGGCCGTGTCGCGGTAGCTCAGTGCTAGCGTGCGCGCCACACCCCCCCCTCACAGGAAACGCTACTCCGGGCGGTTCGAATCCACCTCGCGCAGACTTCCCGTTTTTGAAAGACATCACACCACCACGCACACACCGAGTTCCACACGACGCTCACAGAGCGCGCCACCACCACCTTCACCGCCGCATTTCGCCGCCAGGGCGCGCGCAATCGGCCCCAGGAAGTGACCTCACTTCTCTGCTGATACGATAAGGGGGCCCCACAGGCGGGACCCGGACGTGACGCCACTCACTGATAAGATAAGATAAGGCTTATCAGTGACGCGTTTCCGGGTCCCGGGGCCCTCTGACGTCACCCAACACATATGCGGGTCCTGGACCAGGAAGTGACGTCACGATAAGATAAGATAAGATAAGATAAGATAAGGCTTATCAGTGACGCATTTCCTGGTCCAGGACCCGCATTACCCCCCTACTTATGTGTGTGTGATATTGTTAAAATACTTTCAGTTTCAGGTCTTACATTTTCCTCTTCAAGGCTCATTGTGTTTTGTTCAGGCATTGTTTTGTAATCTGGTATCCAGGCAATTATGAGAGTCTTTTTGGATTGAATAATGTCTTGATATATTTCATGAATACTGTTTATCATTGGTATACCTGGGTAGTTATTGTGAATATTATTTATTGCTTCAAGGGAAGTAGAGAAAATGACAAACTTGTTATGTCTGAGTTTTTGTGACATTTTGAAGGCTGTCATTATAGAGCATATTTCAGCTGTAGTAGTACTAGCGTAGGAGTGCAGTCTGTTTATAACTTTGACATCTTTGGTAAATGTAGCTGCATATTTTCCATCACTATTATTGATAAGTTTAGTATAGATTTTAAAGGAATCTTTGTATTTATTTTCTATTTCTTGAAATTTTATTTCCTTATCTTTTTTAACCATTTTATTTATTTGGATAGTGTCCAGTGTTATATCTGCTACTATATCAGGAATTGTCCATGGTGGTATACTGTTATTTCTTTTTTCCATTAATATCTTTTCCTGAAAGTTTAGCTGTCTTAGTAGGTTTTTCACTTTGCTATATACTGGTGAAAAGCATTTTTGTTCTTTGTAGTAATTTTGAAGTTTTGGGTATATATCGTGGTAGATTATAGGATTATTAGACTCAGCTGTTTTGATAGCATATTTGAGAGTTAGCATTTGTCTGCGATGAGCTAGAGTTGGTTCTTTGGCTTCTATTAGAATGCTGCCAATGGGGCTAGTATGAAAACAGCCAGTGCTTATTCGTAGAGCTTTATTATGTATAACATCAAGTTTTTTTAGGTCTTTTTTGCTAGCTGAATCATATAATATGGATCCATAGTCGATCTTGGATCGTACTATTGCTTTGTAGGTCATTAGCTGGAGATGTTTATCTGCTCCCCAGTTATTATGGGAAATGCATTTGAGTATGTTTAGTCTTTTTTTACATTCTTCAGATATAATTTGTATATGTCTTTTCCAGCTCATTTTTGAGTCAAAATGCATGCCTAAAATTTTAATGGTTTGATCAAAATTTAGTTGATGTAGGTCCATTTTTAATATGGGCAGATTCACAATATTTTGTCTGGAGAATATTATACATTGGGTTTTGGAAGCTGAAAATTTAAAACCTGATTTGAGAGACCATTCATGGAGATTGTTTAAGGCAGATTGTATAATCTCTTGACTGGTTGTAATAGATGTTCCTCTGCAAAGAATGGTAATGTCATCTGCATACTTCCTTGTGATTACCGGATGGTTGATTTCGGAGCCTGCATCATTAATGGCCAATAGGAATAGGGTAACACTAAGTACTGCACCTTGTGGTAGTCCATTTTCCAGATGTTGTGCTGATGATAAGCTACCATTAACTCTCACATTAAAAGTTCTTTCTTTGGTGAAATTCTTGATGAATTCAAATATGTTGCCTTTAAGTCCATATTCTTGTAATTTTGTCATGATTCTATGGGTCCACACCATGTCGTAGGCTTTTTCAATGTCTAGGCTCACTGCTAAAACATGCTGTTTGTTAGCAAGGGCTTCTTGAATGTAAGTATCAATACTTACTAAGTGAGAAATAGTTGAGTGTCCTGCTCTGAAACCAAATTGATTGTTGGATATGATGTTTTTAAAGTCTAGAAACCATCTGAGTCTTATGTTAATTATTTTTTCCAGAATTTTGCACATATTGCATGTTAGAGAAATGGGTCTGTAATTTTCATTTTTTGTGGGGTCTTTTCCAGGCTTTGGTACAGGTATAACAATAGCTGATTTCCATAGCTGGGGAAATACATTTTTATCCCATATTATGTTATATATTTTAAGTAATGTTTCTTTTCCTTCCAGGGGTAGATTCTTCAAAAGAATGTATGGAATGTTGTCTGGTCCAGGTGAAGAGTTTTTAGTCCTGTTGATAGCAGAATTGAGTTCTTTAATTCCAATAGGATCATTAAGATGGTGATAAGTAGCCAAGTCTTCATTATTTGTAAGTTCTGTAAGGTTCTCTTGTTCTTTTTTGTGTTGTAAGAAGGCTTCTGTATAGTTTTTTGAGCTTGAATTTTTGGCAAAGCTGCATGCAATTGAATTTGCTATTTCGTTAGGGTCTGTGATGATTTGGTTATTTGATAGTAAAAAATGTATTTGTTTACCTTTTTTTGTTCCTTCGATAGCTTTTATTTTTGCCCATGACTCACTAATATTATTATGTATTGACAAACTTGAGACATAGTTGTACCAAGAGTTTGCTTTACTTTCTTTTATGGTTCTTCTTGTAACAGCTCTCATCTTTTTGTATTGTATTTTATTTTCTTCAGTATTATGTTTTTTGTATTTGTTGAAGGCATGTTTGGAATTTTTGAGTGCCAATTTACATTTTTCATTCCACCAATGGACTAGTTTGGTTCTCTTTGATGATTTGATTATTTCAGTTGATCCATTTGCAGCTTTGGTTATGACATCGTTAAATGAACTGATGATAGTGTCGATGTTCTCTGTTTCTAGAAGAACATTAGTATTAGGTAGGTACTTTTTGATCAGATCATTATAGATATTCCAGTTAGCTTTGTTATAATTCCGTCTTGGGATTGCTTGGTCATTTTTATACATGTTGGGAGTGTTGTTAATATTTATAAAAATAGGGAAATGGTCACTATCATAGGGGTAATCTAAGATATTCCATGAACATTTATAGGCATATTGGGTGGAGGAAATGGAAATATCTATGGCACTGTAATTGTTGGTACTGGTATTGATGTGAGTAGGTTCTCCAGTATTAAGAACAATTGTATCTAGTTTATCAAATATTTCTTCAAGCATGACACCTCTGTAGTCAGTTTTATTGGATCCCCAAATTGGATTATGGCTGTTGAAATCCCCCATAATGAGAAAAGGTTTTTGCATCTTGTTAATAATATCAGTTACTTCTTGTTCATCAAACTTGTAGCTATTTGGTAGGTAGATATTACATATATTGATTTGAACAGGTGACAAGATCCTTATAGCATTGACTTCAATGTTTGATTGAATATTCACTTCTTGATATTGAATATGGTCTTTGATGAATATAGCTACACCACCACTGGCATGATTGGAGTTGATTCTATTTTTGAAGGAGCAATTATACCCTTTGATATTGCCATACTTGGAGTCTTTGAAGTTGGTCTCTTGGAGACAGAGGATGCCAGGGTGTGTTAGGTTGCATAGGTACTGTATACTTTCTAGTCTGGGGTAAAAGCCATTTACATTCCACTGAAGAATTTTCATTGACTGGTGTTGATTTCTATACTGGAGTCTGTTTCAGTGCTCGATTCATCTGCAGTATGAAGTACTGAGTTGATTTTCCTGATAATCCTGGTGAATCTGCCTTTTATGGTTTTATTGGTGAGATGTGGATATAGACTATGCATCATTCTGGTGATGGATGATATGTCTTGTGAGTAGTCAGTAGCAATGAGTATAGGATCATTAGTACTGAAAGAGTTCTCTAAAAAGGATTTAAATTGAATGTAAGTAAGGGGATAGTTGTTTTGAGAGTCTTCAATTATGTGTTTGATAGGGGTTATCAGCTCTTCCATATTTTTCTCTTTCTTCTTTTTTTTCTTTTTTGGTTGTTTTGAGAGTTTTTCCATATTATTTGTTTCAGTTGTGTTGCTTACAGACTTGGAAGGTGAGGAGGAGTCAGTCTGGAGGCATCTTTTATTGGTACTGAGGGAGACTATGTTGTTATTATTTGAGATTTCTTCATTGTTTTTGGCTTCATTAGTAGAAGATACAGATTTAGAAGGTGGTGAAGAATCAGTTGTGGGCATTTTTTTCATGGACTCATGGTGAAATTGTATATCTGCTACTTCAGTGTCTTTTCCATTGGTTGCTGGATCTGGCACGTCACAGGGTTTTTCACTAATGTGTTCAGATTCCATGGGAACATTACTTAAATTGGTAGTTTTATGGTGACTAGAAGTGTTGGGTGAAGGGCATTGTCCAGCTAGGTGCCCAGTTTGGTGACAATTAAAGCATGCCATTTCATCAGTTGTGAAAAATATCCTATATGTTGAGCCTTCATAATATACAGTAGTGGATTCAGTTAGTAGACCTACATCTTCAGGAGAAACATATACTTGTCTCCGAAAACTCATAATATGGGAGAACCCCTGTCCAGGAATACCAGCTTTAACAAATGTAATTTTGGATGCCAATTTGATGTTATTTGTGGTGAGTACATTCTCTATTACTGAGTGAGGGATGATGGGGCAGACGTTTGAAATAATTATTCTTTTGGCTTTTGTTAGAAGTGGTCTCAGCTTCAGATCATGGTTTTTTATTTTAATGACTTTATGGTTGTTTGTAAGGGTGTCAGCTATTGCTTGAGAGCTTAGAAAAATACATACTCTGTTGTTTGCAATTTTTGAAATAAATCTTATTTCATTAGCGTCAATAATGTTGGAGAGACTGTTTATGTAATCTTTAATGGTGAGACCTTCTAGTGAGTCAATGATTATAGCCTGGTCCTTGGTGGGAAACACTTCAGTTGACATAGCATTTGCGTAGGTTTTCAGCTTTGGTTGAGTAGATACCTTAGGTGATGGTGTTGAGGTTATGGAAGCCCCGATGCCCGTGGGCTCCATCCTTGAGCAGGGTAGCCGCTGCAACGGCTGACCGTATAGTTGATTTCAGACACTCACAACTCGTGGAACTAGAGTATTACCACTAATTAAATGTCACAAAGTTCACTGTCTGAATGACAATATAAAAACAACGTTTCACTGGCCGCGATCGGAGCACGATGTGTCTCGGTCGGCTGCCACAATGGAATCGTCTTCTATTATTATTTTAGTTCTGATAGGATACTTGCCTCTGAATGCCATCACTTTAGTTTTAGAGACAGATATTGAGAGACAATATGGTTTGCATATTCTATTTAGCTGGTACAAGGACTTTTGCAGACTTATTTCGTTCTCTTCTATAATTATATGATCGTCAGCATACAGAAGTGATTGTAGAGGTGTATTTGGATTTATCCAAATACTTGGTTTATTTAAACTTTTCCATTCTCTTAGAATGTTGTCAATATAAATATTAAACAATGTGGGGGACAAGCTACACCCTTGTCTTACACCTCTGTTTACTTGTAACTCTTCTAACATTTTGTTCTGAACTTGTAAATTGATACTTGTTTTGTGATAGAGGGATTTAATAACTTCTATCAAGTGGAAAGGATAGCCCCTTTTTCGAAGAATCTGCCAGAGAAGTTTACGATTAACTCTATCAAACGCTTTCTCGTAATCTATAAAAGCTATGTGGGTCTCTAAATTGAACTCTCGTCTCTTTTCTATTATTTGGTTTATGGTAAACACATTGTCTGTACACGATCTTCCTTGCCTGAAACCACTTTGTTCTTCCAATAAGAGTGAATCTGAGATTGTTGTGAGCCGTTTATTTATTATTTTTGTGTAAACTTTATAAGCGTTGATCAACAAGCTTATTCCTCTGTAATTCTGTGGCTGGCTTCTATTTCCTTTTTTTAAAAAGAGAGATGACTTTTGCTTTCTTCCATGCATCAGGTATTCGGCATTTTCTCCAACAATTATTAAATAGTTCAAGAAGTCTGTTCTTCAGTTCTTCACCTCCATATTTTAGAAGTTCTGCATTGATACCATCTACCCCAGGAGCTTTTCTATTTTTCATGCTTGACAGTGCATATTCCATTTCTTGTTTGCTCAAAGGGTCTATCTGACGGTTGTTGTATTGTGACTTATCTTCATCGATTACTGCTGGGTCATTTGATTGATTACTTATTCCTGAAAGGAATCTGTGTCAATCTTCCACCGCATAGTAAGATCCAATAGTGAGATCCAGCGTCGACTTACCTGTCGGCTAGCAGGCGCCCAACTAAACAATACCTTTCACCAGCGACACTTAAATCAAGTAGACAGTGAAAGTGATCATGTGAACAGTCGGTTAACATGCAACCTCATCTACAACCACAACTCCAAAAGCAACTGCTATATCAACTGCAACTTCATAAGTTGCTAACTTCAACTGCAACTTGTGCAACAAGGACAAACTCAGCCGCAGGCACCGCAACTAATGGTAGTGCTTCAGCTGCCTCCGCTGATATCTCAACCAGCACCAACAGTTAACGCATAAGGAAACCAACAAAGTGTCGTATGCACTTCCGGTTCTGCCACCTTACAAAATCCACAAGTTAGTGTCCTTAACGTAATCTATTCACTTTTTTATTGTGTGTTATTAAACGAATCGAACTCTTGTATTTACAAGTTGTAAAATAAATTTATTCATTCCCGCGACCTTGACGCCGATACCAGTTCGGATATTAACCTTTTATAATATTTCAGTTTTATCTAGATATAAATTGTTAGAAAATAATGAAAGTGAACTACATATACAAATACGTTAATCATGAATTTATTCGTTTAAATCTTCCAATGTTTAAAGTTTGTAGACTTTACATTATGTAGAGAAAGCCCATTTCAATGTGTGAAGTAGAGTTAGAAAACATTAATGAAGCTAGAAAGATATATCTTTAAACAGGTTTATACACAGTGTAATAAATGTGCAACAAAGTTTAAATATCAGAGTTATTGTGAGTTAAAAGTGCTAGAGATATGACCATTCACAAGCAAATTGCGGATATCATCCCATATGCGTCAAATGCATGTGAAACCCTCGTTATTCGGAATGCAAAAAGACTAAAGGTACCTCACAATATTCTAACTGCCATGAGTACCATGCAGCAAACTACAGAGTTTATAGCTATTATAAATAATATGTACGGGTACATTTTAAAACTCCACCAAAAGCAATTGATAATAAACAATATAACCTTTATACTTCACAATTAGTTGGGCAATATTTGAAATATTAATAGTCATTTTATGTAATTCATATTCTGACTTGGTTACACTATGAGAATCCAAATAAAACGTTTCTCCTTATGAATTATGCTCCAACTTCCTTAGAAATGCTATATATAACTTTGTAAACAAACATCTTAGAAATACTCACAGAGTTTTGTTCCTTTCACTGCCAGTAATTGTACGTGGTAGGTTGCAACTCTTCGGCATAATAAAAATACAAGTATTATTTTAGACAATATTCGGTAAAAAGTGCTTTAAAAACGAATATGGAGATCTGAAGGTATTTGTTATATTGGTTTCAAACTGAATACACGAAACGCCACGACCAGAAATGGAGAGAAACAATATTTTTTTTAGTCGAGAGGAAATTAGTGGTGAATCAATAAAGAAGGACCTTTAGTAGGACGACAAATAAGTGAACTAAAGATGCAAATTAGGAAGAACAGTTGAAAGATTTGGAATGAAATTTCATTTGATTTAGCGCATGTGCTTTCTTCAAGTACATATTTAGTGAAAGTCTTTAGCCACTCTATTTATCTTCATGACCGGAGGATCCACTGAAGTTTTGAGAATAGAGCAGTTACTGTAAGCAGTTGCTGTAAAATTTTTCTATAAGTACATTTTGAGTAGTGCAAAAATGTATGAATGACAGTCGTGGTTGAGTTTGTTGAATGATAACTGCTGGACACTAGAAAAGTAAAATGCTGAGGAAAAATACTTAAAATATTCTTTAATATAATTAGAACACATTGAGTATTTTTATTTTCTAATTTTACGATAACTGTAAAATATTTATCTCACTAACCCAGGAAAGCCTTGCATGGTTCAGAAAAAAATATTTTTTTATATCATATTCAGAAGAAAAAGTCTTATATATTACTTACAGAAGCTTTTGTAGCAGAAAGAAAAGTTTCATTTTGTGGAGAACTGCTAGGAGTAGAAGCGATTGTTACGTAATCCCTCTACATATTTGTATTAATATTTCTTGTAAATCCTAATATCTCATTTGTCATACTGCATGCGTGCCTAAAAACCAGGCAATTCCATTTTCTTTACATATTTTTGACAAGGCATAAATACTGATGTAACTGCGCTCATTGAGAATTGAAATAACACTGATTATAGAAGGGGCCATTTTATTTCCGCTTTACAAATGCAACACTATACCGACGATTCGCTTAGAATATTATACAAAGCAGATAATAAGCACGTGGACAAGTACTCTCACAAAACATCAAGGGATCCTCAGTGCATGAAGTTACAGGCGGAAAGAATGACATATACTCCTGCGAAAAAGTTGCGAGTCGAGCGAAAAAATTGCCGAGCAATTGTGGTAATAACGAAGACGTTAGAGAAACGTTACACTTAGCGGCGCCAGACAGCAGCACGCTCCCTTTGTACACACAGATAAAAGTGATTGAGCTAAGCGCTTGACAATAGACGAATGCCCTTGGCGAAAAGTGCGCGGGTGGCGGCGCCGGTGGCGCTGCGGCGGAGGAAGTGCGCACCAGCGCACCGGCGCTCGTCCACCGCCACGCGAGTGCTCTTGGCCGTCCACGCCGCCTCCACGCTCCTTCACCTGGCGTGGATGGCGACGTCCGCTGTTATGAAACGTTTATTTGCGGCACAGGTTTCCCTCTCGAGGGGCGGCGTTTTGCTTCAGAACTCACCTCGCATTTTACTACTATTTAATGAAATAAGTTTTTATGGCAATTTAATTTTGCTTTGTTTTTAAATTAATATTTTTTAATAATTTTTCTTTTTTTAAATTTGTAATTATTTATTAATGTAATTAGTTTTTATGGCAATTTAAGTTTTACTTTCTTTTTAATTTTTCTTTTTTATTAATTCTAATTTTAAAAAATCCTTATTAATGAAATTCGCATTGTGGATATTTAAGTTTAATTTCATTTTAATCTGAACTTCTAAGGAGATTGTGACAACATATTTTCAGTAACTGTCAATTATAAATTATGCGACCTTCAAAGTGTGTCCCAACGGAAAAGAGGCATTGTAATACAGGGAAAGATATAAAGTTCACTCCTTGAAAATAAATTTCCATAACTGTAACGGATTGTCAGAAGGAAAGTTTCTCCGAGCTCCAAACAAGAAAACCCACCTTATCTAACGGACATTTTAAAATATTTTCTCCTTCTCATAAAAAGATTAAATTAAATAAAAATTAAATTAACATTTTTTAAATGATGAAGCGGGATAATTAAGTTAACTACCTGAACGATGATAATATTTCTGTAAAATGAGATATTTTATTCCCCATATTAGGAGAATCAAGAGACACTCTTGATTAGAAAATACTAATACCTTAGAATACACGTAGGTACTACATTAGAATACCAATTGATGTATGATCAAGTTCGTTTAATCGTTAAATGTTTCAAGAACAGAAGTGAGTAATCGATAAATGTTTCAAGAATTTCAAGAACAGAAGTGAAAATGTATCATAAAAATAGAAATTCTCAAGATAATTCTTCCCCAGTTCCTATTAGTATACAACAAAACGTACTTGGCACAATTGGCACGTAGAACTTAACACAATCGGCAAAAAGCATGTGTGTCTTTTTTTTTTGAAAAATTTCCGAGCTGAGTTGGTTGATTGATTGTTAGTGATTCCGGTTGCGTCAACTACTGAGATCATTGGTGATGAACTCTTAACTGTGGGGCATATTTTTCCTCGGGATGTGGCGATGATCTTCCCCCACTGGATGGCGAGATCCGGCACCGAACTACCGTCGACTAGCGGGGTTTTCTCCAACCAGGTATCTCCCACCAGCGGGGCACCGCCCCAGCCAGAACAAATTCCAAGTCCCCAACCGGTCGTCCGGCATGTGTGGTAGTATAGTGCATGTGTAAGGGGGGGTGAGGATAGTACAAGGAAGAGGAAGGAACGATCGCGCGCGGTCCGTGGCCCGTTTGTTAGGGTACTGCTCCAGCATTCGCGTGGTGTTGATCGGAGAAACCACGGAAAACTACCGATCAGAGCAGCCGGCCGTTAGGATCTCCATCCTCTCCAACGTCGGGACTCGAACCTAGGATCTCCCAGTCAGACATCAATTGATGCTCTGAGCCACCGCTCCCGGTCCGAGCTGAGTGCATTCGAAACATTTTCTGGAATTGAAGAAAGGCACAACAACTCGAGAGCTGCGCCAGTCGCGGTGTCCGCTGGCATGCGCTGTGGCGGTAACGCATTTCTAAGCGCAGCTCGTGTCTTTCTGCATCCGAATGGCATGTTCTCAAGATACAATGTCGCGCCGCGCCGGCGGCGGCGGCGTTTTTCAACCTAAATTGCCTCCTTGTTTCGAATTGTACACTGTGTTTACACAACTTTCTCTGCCGACAGAATGGATGACAGACGTCCTTTATTTTTCGTAACAATATCTCATCAAAATTAAATTAAAGGAAAGTCGTCAGCATGACAATGACGAGGCCTTTCCGGACCGCGCTGCGCAGGGCCAATTTGAGCAGGGGGAGGGGGTGGGGTGGGGGTGGGGGCGGCGGTTGCGCCCGCGTGCCGGCGTCTGCCTCGCGATCGAGAGATCCAACGCGCGTGGCTGCTCTGCAACAGGTTGCCTCCGAGGGGCAGAGGAAATGAATTGGAGATCTTTATGACACCAAGATATTGGTATGATTTGTTCTATTTATGGGTTGGTGTTTCCTTTCCTTCCTATTCTTCGCTTCGAATCAGTCCAAGTTGTTTTCATTTAAAAAATCGAAGATAAATAAAAATATCATTATTAATTGTATTATTATTATTATTATTATTATTATTATTATTATTATTATTATTATTATTGTTGTTGTTGTTGTTGTTTTTTGTTATCATCCTTCTGCATTGAGGCGAAATACTGTTTTTTCGATTCCTATCTACTAGTCGTCCTATACGTAAAACAACCCACTTTCGCCTACGTGTAAGCTTACAAATGATTGTAATCTCAATATATGGGAGCATAGTAATTCAAAATGTATTTTTTCAAGCCAAACGAAAGACTGATGTCTTTGGTTAATGTACTATTAGCTTTTATGTGACTGAAACTATATTTTTCTGTTATTCTACTTATAGATATTCTACTTATGTGTTAATACTTTATGTATCACTTAGTTTACGTACATGGACGAGAGTCCGTTTATAAATAAATAAATAAACAAATAAATAAAAATTATTATTATTAATGCTCGGGTTTCCTAACAATTTTCTTCACATTTGAATTTCTTCTTTTGTTAAAATATTCTTAGAACCTTCATTTTGATGCTAGATGTTGACAATGTAGAAATAAAAATAAAAAACATTTTATATTCGTCCTGCTCTGACTAATTCTTCTTCTACTTCTTTTTCGTCTTCTTATTCTTCTATTTCAATTACTGTGACATCGAAATGCCAAGCATGCATGTTAGCGTTTAGTAACTGGAAAATGCTTAGTTTTGTGTCATTTCATTTATTATAGATAAGTATGAACAAAAGACGGAATATCCTTTGCCTAACTATGTATAAATTTTTATATTAAGCATTGATTGAGTTGAAAAATTTTTGAAGCATAAATGATGGTATCCGGGCTGATAGGCCGAGGTGCAGTTAGCATTGATGTGCCAAACGTTTCGTCCATGGCTACGGTGAACATCCTCAGCGGCGGCGGGATCTCATGATGTATAAGAGGTGGCGGATAGCTGACTGACAGTTATAATTAGTAAAGGGAAAGTGGGTTAGTAATATCGATTTTTTATTAACTTTTACGCATATTACCAAAATGCTATAGAAAAAAGTATTGTAATGTTGTGGCAAATAATGGCAGTTTTTCGACAGAAAAACTCGTATTGGGGGGGCCCTGATACCGCAAAAGTGGATAAATTCGTTTTCAATATGGTGTGAAAAATCAAAACAAACGTTGTGTAGTCAGAGGCTACGATTTGTGGGTCCTTGATACCAAGCAATTCGTTTACGACAAAACATTTGTCCGTCTGTGTCTGTCTGGTCGTCTGTGAACAACGGTAGAGGCTAAACCTTTAGCAGGATTTTTACCAAAATTGATGTTCCCCGATCCACCTAGCTAATGTTGCAGCACCATGAATTTGAAACGGATATTGTGATTTTGAGGATACTTTACATGAAGTCGTAACATTTTCGTAATTTATTCCAAAATCGCTCGAATATTTTTTATTTTTTCTCCTCGAATAGAGAAGAAGATAAAAATGGCGTAGGTTGCATTTTCCTTGAACTCTCGGAATTTTCGAAAATTGCAAATGTTCCAAATTTTTTCGACGTCTTCCTATAACTACAGTATTGAAGATAAAGGTTTTTCTTAATGAAAACTATTAATCAAAACAGCTCTTAAATTAAGGTCATGCACTTTTCGAAAATATGAGTAGTTTTGGTGTACATTTGCGTGAAATGCAAGCATTTTTTCAAAAATTATTTTCTCAAAAAGGTCTCAATATTTTTTTCTTATATTTTCTCATCTATGAAAGAACGGTAATGAAAATTATCCAGGTACCATTTTCGGCAAACACTGTGTATTTTCGAAATTTTCAAAAATTAACATTGCTTCTGTAGAAGTAAGAAGTGTCTATTGTTTCTGGCTGTCGAAAGATCTGCAGCTTTCACCAAAGGCGCTTTATTTGAGTTGGTTAGGACTTTTCCAAGTGGAGGTTTAAGTATTGGTACAGCAGAGATTGGAATACATATACGTTTCGTTCCAATAGCGAGAAAAAACTGATGGTGAAGTACCATTAGTTTATTTATTTATTTATTTATTTATTTATTTATTTATTTATTTATTTATTTATTTTTTTACAAACAAAAAACAGTTAAAAACTGCGTATGACGGGCTATGGGGAAAAGTGAATTGTGTGCACATTTTCAAAATTCTGTGATCCCTACACTAAATCATATCACTACTTAAGTTTTGAATTATAATTATAAATTATAAATTTTGAATTATAGTTATAAAAGTATTGTACTGTTTACCTTCAGAGGATGAAAAAGGGAAGTATAATGAAAGCTTGAAAGTTTGGTGTAATACGTACTGAATTTACATGTTGGAAATATGAAATAATAAGTATGCGTGTTATCCATACATGAGTACTTATTAATGTATCTGATAAATTTTGTGAATTACTGTTGAAGACCACGGACGCAGATGTTTCATTTAGCACAAACCGTCAGTACCTTGAAATGCTTAGGAATTTTTCAAATATCTGATTCCAGAAACATTCTATTCTAAGTTTAAAATGGATTAATAAACAATAATAAGTGATGACAAAGTGTAGAATCATAATGTAGTGCAGTTTTTATTTCAAATGTCATTAATTTATTCATATTTATTTCACAATAGTTACATGTTCCAACGTTAAACTTTTAAAGAAAAGAAAGATTATTTATTAATCACTTGGTGAATTAGAATTTTCAAGTTTTACGCATTATAAATGAAATTGCAAAACTTAATTACTTTATTGTTCCATATTTTTAATCGAGTTAATTCTCCTAACATTTTTATTATTATGTTTTTATATAATGACATTATCGTAAATTGCAACTACAACGTTCTTCCTTTTTTAGATTGTGTATGTAATGCTTGAGTGAAGGTGTCTGGTTTTTGTTTCTAATCTCATTTCTTGCTTGAGTAAACAATTCAGGTTTGAATTTTTATTAATGTCATCATTTGAAAGTATTAGGGAGTGTTTATGACGCCCTAATACTTTCAAGTACCCTGTATTATTTATCAAATTGGAAAGTTATATCTGCTCCATCCCTTAAAGCTACAGTTTAAGGATTTGCTCTCCGAAGGTCACCCGCACTTCTCTCTCAGATCCTGAGAAACGGAAACACACACTTAGATGTTCCCTACAGAGCGTCGTGGTTCGCAGCAGATAAGAGAACTCTAAACACGCGCTTGCAAGGCCCATTTACAACGTTGAATATGCAGAGCAGCTTCTTGGAAGTAAAGCAGAAAAGCGGTAGAGTTCGCTTCGTGATGCTCTGCGAGACGGGTGGGGGGGGCAGGGGGTGCGTCGGCCTGCATAAGTGGTAGAGGTGAGAGTGACTCTATGGAGAGAAGGGTGATACGAGAGGATGAAGAGAGGTGCATAGAAAGCAGCGGACCGTAAAGTGGCAGAAACTACAGAAAGAGAAGGGTAGTGAAAGATGAGGTGAGAGTGAAGGTTGATGAGTAATCAAGGTCACAAATGCAAGAAATTGAGAATATGACTACAGGGTATGTAACACGGGCGGTTCATCGGGCAAATTACGAATTATGAATTTTCGTAATACTTCTTGAAACAGGAGTGGGAACTGAAGGCCATTACATATTGAAACAAGAAGATGAAGTTAAGGAAGTCGAGACGACGAAAGAATCCAGAACTAGAGGACGAAAGAATCCAGGAGAGGCTACAATGAAGCTATTAAAAAATAAAGAGTAAATGAATTAGAAACAACAACAGTGCGAGTAGAAGCGATATCGCATGGGGTGAGGTAGGGAGGAATTCTGGCCGCAGTCTGCAAAGGTGAGTCAAAGGCTTTAGACGTGGATGAAGCACTGCGTGACGGGTGATAGTACACTTGGTAGTTGCCATTGCTGGGGGGATTCGAAAGGTTTGGATGTCCCTGGAGAGGGGAATATTGATTGATTGATTGATTTTTTCGTGTTTCCGGGCGCGAAACGCATTGGCCATTAGTCCCAAACGCGCACTGCTTTAGTCGTTAGTCCCGTTAGTGTAGTGCATGTTTTTTATTCGGGAGATGGCGGTGATCTTCCCCCGCTGGATGGCGAGATCCGGCGCCGACCTACCGTCGGCTAGTGGGATTTTCCCCCTTACCAGGACTCTCCCACCAGCGGGGCACCACCCCAGCTGGGACAAGCTCTACACTCCCAACCGGTCTCCCGGAATGTGGTAGTGTAGTGCATGTTAGTGTAAGTGTGTGTGTGTAAGGCAAGAGGATAGGACAAGGAAGAGGAAGGACAGATCGCGCGCGGTCCGTGGCCCATTTGTTAGGGTACTGTTCCGGCATTCGCCTGGTGTTGATCGGAGAAACCACGGGAAACTACCGATCAGAGCAGCCGGCCGCTAGAATTTTCCTCCAGACAGCGACTGAATTCGACCTAGCTGAAAAGCTAGTGTCGAAAATCCTGCCGCCGTCTGGACTCGAACCTAGGACCTCCCGGTCAGAGGCGCTGCAGTGACATCAGTTGATGCACTGAGCTACCGCTCCCGGTAGTGGAGTATTCTTTTATTATCAATAGAACAGAATTCTCAGGTACGAATACAAAATTGTATTTCAGATATTTTTTAAATGATTTATTAACGTAGTACGTCTCAAGACTAAATGATCTAAGCTTCCACTAAGTATTAAATTTTACAGATACGCATTAGAAAAAACTCAATTTTAGACTTCGTTATCACAACTATTCCATTACTCTTCGTGCGTTCTAATTCAATGAAACTACTCATTTGTTCTTGAGAGATCTTGAGAGATCCACTCCCCCGCTCTAAAGAACACGCGCCAGTGCCTGCATTCGTATGCAGGACTAATTGCTACTAGCAGTGTTCAGAGTGAATAAATAACGAAAACAAAACCATCATCACTCTCACCTACACAGCTCTTGCTCTCACGCAGACTTGGCATTAAATGATTGCAAAAGAAGAGACAAACTAAGAGCAGTGTCGACGAGTGATGTACGCATTCTCTCAGCTTCAAGCAATCTGACTCTCTCCTGATTCGAATATTACAAATAAAAGTAAGTATTTAAATACAAGTGCCAAGTACATATGTATTTGGCATTTTGGGTGGATTCTCCGACAATTACCTCCGACGATGCGTGGGTCTAATTTTGATTCCCACCCTTGGGGGGTAAGAGAGACATCTGGCGAACATGATGTATTCCGATGACATCATCGCAGCCAGTTAACTCCACCGACCTGAGCTTTTCTTTGGCACACAGCTACCGGGTTGATTTTAAAGGAAAGATACAACTCTATTTTAGCCTCGACCGGGAATCGACCACGGACCACACTCAGGGAAGTTAGTACTTTGCCAATGAGCCATCCTAGAAGCCATATTAAAATAAAATGCTTTCTTTAATTTTTTCGGTCTTATTAGATCCTATATTGAGTGTTTCTCAGCGGCATACGCCGAAGTGATGAGAAGCAAAACGTATCCTGTCCAAGTCCAGATTAGGAGCGATGGTGGAAAAGGAACGGGATTGGAAGATCGCGCGCGGTCCATGGGATGTTGTGCAGGATGCTACGTCGGCGTTCCCCCGAGATCACCAGGGAAATTACGGAAACCACCGATCAGAGCACTGTCGACCTGCAAATTCATTTAGATGTACGTATCACAAACTTGGTGTCCTTCGGCGTAATCATTAAGCAAATTCCAGACCCCTACCTGGGATCGAACTCACGACCGCCCACTCTTGTGCCTGGCGATCGAAGAAAAGACACCGCACTGATGCTCACCACTGCACGTCTCTCGTTTCATTCGACTTGTCAAAAAAGTACGTATGTATTACCTTTCGAAAAACTTAACAAACGTCTTCATAAAAGTTTTGTTAACCACCTTGCTCGAAATGTTGAGAATAAAAAAAAACGTATTCATAAAAGAATTACATGTTAACTGGCACGGCGGCGATGGTGTAGCGGTTAACGTATCGGACTGTTATACCCAAGTTTGCGGGTTCGAAGCCGTGGATTTTGAAGGGCGAAAAAGTCCTTCGTACGCCTTCCTTCGGAGGGGAAGTAAAGCCGGCTGTCCCATGTTAGTACATGTAAAAGATCCTCAAGCCTAAATGATGCCTCTGAGCTAAATTCAAATCGCCTGTTCCCATGCCAAATCCCATGGTTGGTAAAAGGAGCCTAGCGGAATTTGCGTGGTCAGGCGGAAGAGCAGGCCTCATGGCCTGAGTCTCGCCACGTAAAATAAGGCACATTCAATTCTTAAGAATATCGTGTATAGAGTTTTACTTAGCAAACGACAGCTAGATCGTTCTCATAATCTTCTATTCAAATGTTAAAAATCATGATAAACATTTAAATGACATATTTATGAAATTACCGATGAACGAATGAAAACTAACTACAAAGAAGGTATCCTTTATTTTGTCATCTCAGACTCACCACATAAAGTAACAAAATGTGTACGTAACCAAGTTAATAATGATTTTTTTACGTCCACGAGACTCACAATGCAAATGTCTGGAGGCACGCGCCGGCCGCAGATGCGCAAGAAAGGAACTCATGGCCAGTGATGGGGCTGCCTCTCTCCTTAGTGCGACCCATCGCTTGAGCCATTGTCATTGCTCTCATTACCACGAGGGCTCCTGTACTTCACTGGCCATCCGAGGACCCCCTCGGAACGCGATAACGTCACAATAAAAAATGCAAGTGGACAGCCGTCAGCGCCGTTAACGAGACGGAGAAACTCCAAGAGAGTTCATATCCTGAGTGTAATGAAATCAATTACCGCCCCGATAATTTGGGTGGCTGCCTGGGAGGCGCGGCACAAAAAGCACCACCCCGACGAGTAATGAGGCCCCGACCGCCAACGCGCGCCCGCTCGTGGAAAAAGTGCATTCGGAGCCCTCACTGTGCGTAGCACATGTCATGATCAGAGATAATTTTCTAAGTGCCACTAAGAACGGCTTGTTGTTCCTTTGTATGTTTTTTTAATTCTTTATTTTTTAATTTTCTTCAGTGAGAATAATTTTACTTGATGCATTTCCGTCAAATCAACATTTTCTGACTACATGGTCAGCATTGTTAATGTTAAAATGTATAATTTATGCAAATAAGAGTAAATTTTACTTAAGGTAGTTTGAATCATAAATATTAAAAGTTAAAGTATGCTTTTGTTACGATTTTTCTGATTTACATAAACAATGCAGAATTCAGCACACTGAAAAAAGGGAAGTATTTTTAGGGTTTGTTCGGTTTACCAAAGGAAAAATGTATTTTGTAATATATCGCCCTGACAGTGATAAAAATTATGTATTACGTGTAAATTATGAGCTGGTGTTTACATTTTTTTAATACTTACCTCTTCAGTTAAATTAAATTAAATTAAATTATTTAAAATTTTATGGAGAGTTGGAAGGTAGAAACTTTTTTAAAACAAATATCGCCCTAAGCCTCTAAGGAGACAGTAATACTTTAGCAAAACTAACGTCTTATGAATAGATATAGCAATTAACTTTTATCAATTTCAATTCAATACACTGATTTTAAATTATGTTTATTTTGAAATAAAATTAAATATACACTTCTTAACACCATTAAATGCGATAATATTTTATTTTCATAGCTTTGCTCTTTTACTTTACACAGACTATTTCTGATATTCAACAGGTTTCGAAATCTCTAGGAAATAATGAACCTTGCTACAATGTCTACGAACAGGAATCGGTAGATGCAGAAGCCTTTTGAATGTGTCTAGATCATTCACTTCCAGTTATTCCGCAAGCGAATCTGATGTAAAAAATAAAGGAACATGTGTGGGAATACTATGGCTTCAGGGAAGCATCTCTTGGGAACAATCATGTACTTACTGAGGAAGAAATGAGGAGTACCTAAGTGAGGAATGCCTTAGGAATACCTAAGGTGCAAAATTTGATTTTAATTCTGTGTTATTTATGTGTATGTTTGTTTTTTCTATAATTGTTATTTTGTTTTGAAACCCTTTGAGTATTCAAAGGATGATGATGATGATAATAATAATAATAAATCAATAATGGTAACAATTAAATAATTACTTTACAATGGAATGACAATACACCATCTATCATAATGACCTCTGTGAGAATGTCGTTCGTAAACACGTTGATTTTTTATATTTTTCGTTAATATTACAAAAAAAGAGGTGCTAAAACAGCACGTACTTTCTTGCCCGTACTCTCACGCACAATTATGCGAAAAGCACTTATATTTTCGAAAAATTGTACATGATATTAGTTCAAAATCTATCTTTAAGAAACAGATTTCATTAAGGGAAAAAATCTCTATCTTCTTAATTGTAGTTGTTGGAAGACGCCGAAAAATTTTAAACTTTTTGCAATTTTCGAAAAATCAGGGTTTTCAGCGAACATGAAACCCGCCCCGTTCTCTAAAACGTCCTTCACACTATCCGACAACAAAATTTACTCAAAACAATGGAGCCATTTTTTTTAATGTCCCAGCGGCTTTATGTAAAGTAGCCCCAAAATTAAAATATCGGTTTCAAATTAATGGGACACGACATCAGCCATATAGATTGGGGAATATCAGTTTTGGAGAAAATCGGCTAAACCGTTTATCTGCTAGCGTTGTTCAAAGACGGCCGGACAGACCGACAGATGAACAGACGTTTTGCCGTCAATCGATTTTTCGCAATCAAGGACTTAAAAAACATGGATTCTGGCTACACCGCATTTTAGAGAAATTTTTCTTTAAATTTAGCATTTTGATTTATCCAGTTTTTTATTACCAGGGCCCCTGCAATAAAATATTTTCTGCCGAAAATTTGCCGTTTTATTACAAAACTTTATCTCTACCCCGTAGCAAGAAAGTAAAAATCAAATACTTGGAGGTGAATGTACAAAAAATTGTTTATTACACCTCGGACATTTCCAGTTTTTTCTCAATCACAATTCTACCTTTATTACATAGTGCAAACGTAATCCAGTTAATAATGATTCCTCTTGTGTACCCGAGAATTCACAACGGCCATATGTGCAAGAAAGAAACTGATAGCTAATATTGACTCTCCTTTAATGCCCCCTACATTTTTTTCTGCTTTTTATGATTAATAAGATATTATCCATTTATTTTTGTATCATTTACTTTAAATTCATTACAGAATATGTTGTCACAGTTGTCAAAATAACAGAATAGTATTTGCGTGACAAAACAAGAACTTTCCAGAATGCTGAATTTGAGTCTTCCTTAGACGAAGTCATCTTTCGGAAAAAATAATATCGAAGAAGGTAGTTGTTACTGTGCTCAAGGCAAGGCTCAATGGCAGCGTTTGTCTGAAGGACGGACTCGCGAAGTTCCCCATTTAGTCAGCAGGAAAGGGAGAGTGAAAAATCGCCGCTTCAATGGAAAAATACGTTACAAAAACACATCAATTTATAAAAAACATTTTGCTTAAATACGAATATATACACATATTTGAAATTGTCTTTTTAAGCCCATTACGATACGCTAAAATTTAGCATAAGATTTCATTTTGAAAAACAAAGTTGTCCTTATATCTTCGTAGTAAAATACGAAGACGAAGTATGTTGTACTTAAGTGGCCCCTGTTTATGTAATAGACTGTCCAAACGGCATCTTCGTATTTTGCACGGTTGAGGGAGATACGAGGGGTGTTATCACTTAGTTGTTCCACCCTTAATATGCGCCAGGAAAGGTTTGTCCGCCGTGTTACCATGCAGATGAGAGCGCTACATAAACTCAAATTATGCTGGTATCACGAGCACTACACTGTGACCGCTCACGTATTTTTCTTGAGATATTTTATTTTCTCACATGAGTAAAGCGATAATTTGACAACTGCAGTAGTAAACTCCTCGAGCATGAGCATTAAGTTGACTAGCGTGGTATAGCGGGAACGATTCCTCGAAATGCCAGAACTGTTCCCAGAACGGCAATCGCTCACCTCAATGCTCACCTCTTTTCTGTACTGCGATTTATTCATAGCTGCTTGTGAAGTATAACAGCTGTTACGGTGTCATCTAATGGGAAGGTTGAACACCACCATAGTGACGTGACTGTAGTAACATTGGAGAGCACCGTAACAGCTGATGAATTGTCAGAGGCAGCAGTGGAAAAATCGTAGTTTACTAAGAAATTCGTTCCAGTGTAGACGTGCCTACAAGGGTCCAAGAAGACGTAGCCTGTCTACGATTTTGGAAACGAAATCAATTTCCAACCACCGTTATACAACGTTATACAACGATCATCTATCAAGGTAACTAATCTTGAAACAATACTATTTCATTTTGAGATTATTCACAAATCTGCGAAATGAAACTTTGTGAAATTTATCATGTGTAACGGGAGACATATTTTAAGATATTCTCCTACACCATGCTATTTTCTTGTTGGTCTTTTTATTTTTTATTTTTGTTGTTGTCTGGTATATATTATTTCGCTTTGATTCTGTGGATATCTCAATTTCCATTGGATATATAAAATGTTACTGGAAATTGCATTGTGAAAAATCCATTTTGGGAAATAACTTATAACTGAGCTGAAGACATGTATACATGCAACCGCGCTAGCACATGAGTGCAAATTACCCACTCAAGTCGTTCCTGCGTATACATCGCTGTTCTGTTGAATCATGTTTATCGTGGAACTCCTTTGGTTGAATTATCATCGTAAGAAAAGTGAAGGCGGAGGCAGAAGAGGATCAGTAAGGTAATGCGTTCCCATTTTTTACATCGTAACGGACGTACTCTCAGTTTGTTAGTGCTCGCAAAAAAGTGCTAAATTTTCGGCAGAATCTTGTGTTGTATTTTGTGTTCCACTGGTAGTTATAATTCTTATAAAAGTTCAGCCAGAAACAGCATAGGGGGGGGGGAAGTGTCACCGGTTGCACTCGGCGGGCAAGCTCAAGGTCAAACCGAACCGCGTTCTTCGTGAAAGCGAAAACTATAGAAATATTTAGACTGAAATCAGAGGGACGAGAAGCAATAGAATTCTTTTTATTTTAAAAAACCTCAAAACTGTTCCAAGCATAACAGGAGCAATTATCATATATTCTGGATTTCTGCCTATAACACAAAGAAGAAAAGGAAATTATAAGAACAGTTTCTTATTTTTTTTAAAAATACGTGATTTTTCAGATCAATATTTTTTGTGAATTAGAGTGTACATCTAATTTGTTTTCCGAATTGTTAACTAAGCTTTACAATACAATTTTCGTAAAAAGTTGCATAATAACGTTACTATATTTTTTGTAAAATGTAGCTTAAACTGTTTCAACTAAAGGGTAAATTTTTGACTGGGAAAAATTTTATTATTTTATGTTAAATATTTTCTTAAAAGTTTTAGAGAGAATTGTAAACGTTCGGAAGGATCCTGAGGTACAATTAACGATTAACATCTTGTACAATAGTACCGTGTGACATCTCAAACACGGAATTTTTTCTTAAGTATAGTTGTTTCTTTTTTCATTGTTTTATTGCTTTGTATGCGTGTACCGTTTTTTTTACAGAAAGTGTATTTATGGATGTGTAAATTATATTGTGAATATTCAATTGTGTCAGGGCAAATTTCTTTTCACCTTTCACATCCCATCACTAGTACTTCATTGAGTTCTGTTCATTTTTCAAAATTTTCTTTTATTGTGGTGGAGTTATTAAATTAGGCCATAAGCTTTACTATGCGCACGTATTGTTGAACTTTCCTTTTGCGTGTAGTGGTAGTAGAGCTTAGGATGAGTTTCTATTTAGTTAACAATGCAGAAAAATCAAATCTGTTCGTTCGTTTACTGTTAAAAATAAGTTTTCTATAATTCGGCAACGAAAATATCTAGTTTTTGAAATGTTAATCTCTCGCTTTTTTAATTTTATTATTATTATTATTATTATTATTATTATTATTATTATTATTATTATTATTATTATTCATCTTTCAACTATTAATAGTTAAATTGTTGAGAAGGGATTCTGAAACTCAAGAAAGCGTGCGCAGATGATTTTCTCCCGCATACGTCACATACAGTTTTTGACTAAATAAATAAATAAACCATTTTTGGGATGCTGCACCCTATTATGCTGTAAACCATCGTGCGCTGTTTGGAAGCTTGACATTTGCTGTCATAATTAAAACGCAACAAATAAAAAAAAAAGCCTCAACGTTATATTGTGGATGCCGATCCCTCACGAGTCGGGCAGGTGTACGTGTTGCGTTAAGAAAGTGTGCGTGGGTATGCGCAACATACATCTATTTCAAACCTATTGTTTCCTAGGTGGGAAAGAGAATACGAATGTGTTTACGGAATCACAAAAAAGGACTGTCCCATAAACACAGAACGTGTGTTCACAAGGTTATGAAGTTTTCCTTGTTATCATCTGCAATCAACGCAGATGAAAAAGATCAATATGAAAGGGATCAGCCAATAACTCGCATTGCTGACATGGATTTGGACGTTGAAGAAGCTCGATTGCAGATTGGAGAATTATTGTCAATTTCCTCCCATGGCATGGAAAGCATTAGATCATCAGGTGTATTCACATTATGATCTGCGTTGTCAAACGCGAACTGACAGACTACTTCATTATTTAGTTTCGATTCATTATTTAATAGAATGTAAGACGTTTAAAGTGAGAAGTTTCAAAGTACGATCAAGCGAATCCAATAGCAAATAAGATATTAACAAGGAGTTTTGATCCAAACTTCTTTTAGACATATCCGCTAACCCTGTCAAAAGAGCAGAGAAAAAAGACTGACTGCCGATACGACTGCATGTTCCAACGACGTACATTTCTTTCTTCAATGAGTCAATTGCACCGTTCTTAAGTTCAAAATTCCTTTTTTTTTCAAACAATAAAAGCAACGTAGCTGGCACGACTGATTCAACATTACGTTAGAAATTGTATGCTGGTAGGTATTCCATTATTTCATTCCTCTGTAAATGGCTGAGCTGCTGTTTTAAAGACTGAAACGTGTATCTGCGATATTACATTTCTTGTTTCGATCCTAGTAGTCATTTAATATTTTGTACTCAACGCGCCGAAAATACACAACAGATGCTGTCTGTTATCAATATGACTTCTTCATACTTTGAAGTAGGCACGATTATATTTTCCAACAAGGGTCTGAAATTTCCCTTCATTTGCCCATCAAATAAGTAAGTGGCATTCAGCAGAGTTGCCTTGAAGGTAAAATACACAAGTATGATCTGCATTTTTGTCGGCCTGGCTGATTTTTGTGTCAGAAATGGTGATACCATGCCTCTTCTGTGACCAAGTTCTCTTTAGCTAAGGGTGTTATTTTCTGATCCCTTTCATATTGACGGTGTTCATCAGCATTGATTATTGATGGTATCAAGGAAATATTTCATAACATTACGCACAAAATTTCTCTGTGGATAGTACATTTTTTCTTGGGATTGACATAATTGGGATTTTAACTATAATTATTTTATTATAATAAAAAATATTAATATTATAAAAAGAAGTAGAAGAAACGATCGTGATTTTGTTCTGTCGAAATGCTTTTGAAGGAAGTAAAAAGCGTTAGTTGCCAGAACGTTTAGGCCTATTGTCACTCTTACGTACACTTTCAAATGCGAGTTTAACCTCAGTAAGTATTACAAACATTATTATTCAACTTGTTTATTTATAATTACCTTAAGAATTAAAAATAATACATTAAAGAGACCATGAATAATTTTGAGGAACTTCAGAATAAAAGGGAAAATTTGGTAAAATTTTAAAATATGGTTGCTCCGTTACTAGTTGCTTGAGATAAATAATTTGAATCAAAATTTTAGAGAACTTTATGACCTTTAAAATTTTACATAACTATTTTCGCGTGAAGATCAACCATTAAAAAGTTATTATGCAAAAACCAAAAAATACACGAAATTTTGTTGTTTCTTGACCACCAAAGTTTTTCCCGAAGTATTTCGAAGAGGAAAACTTACGTTTTTATTACTAATAACAATATAAACAAAATAAAAATCTTCAATCTCACCTATTGCAAGGCAAAATGACTTATCGACTGCACTACTTTTAAAAATAATCTAATTAACTCGTGAACTTCCTTCTCAATAGGGCTCGTGGCCTCAGAAATGTGCTTACTACTGTTAAAAAGATTCATTTTATAAGGCAGGAGGTGTAACAATGACCTTATGTCATCGGCCACTTCAGAAAAATCGAAGTATAGGCGGCGCCGCTCCGTCCGATAGGTGGCGTAGAAGATGAATGAATTGAATTGAATGAATGAAATGCCTTATTTTACGTGGCGAGACTGAGACCTGACGACCCTTTCTAGACAACGCATCTACCGAAATTAACGACCGGGACTTCAAGAAAATTTCTTTAGAACTATTGTATATTTTAGTCTCTTAAATTGAAATACGTAAACAAAGGGGTGGGGAAATTGTCCTCCGCCCCGGGAGGCTGACACCCACGCTACGCCTCTAACCGGGAGGTCCTAGGTTCGAGCCCTGACGGCGGCAGGATTTTCGACACTAGCTTTTCAGCTAGGTCGAATTCAGCTGCTGTCTGGAGGAGAATTCTAGCGGCCGGCTGCTCTGATCGGTAGTTTTCCGTGGTTTCTCCGATCAACACCAGGCGAATGCCGGAGCAGTACCCTACCAAACGGGCCACGGACCGCGCGCGATCTGTCCTTCCTCTTCCTTGTCCTATCCTCTCCCCTTACACACACACACTAACATGCACTACACTACCACATATCCCAGGAGACCGGTCGGGAGTTAAGAGCTTGTCCCGACTGGGGCGGTGCCCCGCTGGTGGGAGAGTCCTGGTTAGGGGGAAACCCCACTAGCCGACGGTAGGTCGGCGCCGGATCTCGCCATCCAGCGGGGGAAGATCACTGCCATCTCCCGAGAAAAATAACATGCACTACACTAACGGGACTAATGACCGAAGTAGTTGACGCGCCCGGAAACACGAAAAAATCAATCAATCAAACCCACGCTACGCCAATGCACGCCTGTGACTTCAGTGCCCCACACGGGGGCGAAGCTGAGAGCGGAAAACAGCGGCGATGGCAGCCCCTGTCTTGGTTGGTGCGGACAGAAACTCATTGCGCTCTGTATTTATAAGAAGTACAATTGGAGTTGTGCCTCTGATGGCTCAAGGGTGCAGCGTACAAGCCTTTCACGTGCTGTGGTTCGATTCCCGGTCGATTCAAAAACAGTGTGTTGTGCTTTCCTTTAAGAATCGTCCCGGTTTCTGTAGCCGCGTGACGAAGAAAAGCTCAAGCAGGCGGATCTTGCTAGTTATGGTGAAGAGAATACATGTTCGTCTCATGTCGCTCTTACCCCCAAGAATGGAATTTAACTATGCCCAGGCTATGGGTACACCGGTAGTTGGCCGAAGTAGTCGGACTACCGACCCAATAACGCCAAAAACATACATACTATTGTGTTTGATGACTAGCATAGCATAGGATTGTAATTGATTCCACTCTTAATCCAGCAGAAGCCTTCCTAACTATTTATTAAATTTCATGATTTAATAACATGTGACTAACCATGCCAAATTAAAATCGCGCAGATGATTCTGGAAGAAAAAAATGTCTTTATTATGGCGAACCTCAGTCCGTGCGCTGTTTAACAATTAAGGAGCAATTGGTTTGCTCATTAGGCAAAGATTTCGTATCCCACCTAACGAACACCGGATGATTATGTATTTTTTACTTTCTTTCCTTTTTATGGCACGGAGATCAAAATAAATCTCCCCGTAACACATAACATCATCTGTTTAATCGTTGACCGTTCCATAACTAACTAAGAAAGCCAAGACAGTCATGCGATTCTTTAACTGCCAACATTCATTATTTTTTTCAAATGTCAATCTAAAAACTTAAATAATTCACAACCCTTCTGAAGTATCTTTACTCAGCTCGCTTGGACGAAGCCCATGTCAGTGAGATTTGTGTAATGGGTTTTCCATGGCATTTAAATGGTGCATGTCAAGTCCTTGGCTACACCGTCGGGGGGAGGGAGGGGGCTAGGACCCAAATGACCGGGGGGTACACAGCCGACCGCGAAGCGCGTGGGCAAAAACGCAAGTAATTGCGGTCGGCGTTACACAAGGCCTCGTCACGTGCGCAGATCGAAGATAGCGGCCGTTTGGGCACGGGCGACGGGGGTGAACTGTTTTGCCCGTTCCCACGTGGCGCATGATGTGATTACGCTCATTGTGCGGCTCCACAGACCTGTGTCCGCGCCGCGCGACGTCCACGCGGCGTCCCATTTGCGCCTCTTGTTCGCTCTTTCGCATGTTCGCGGACAATACAGAACTAGTTTAATACTTTATAGGCAATAATTCATTAATGTGATACACCTATTTTTCTTACGAGAGTCTTATTATTAATAACATAATTATGCATATACGGTCTTCTATATATTTATAGACAGTCAAATTTTATGTAAGAACTCGAGAAAATCCGCCAAAAAAAGAAAATATTTTACGAAATTTTTTCAATTTGATTTGATTTGATTTATTTGGTCAAAAAACGGTAGAAACTGTATATGATGTATGGGGGAGAAGAATATTTTCGCACGTTTTCTTTAGTAGCAGAATCTCATCCGAAACATTTTAACGATAAATAGTTGAAAGTTAAAACAACAACAACTACAATAATAATAATAATAATAATAATAATAATAATAATAATAATAATTAAAAAGCGGGAGATTATCAACATTTGAAAAACTAGACATTTTCGTCCCCGAGTTATAGAAAAACTATTTGCAACGATAAATGAAGTGTAGATTTGATTTTTGTGCATTGCTAAAAATATAGTAACTCACCCCCAGCTCTACAGCTACCACTACAAGCAAAAGGAGATCTCAACAAAATGTGCGCATAGTGAAGCTACATTTTTCACATATATTTATAGACTGTCAAATCTGTATGAGAAATCTCATACAAGAAATATGTGTTAAGAGATTTTTTCAATTTCTTACACAACATTTGACTGTAAATAAATATATGGAGGACAATATGCATAATTATAATATTGCATAATTATATTCTCTAATTTTTTTATTTGTTTGTATTTTTAAAGGTTAATAACTGGATTTTTTCTGGTAAATGAAGTTTTATTTTTTAGCTGCTGCTACAATTGTATTAAAATTTGCAAACAATGAAAATTTTCAAAAGATATCTTACTAAAAATCAAAAGGAAAACACACGCAGCAATTTTTTTGAAATGTTATCACGATGCCAGTTGTTAGTGACCAAACGAATGATATGACGAGCCCTGTCCTTTGATGAATTGGTTCCAGAAATTGAAATCGTTACACTTGCGTTCTTATCATTGAGTTAATTACAAATATTTGTAAGTATTATTCCCTACATTTTCTGAACAATTTGTTAATTTCAAGAAAACAGTCCATTAATATGTGTGAGGACGAATCTCTTTAAAGGTAAGAAAACCTTCAAATACTGTTGCTATGATATTGACTGCTGTCAGGTGAAGCTAGTCAGTGCTGCTAAGCACGTTGTTGCCCATGTATGCAACAAAAATGCCAAATTTGGTTGTAAAGTGTTTTTAGAATATACTAGACATTATACATGTGTGCTGTTTTTGTAACATACTTGATGAAGATGTATTAAACAACGTATCTGAAATATTAAAAGAAAATTTCCTTATAATTATTGCCATTTGACATATTCAATACAAAAACTACGAGAAATCTGCCATTTGTAACACCATTAGTAAGTTTATATCGTTTACGCAGCATGAGATGGTTGTGTAATCGTAGACATTTCAGTTTGGCTACACATAATCTAAGGTTTCATCTCCTGAATACAAAATTTTCTCAGAAGCTGCTCCCATTTTTTTCTTTAAATATTTACATCAAATAGAGCAAAACCCCGCGCGTATTGCTAGAATTAGAGAACTGAGTACCGCGCAAACGTGCTAGGGTTCGATCAAGACTTTCCTGAGTATAATATTCATAACGTATGCATTTCTTGTAACCATTGTTTTAATAGGATCATTTGACATAATTTTTACAGGTATTCTTGCTTATGATAAAACACAAATAGGACCATTCGTCCGAGAGATACAGAGTTTAACACTGAGTTTTCAAGTCACTCTCTTCTGAGTAGACAGTTCAGATAAATTCAGAGAATTCTAGCGGCCGGCTGCTCTGATCGGTAGTTTTCCGTAGTTTCTCCGATCAACACCAGGCGAATGCAGGGCAGTACCCTACCGAACGGGCCACGGACAGCACGCGATCTGTCCTTCCTTTTCCTTGTCCTATCCTGCCCCCTTACACACACACTTACACTAACATGCACTACACTACCACATATTCCGGGAGACCGGTCGGGAGCTTAGAGCTTGACCCAGCTTGGGCGGTGCCCCGCTGGTGGGAGAGTCCTGGTTAGGGGGAAACCCCACTAGCCGACGGCAGGTCGGCGCCGGATCTCGCCATCCAGCGGGGGAAGATCACCGCCATCTCCCGAGAGAAAAAACATACACTACACTAACGGGACTAATGACCAAAGTATTTGACGCGCCCGAAAACACGAAAAAATCAATCAAAAAAGAATTAGACGGGAAGACCAGGGTGAACCTCTCTATTCTATTGCCCCAAACACTGAAACCCGAGGAGTAAAGAGGAGAAATAGTGCGCGGAGGAACCCACTTAAAATTGAAACCAAAATCACAATGAACGAACTAGAGGAGACAACCACAAAAGGAAGGTATTGTAACAAATATATTACAAACGAAAACGCACAGCCCAACCGCTGAAATTACGGTAATCATTGCTTACAAAGTCGCAAGGAAAATTCTGTAATAAAAGAATTTTATGGAGGAAGAAATAGTCTGTGTGCGACGACCAGAACTAGTCACAACCCAGAGAGCAACGCAAATTAGTGCTACCTTAATAAATGAGATCGTTGCTTGACAGAGGATGAAATGCATTAGGAGCTTGGGGTCTGCTATGGAAGTGTATAAAACATAAAAATAAACGTGATCTTAAAAAAAATGTGTTGCATTTTCAGGTCAATTCCAGATTCCATACTACAATTCTAACCTTAAAAGAAATTGATTTAGCTAAATGGACTGCTCTGAAACCACCATTTTTCAGACGAAACATCTCACAGCTCTTCTACCACCTGAATGTGTCCAGGAGACTGCGCGTTACTGAAGTATTTTTAGCGCAATTAGTTAGATACACTTTCTTCATTCATTTACGAATTCAATTTAAAAACTTCTAACCAGGGGGACAAAACGTAAAGAGAAAGAGTGACAGAGAAATACTATGTAGGAAAGAGACATATTGGCTTTTGTATTATGCAATTTTCACTGAATATGATAAAAAGGGTGAAGTGGCCCAGTGCATCATCTGGTGTCACTGCAGTCCCTCTGCACGAACCCATATCCTAGGTTCGATTCCCGACGGTGTCAAGATTTTCGACACTAGCTTGTCAGCTAGGTCGAATTCAGACGCTGGAGGAGAATTTTAGTGGCCGACTGCTTGGTAGTTTTAACGTCGGAGTAGTACCCTGACAAACGGGCGAGCGATCTTTCCATACCATTCCTTGTGCTATCCTCACCCCTGACGAACATGCACTACACTATCACACATGCCAGGAGATCGGTCGAGAGCTTAGAGCATGTCTCGGCTGGGGCGGTGCCCCGCTGGTGAGAGATACTTCGTTGGGGAAACCCTGCTAGCCGTTGGTAGGTCGGCGCCGGATTTCACCATCCAGCGGGGAAAGATCACCGGCACATCCTGAGGGGAAAAACATGCACTATACTTACGTGACTAAGGACATCGTTAGTTGACGCGCCCGGAATCACTAACAACCAACCAATTAGACAATCAACCTTGAAATGTAACGGTCGCTTTTTGTACCTTTGTAAAGAGTTCCATTTTTTAAATCATTGAATTCTAGAAATTATAAAATATTAAATTTTTATTCGAATTTCACGTACTAGGGGATCAGCCTGACTTGGGTTCTGGAGGGGTGATCTGATTGATTATGGGGGGAGGATTTTGATGACCTAAAACATCGCCAAAAAGCATCAATAAAATGCTCTTAAAATATTTTTAAAATGTCATAAGAGCTAAGAAAAATGGCGTAAAAATTCAATTCCCAATTAAAAACTCAAGTTACAGGATATATTACTTATGTAATCAAAGCTTCTAAATTTTGTTCAAGTGTATTCAACTTGCAAACTTTTTGTTTGGACTGTCCTTAATCAGGAAATCTGTCTTTAGTTATCCCGAAATCGGACGAACCGACAATGGCGCTAATAGGGGTCACTTGAATCTTAGAATACAAACTCACAATGGCTGACTACAATTTATGAGCGAAAAAAATTGAAAAGACTACACAGGAATTCTGTGGAGAAATTTGTTGTATCTCGTAAACATTATTCCAAGCAAGTAGCATTAAAATGACATTAAAATTGATGAAATCAGGGGAAAATGCTTTAAAAAGTCTTATAAAAGTGCACCATTTCCTATGTCATAACATAAAATTAATGTAGACTCTAAAAGGCATTGTCCTAAAGTGAAAAAAATGACATTTCATTCAAATCCGCCCCCTAATCATAGATTTATAGTACTAAATACATACAAGGAAATCGACCCTACGGCGTTGTGAATCAAGAAGGAAGACATTTTAGTAATTATTAGCAATATAATGCTAGATTCAGAACTTTCACATCGACATGACTTCTGCAAATACTCTTTGAATGAGAACTGAGTGTCAAGATAACATGACCTCAGAAAGAAAGCTGTAAGGCATACCCAAAGTTGAACGTATTTGAGAGGATACTGTCAGGTAGACACACCAAGCATCGAGCGGAAATTCTCATCCAGCGAAAATTAAGACTGAAAAACTGTTGGGACTTGTTCTGACCATTGCAACCTACAATGATAAGAAATGCAGGATAACTTTAAAACCGACAATGTAATAATCGATGTAATTCCTACTCGTAGCACTATGCGGATTGCCGTGACAATCATCTAACAAACGAAAGTTGAAAAATGTGAAAAGACCATCATGTTAATAAAACCATGTTTACTTAAATGAAAGTGTGTTGTTACGAAACGGGAAGGCAAGCCAATTAATAAGTTCTAAATATTGGGTGTCTCGAATGTTTAATCTTCAATCCCCCTTTCCATTCCAACGTATTATTACATTGCAGATATGCCTTCTCTGACTCCAAAATTGGCAAAATGCTGATAACTGGGCTACTGTCTGCTAATCAAGAACCATCACTGGATTGTGTGGGAAGTGATGGCATGTGATAGAATATCTGAACCCAAATCCCAAGTAAACAGTGTAGTTATGTGGGTGAATACCAGAGAAGTAAGTACAATATTTAATCTCTCCACGATCGAGCAGAGTATATTTCCTGAATTGATTGATTGATTGATTTTTCGTGTTTCCGGGCCCGTCAACTGCTTTGGTCATTAGTCCCGTTAGTGTACTGCATGTTTTTTCTCGGGAGATGGCGGAGATCTTCCGCCGCTGGATGGCGAGATCCGGCGCCGACCTACCGTCGGCTAGCGGGATTTCCCCCTAACCAGGACTCTCCCACCAGCGGGGCACCGCCCCAGCCGGGACAAGCTCTAAGCTCCCAACCGGTCTCCCGGAGTATGTGTTAGTGTTGTGCATGTTAGTGTAAGAGTGTGTGTAAGGGGAGAGGATAGGACAAGGAAGAGGGAGGACAGATCGCGTGCGGTCCGTGGCCCGTTTGGTCGGGTACTGCTCCGGCATTCGCCTGGTGTTGATCGGAGAAACCACGGAAAACTACCGATCAGAGCAGCCGGTCGCCAGAATTCTCCTCCAACAGCGACTGAATTCGACCTAGCTGAAAAGCTAGTGTCGAAAATCCTGCCGCTGTCAGGACTCGATCCTAGGACCTCCCGGTCAGAGGTGCTGCAGTGACATCAGTCGATGCACTGAGCTACCGCTCACAGTTTCATGAAAACAAACTATAGTATTTGAGAGTGAGATTAGTTGTTGCTCTGTCTTTTAGAAGCCACAGCCAAGGTTTGATGGAACTCCTAGAGAACCAGGATTTTCCTTCCTCTTTCCGACGCAACCAATGGCTTAGGTGGCTCAGGGCATTAATTGATGTCATTCCAGTGACTTTGACCGCGAGGTTCTAGGTTTCGAGAACCGACAGTGGCAGGATTTTTGACACTAGCTACATAGCCAGGTCATATTCAGCCACTGTTTGGAGGAGAATTGTAACTGCCTGCTGCTCTGCTCGGTAGTTTTCCCTGTTGCTTTTTTTTCGATCAATACCAGGCGAATGCCGGAGCAGTACCCTAACAAATGGGTCATGGATCGCGCGCTTTCCTTTCTCTTTCTTGTTCTATCCTCATCCCTACACTATCACACATGTGAGATCTGTAGGGAGAATAGAGCTTGTCGTGGCTCGGGCGATGCCCCACTGGTGGGAGATAACTGGTTGGGGAAAATCCCGGCAAGCCGACGTATTTAGTCGGCGCCGGTTCTCGCCAGCCAGCGAGGGAAGATCACCGCCACAACTCGCGATAAAACATGCCGGATTAATGAACTTAGTAGTTGACGGGTTCAGAAATATCAATCAATCCAGGGCTGTTGTATATTGTACTCCGGTGTGGAAGCTACACACATGGCAAAGTTATGCTGGTAAAAATTCAATGTTGAACATAAATGAGTCAATAGAAATTGTATCCTGCATCTGTCACTCACCCCAGCCACACGGATACGTTGTAATTAATTCTGAACTTCAGACATGAGATTAAGAGTACAAACCATCAAAGCTCGCAAGAAAGCCTTCTATTCACAAGGATTGCGATCTAAAAAGTGCCTAATATTGATATTTCATGTGTTTAGAGAATGTACTAGAAGCTGTCAAACGTCGACCCGAAATGCGAATGCGACCCGAAATGCGAAAGAACAGTAGAATGGCAACAGCGCAAAGAATAGGCAATTCGAAAGGGACTCAATCAGGGAGGTGCAGAGTTAGGAACTTGCGAGAAGACTTGGCCGCATTTAACCACTTCAGAAGTAAGACGTTGAAAGATGATGATGATGATGATGTAGAGATTTTCAGACAAAATTAGTTGCGTTCGAAACGCAGAACTTGAACCTGCGGTTGGAGTTGGAGCTGTGGATTTGAAGGCATCTTAAGGAAGCGCTCTGTATTTAAGCTAAAGACATTAGTAACATTGTTTATATTTTACTTTTGTGTTTATTTTATTATATTTCGTCGATGTCCTTGCAATACGATGTGATCCAACCATGATTTCGAAGGCAAGCCATTTAATATACAATTGTCAAATGTTGCTGTTCATATTGTTTTCAGCTCGGTTATCTTTATTCCCATTCGTACCTGTTTGATTCTAGGACTCTAATTACTGCTCTCTCTGCGTTGACATCCAAACTGTTTCTCTCCCCACACCAGACTTATCACTAGACCGTGGTTTTAAAATATGATGTTTAGGTACCTAAAATAGGTCCTTTCAGCAACTCAGGCTTTTTAAATGGTAGAATAGTCTCAAAAAATTGTGTTATATAACCATAAATCAATATTATTTAGAATCAGTATTGTTTATTTTGCGATAATACTATTTACGAACAATTTTAATTGTTTGTCATCTAATTAAAATTATTCGTACCGTATTTTGCCTCACAATAAATTACTAATACTTTCTCAAGTTTTCAAGAGAAAATGAATGCTTCTTATCGGTCAAGATCACTTTTTTTCCTTCGCGAAAATTCAATTGCTTTATCTTAGAAGCGGAGAACTTAGGAAATAGTGGCACGGAGATTTTTTTCAGAAGACCCATGTCCAGAATATACGTTTCTCGCTTACTTACAGATTAACGGAACTTAAAATTAATATCATGCTGTCGTTTGTGCTGACACAGAAGAAAAAAGTTAAAAAATAGCTACAGACAAAATAAATTAAGCAAATTAGTCTCATTTTAGGTTTTAAAAGTAAAGTAGTCACAAATAGGCATTTATGTTGAAATAGCTATAAAATTGACGAGTTTGTTACAAATAATCCTAAAATATATATTTAAACTTCATTTAAAACAAGTCACTCAGAAAAAAACAGGTTTTTATCTAAATATCCGCGGTCTACTTATCACTCTGCTATTTCTCATCATGTCCACAAACTGCCCTTCCACTGTCGCTCGTGCTACGTTTTTTATTTTGTTGCTTTTTTAAAAATTTAATGGCATTTGAAGCCGTAATGCGCAGATTCTAACCTTGGCCGCTGCATTGTAGAAACATCGTTTGACAAGCGCTTTTTCCGCTTCCCTCGGGCTTTTAATATGCGACAGGCCGGCGGGCGGGTCTAACTTACATCCTGGCATTCAGCAGTGTTTGCTTTGAGTTCCGGACCGGAAGAGTTCGTATCGGCGTTCATCGCCTCCCCCTCCCGCCGCCCCAGCACGTGCGGTGCGGCTTCCTGCGAAGTGCCCCCTCTCACATCGGTTGCTCCTATTTCAATTTTTTCTTCTCTTGTTCTTTTTTCGCTGAGATTTGTCATTGGCGGGATTTTACACTGTGAAACCTGCTGAATGGGTCACATCGATTAAGCGGTCTCCTCTATTAACGGTCGATATTTCGTGGAACCGATTGTTTTTTTTCCAGAAGCCACATGCAAACATGCTCTCTTTTAAGAGGTGTCCTTGTACCGCAATCAGTGGCCACACACATTTCAGGGATTCATCGATATTATAGGGTCACCACTTGCTGACGAGATGGCAATTTTGTTCCATAGCGATATAAAGAGAGCGGTGGATATTACAGTTTATTTAGTATCGTCATGCGTCGGATCGCAATGTCAGATTGCGTATATCTAGAGTTGCTTACTTTGCAAGGTGTGTCTCAGGTGTCTATAATTGATTTTCGTATATGTTCTGAAGTTTCCGTAAGGTGAAAACTGCAGCTTTGTGTCTAGTTGGGGATGAATCCCATGCATGGGAAGAAATAATCAGTAGTGCGAAAAAGGAGTGGAACCAGTGAGTGATTTTAATGATTTTATATAAGATTTGTTTAGTCTAGTTTTTTAATATTGTACCATGCAAAAACTATTCGGATATTAACAACTCTATTACAAAGAACGAAACTGACCAGATATCCCTTTCCATATTACGATATGTACTATCGTGTATTTTTCTCTGGAACCATGAACGATCCATTTAAACTGACTTCATTGCATGTATTCCATTTCGATTTTATAAAATTTCAACTTATATACATTTTCATTTTTTCATTTCTACTATGTCTGATAATACTAGGAAACATTAAGAACGTATGAAATGTCGGAAACGTTCAAAAGTTCTTGTCATCGTTTATTTAATCACTTTATGCTCCAATATTCAACGATGCAGTAATATTTATGATATATGCTCACAAGTAGATGGTCTCATAAAACAATGACCATTTAACAAGAAAGGGTTGTTGCCCTTTCTTGTTGTGATGTGAACTCTTCGTTAACAGAACTATCCATCCAAAGAGCATATTATAAAATTATTATTTAAAATCCTTACCATTGAAACTTCATTGACCGGGAGATCCTATACACGAGTCCCGTCCTAAGAGTTAAATAGCTCGATAGAAGCCGCCAACGGGTTCGATGGTATAACGGTTAGCTTATCGCGCCTTGGATACCCAAGGTTTCGAGTTCTAACTCGATCGAAGCCAGGGATTTTTAAGGGCGAAAAAATCCTTCATACGCCTTCCTTCGGAGATGAAGTAAAGCCGACTGTCCCATGTAAATGTACTTTATTCAAAGATCAAGCCTAAAAGAAACCTCTGAACTAAATTTTAATCGCCTTCTTTCTCCGCAAAGTGGTGAATGAAGCGTAGCGGAATTTGCAGAATCATACGTATGAGCAGACCTGATGGGCTGAGACTCGGCACGTCAAATAAGGCATCATTGCATTGAATTGAATTGAACTATGTGTACGAGAGCCTAAGCGCGTGTATGCTCCGAAAGTCGCCTCCGTGGTTTCTTCTCATCAATTGCAGGCAGTGGCCGAAAGCGTACCCTCCTCACCGGGCGATGGACCACTCCCACTCCTCCTTCATTCCCATCTTCCGAGTAAATTTCTTAATCTCGTTTAAGTCAGGAATCTTCCTAAAACTGTTTTCACAGTTCACCAAAAACCTATACACAATTATCAACTATATATTTAGAAACAAAAGCTTTCTACTCAATCAAATTTTGTGATTTTTTTCTTTGAATGAAACGCAATTGGCCCTAAATGTGATTATCATTAGCTCTTGATAACCGATGAGAATGTTGGCAACTGAAAAACCTATTCTCAGCGACTCGTTTCCCACACAAATATCGTATCATGGGTTGTGTCATGGGTTTTTATGGTGACATGATAATTTAAGCGTCGGGATATGTCAAAATTACACAACTGCAAGACAGCCGTTTACAAAAGACAAAATAGACTAGTGGTTTTCAGAAGTAAGAAATTATTTCGAAGAAAACGATCTTCTGTCAACCCTCCCAATACTCAGAAGAGTATTTACGTCCAGGGAACCGCTTTCTTCTTAAATTTTAAAGGAGGGAAAGTACTAGCTGAAAAAGGATCCGAAGTCATTTTTCAAGGAGCAGGAAATGATGAGAAAGAAAATGAGAATTCCGTTATTACTGGAAACGCTGATGGAGATTTATCACCACCGATGGTAGTTTATCCATACACTCGCAATCCAGATGGGATAGTCAATGTCGTTGCTGATGATTGGACTATTAGGCGCTCTGAAGCAGATGGATGAATCATAAGTTATTTTATGAGAATGTAGTAAATATATTTTTCCCCTAGCTATTTCAAAGCAAAATTGTGATTCCAATCGTTGTCGTTTTAGATGTGCATACTTCTCATATCTCTATACTACTTACCCAGTTTTGTTAAAAAAGAATGGGCATTGAGGGCATTATTCTAGATTATATATCAATTCTATTCATCTAATTCAGCCTATGGATGCAAAGATATTTGGAGACCGAGGGTGCAAGAGTGTATAATGGAAAACAGATGAGATATGAAACGATAAGACTGCAAAATATCTCAAGTTTCTTTTACACAATACATCTACCTCACATATAAATGATCTATATGTATGTTAGTGGTGAAAGAATCAGATTTATATTTAGTAAATTGAAGGACAAGAGAAGTAATAAAGTAACATTTTCCAAACAACTCCGTATTTCTGAACTGATCTCATGTTCTGTACGTATTCTGTTTAACAATACATTTAATCATTATTAAAAATAATAATTTGCTAAATTTATTTTGTGATTTTCGTTCATGACATCTTTAGCTTCCTCACATGTAGATTTAAGAAGCAGTAAAGCAGCTGTGCAGTAAAAAACCTGTCAGGGTTTGGAGACTCAGCACAGCATTAGTTTCTCTTTTCTTAAAAAAATATGTCTAGAAAAATTAAGTTAATCATTACAGAAGAATATATTTAAAGTTTCCAACTGTATCTGAAAGCAAAGGTTTTTGTAAAGATTTCGACTCCGACCAGCGAGTTGAAAGTAAATTTCTCCCTTAACTTCTCAGCTTTTGGCGCCGCTAGCTTAGAAAAAAGTGCTTGAACGTTTAGGTATAAATCCTGGTTCATTTGCAATGAAGATTTTAAAGGAAATGAATTTTAAATGGGTTAAAACGACAGGCGAGGAGATATAAAAATGTTAAAAACGAAAAAGAAGCTAGGTACCACAAGGAAAAGGTCAGAGAATTATGAGGATGATAGTGAAGAGCCAGAATATGCTTTTTTTCTTGATTATGCTGGAGATTTGTCACATAACTTGCATCATCTGAAACGTGTTTTTTGTTTTCATATACCTTCCTCACAGAAACCTTTGCACATAACATATTCACACAATGTTCTCTCGGAGAAGAACTGTCGAATACTTTCGTGATCGATTACAAGTCACAATGAAAAAAAAAATAACAACAACAAAACTTACAACAGCGCATACTTTCTCGTATTATCTCTCATTTTGAATTTTTTTCGAAAATTCAGAGGGTTCAACGAAAATGAATTCTACGGCATTCTTTTAAGCATCCTTAGCTCTGTCCGCTAAAAAAGTTTAAGAAACAATTGAAAGTCGTTTCCAAAAAAATGGTTTTTTTTATAATATGCATTGAATTCAAGCAGAAACTGCGCGAAAACTACTCGTTTCTTCAAACCATTGTACATGTCCTACAAAAAATCTTCAAATTTGTAGTTTTTCAATGTTAACGTTTTGTAGTTTTCGAAAATAGTGTGTTTGGGAGAAATGGGTCTAGTGCCACAGTTTTTTTACCATCCTTTGATGCATAAGTAGTGAAAATTAAATAAAAGAAATGAGGCCATTAGGCTGCAAATTTGAAATTGCTTAACTAAAGCAAGCGATAAAACATCTGGGGCTCACCATTTTTCAATTAAAAACAAAATAAGAAAATTTGGTTCAGAAGAAAGCTGAGATGCCTTTCTGAACGAAAATACTGTTTTAAGTGTAAAGACACCTGCTATTTTTTAAGTGTCGGATTTTTTTATGAAAATCGGAACTATACCTTACGTTTAAAAGCAATGCCTTCTATTCGAGCAAAAGTTTAAAAGGGGAAAATATGAGCCTTTTTCCAGAAAAGTTTGAAAATATCACAAGGGTTTCGTGCAAAATATACTCGCATCTTTATGATTTCTGGAACATCACGACTAGACCTTACTCCTATACACTATTTTCTAAGTTTCAGCTCAAGAGATTGTAATCTGATTTATACGTGACGCATACATTCAACCATCCATCAACATTCCGATTTTGAGGAATAGAATTGAAGATCTCTTCTCCACCTGCACCACTTTAACCATCTTTAGAACAGCGCTAATAAACCTTAATCCTTATGTGTGTGCAAAGTTACAGATCCAAAGAACCTTTGCTTTTTGTACGCTCAGGAGCAAGACATTTCTAAATCCCGGTGTACAAGGTTTCCAGCAGATTCTCATACAGCTTCTCTACAGAAACTTGAAGGCCTCAAACTGTAAGTATGAAAGCCAAAAGTCGCGCATACTCGGTCTATACGTTTTCTGCATGAATTGTGAATGATTCGCCATAAGAAACCGCTAGGGGGTGCCAGGGGGTCTCCCGTGTAACAAAAGAATTGCGCCATCCGAGTACTTTCATTGGCGTTATTTCTGTTAGTGCGTCAAGCTGTGTGATCTTTATTAAGTATTAATTAACCATGAGGATCTTCGAGAAAAAAAATAGGAGGGCAGGAATGGGGAAGGAGGTAGTTTACCACAATATCACGTCAAACAAATGCACCTTGATACATCTAACCACAAAATCGAAATGACCGATTACCGTGGGTAAACAAATCCGTTAGTGAACGATTCTGCCCCTAGAGTTTGAGTCAAACTGTAAGCTTTCTGCATGAACAATTACGAACATGCTCAAAAGTTTTCATGCAGAAATCGTGCAGTCTGAACTGCACGTTTTCTGTACGCCCAGTCTGCACGAAATCTACCGAGTATATCAGTCTGTATTGGTACATGATTACATGATTATAAGGTAATTCTTATTTCAATTTCTTATCCACAAATTACGCATTTCGTGAGGCAAGAGAGATGGCCTGATGTCGGAGTCTTGCAACAATAGTGAAATTATCTTCTTCTTCTTCGTCTTCTTCTTCTTCTTCTTCTTATTATTATTATTATTATTATTTTGTTATAATATTCTATTTTATTATTATTGTTATTATTTTATTATTATTATATTCTATTTTATTATTATTGCTTTTATTAAATTTTGTCATAACATTTTTTCTACTTTTATAGAAATCTTTTTAGATTTTCGGGGGCGCCTTTTTCCATTGGAAAAGTGCACAACACGAACAAGTGTTTCGGTATTTGAGCAGCCAGACAAACCGTCGGCTGGCGTTTCTGAGAGAGTAGTTCGCCTTTAGGCCGCGGAGGCGCGCGCGACCTGGTGCGAGGGCGGGGGGGGGGAAGAGGCGCTGAGACGGGAGGGCCAGGAAGCCGCCTGAAGACGAACTGCAGCCCTAAATCTCGCACGTTGACGTAATGAAGAGAAAATGGCGGCGGGCGAGCCGGGCCGGAGGAGGCGGCGCGGCGTAATGCAGTCGACCTTCCTTTGTTCCGGCGCGTGACGTCGCAGGACGTGGCGCGGCGCGGCAACAGGCAGGCCGGGCGGGCTGCGCGGCGGGCCGCGCCGCGCCGCGCTGCTCAGCAAGGAGGAAAACGAGCGCGTTTAGCCCGCCATTATCTCGGGTTTCCTCCGCGCGCTGCCCGCGCCACGGCTCGTGATGGAGGGCGCTGCGGGGCCTCAAGACCAGCGCCACTTGCCTTCACGCGGCGAAGCCCGAAAATCGACCCCCACGCCCACCCCGGCACGCTTTCTTCGTAGAGTTACGAAAGAGCTGGAGTTCTTGATATGATTCAACTTTACATGTTAACTATTTTTGGCTTATTTCCAACGATTCTTTGATTAGTGATTCCGGACGCGTCAACTGCTAGGTCTTTAAGCCCATAAGTTTAGTTGATGTTTTATTGCAAGAGGTGGCGGTAATCTTCGTCCGCTGGCTGGCGAGAACCGACTCCGACCTACGTCGGCTTGCGGGGAGTTTCCCCAACCAGATATCTCCCACCAGCGTGGCACCGCCCCAGCCGAGACAAGCTTTAAGCTCCCGACTGATATCCCGATATGTGAAGTAGTGTACTGCATGTAAGTGTGTGTTTAAGATGCTGAGGAAAAGACAAGGAAGAGGAAGGAAAGATTCCGCGCGGTCCGTGGCCTGTTTGTCAGGGTACTGCTCCGCCATTTGCTCGGTGTTGATCGGAGAAACCACCGAAAACTACCGATCAGAGCAGTCAGCATCTATAAATCTCATCCAGAGAGGGGCTGAATGCGACCTAACTAACAAATTAGTCTCGAAAATCCTCCCACCACCGTCGGATCGCGAAATTTAAGACCTCCCGGTCAGAAGCACTTCAGTGACATCAGTTGATGCCCTGAGTCACTTATTTCTCACGATAAAACGGCTCTTGTAGTTAAATTTAAAATGGAACTATTTCTTAGTGGTCCTCACGTAATAATTTATTCCTGACAATTACAGGAATGTTTCTCCGCAGTGTCACCATGCTGCCGAGAGTTGTATCAACACAAATTATGTGGTACCGCGTGCAGCAGGTGGCGTTGGAATCATGCTAGATGAGCGTAGAAACAACGCTGAAGCGGAAGGGGAAGTGCCGGCCCGCATGCGGCCCTAGCGCAGCGCAAGGCAGAGAAGCTGAGGCCGGAAGCGGCGGCGGTGGCAGCTTCTTGTCTCGGCTGGGTGCGGTGAGCCTTTCCTGGCACACTGTAGTACTTTTTTTCCTAGGGCTTGTATCCAGCCGACAGCCGGTTGCCCTTTACGTCCCGAAGGGACGCATATTCGACCATACACTAGACAAACACTTGCGGGCTCCTCTGATCTGGGGTCAGCAGAACGCGAGGCCCTCCGCGACAACACACACACAAAGTCAAGGGACAAACAGCCATGCCCAAGGCGGGACTCGAACCCGCGCCCCTTCGGACCGAAGCGCTGAGTCGGTACTCGCTCTTAGCCACCTCGGCCATCCAGGTCGGCGCACTGTAGTACTACTCTGGTTAAAATGTTGGACGTGAACTAAACCACTACCAACGTAAAATTCTAACTTCCAATTCCTTCGCTCTTTACATGAGCGCGGCGCCCCACCACTCGGATTCTCGATCTTCAAACAATGCGATCGCGTCGCGTCGCAAGTAGGAGGCGAAGATTTCTCGAAATTGCTACAATATGAAATGTTATCTCTCTGCTCGTGTCTTGGTGTCCGTCCCGTGGCGGGCTCCGACGCCATTCTTAGGAAGTGATTCAAAATTTCAAAGCAGTTCAGCCGTTCCTAAGAGTTTCATACGAAGAATGTATTGCCTTTCTATCTCCGCCTGCGGCTTTTACAGAAAAAAAGACCAAGGTGAAATTTTGAAATTTACACCATTTGCTGTTAATTAGCGCCAAAGAATCGCTAAAAATGATTGAATTCTAAGTGCGGCGCCAAATTTGAATTAATTTTGACCGCCTATGTGCCAACACGGCCAAAATTTATTAAAAATGTTAATGATACAACTGAGATAAAATTAAACTAGCGATGCTAAAGCAGCACGTACTTTCTCGCATTAGTAACGGTAGCGTAAAATTATACCGCAATTTCTGCCCATGTCTTCAGATTGGCCGTTGAAATTTGAAACGGGTATTTTGGATTTGAGTTGTACTTTGCAGCAAGCCCCCAACGACACTTAAAATTTCCTCAAAATGTCAAAAATTTCCTCAAATTTGCTTCAAAATGTCAAAAATGGATTAATTTTTTCCTTTCCAATGTATTCTCAGTTACAGCAAAGTATTCTTTTAAAAAATGAGGTCCGTTTTCGTTGAATTCTTCGAAAATTTCATTTATTTGGTCTCTTCCTACAACTATGATATTGAAGATAAATATTTTTTTTTCTTAATAAAACCTATTTTTCAAAATTTTATCTTTAAATAATTTCATCCGCAAGTTTTTTCAAAATATGAGAAGTTTTCGCGTAATTTCGATAGAAGTAAACGCTACGTTATAAAAACGATAGTTAAAAAAGGCTCCATATTTTTTCTTTAAACTCTTTGAATTGATAGAGCTAAATATACTGAATAACACGACTTAAACATTAATTTGATGTAGTATTTTAATGTTTCAAATTTCACACAAATGTATGTTCAAGTAATATATTTTTACATAGCCATTACCAATAACGTGGGAAAGTTAGTACTGTAGGACCAATAGTTTCTAATATTCAATGGGTGTTATAAACTGCTCCTTTTTTAAACAGTGATTTGACCATTTTAAAATAAAATATCCGAGGCCATACAAGTCAAAATTTAAGAAATGTTTGATGAAAGTAGAAAAATGTTTTAGGTATAGTTTGATCGACTTTTTCTATCAATTTCTTAGAATAATAAATTGTATGCAATCATCACTATACTCTACAAAGACAAAATTGTAATTTCCTTCATATTTCGAAAATAACTGTCTTTTCATAATCTCGTATGGTTATTCACTAGCACCTATTCTCGTTTCTACATTTTTTCTTTCTGTTTGTCTAGACTAATTTCCGTAAAGACTAAACCAATTTCGATTCACTGAAAAGTAGAGTATTTTGTCATTCATAATTTACTATTTTTCCAATTATTATTTTCTCTTAGATAAAGAACAATATTTGTTTTTCATACAAATCTACACTTTTATTCCCATCTTAATAGCATTTGTTTACATGTAATCTTCAAAACGAAAGAAAAGTTACTATCCACACGAGGTTTTGTAAAAACCTATCTCTTTTCGTATCACTTAAAGTAAAATTTAAGAATGATCTATTTCATTTTTTTTGCAAATGTTTTGAAAATAATGAGGAAATCACTGAAAGTACATCAAAGGTTCTTTATAGCCCATAAAATGATTTTTGATCAATTTCAATAGGCATTACGCTCTGAGTAATTGGACGTCAAATTTGTTACTGGAAGTTTGGCGGGCCCGTTTGCAACAATGCATTTGTTGCGGGACAGGCGGGGCGAATCCGAGCAGAAGGGGCACCGTGGGTTTGAATTTGGATTTCGGGCGTGTGGCGCAGAGTACGGCGGACATCTGCGAGTGTACAGAATAAATACTTTTTCCCCCTATCAAATGGACGATAGTGATAAACAAGAGACCGGAAAATGTGTAGTATGAAACGTCAAAATATGTTCATAAATATACAATTAAAACATTAAGAATATGTAATAAATAAGTATAATCGGATAGAATATGTAATATTAAACACATTTACATAATACGAAGTTACGTTTATAAAAAAATTCCTGAACACATTTTAAAAATGATACCAACATTTTAAATATAATTTGGAGAGCACAAGTTAATGCAGTTTCCACAACTTTCCTGTCAGTAATGCGAGTAAAAGCTTAGTTTATGACTATCTAGGCTCGTAACTCAGTAGCCAGACTAGACACAATAGAAGCCAATCTATAAACTGATATAAACTATTGATATCTACGAATAGCAATCACCGCAGTGTGCAACATTCTCAACACGTCGGTGATCGCCAAAGTTTCTCGATAATTAAGGTTAAAGGTCACGAGAAGTGGCGTCAGAAATACTTTTCATATCTGAAGGTGGAAATGATCCCAATCACTCACGCGCTCTTCCCGCTACTGAGATAACTCAAGCAGGCACACTGGACTTTGAGAACATAGCGCTCTTCGAGTAGGCAAGCACTCACTAATAATGTAGGGAAAATCTCATTTTTTTTAAAAATACTTCTTTTCATGAAAAGCAGTAATAATAAAGAAAAAAATTGATAGAATCAAAAATATTTTATGAAAATAGAAAATTATGTAAAATATGTAATATAGTACTAAATATGTAAAAATATGTAACGAAAAAAATTGGATATTGTGTTAGGACAGTCCGCCAAGATTAGATTTTTGAGAACGGAAAGAAGACAAGAAATATGTAATTATATAAAAATCCGGTCTCTAGTGATAAATATACGGCCCAACATGGGATACTTAAGCCAGGTGTTAAAATGCCAATATTGGAATTTATTGAAATAGTTGATTACTCTATTGGCATCCTAGCATCCTAAAACGAGTGCCCCAAGGCGGGAGTGCCTCAAGGCGGGAGTGCCTCAAGGCGGGAGTGCCTCAAGGCGGGAGTGCCTCAAGGCGGGAGTGCCTCAAGGCGGGAGTGCCTCAAGGCGGGAGTGCTTCAAGGCAAGAGTGCCTCAAGCCGGGAGTGCCTCAAGGCGGGCGTGTCTCAAGGCGGGAGTGCCTCAAGGCGGGAGTGCCCCAAGGCGGGAGTGCCTCAAGGCGGGAGTGCCTCAAGGCGGGAGTGCCTCAAGGCGGGAGTGCCTCAAGGCGGGAGTGCCTCAAGGCGGGAGTGCCTCAAGGCGGGAGTGCCTCAAGGCGGGAGTGCCTCAAGGCGGGAGTGCCTCAAGGCGGGAGTGCCTCAAGGCGTGCCTCAAGGCGGGAGTGCCTCAAGGCGGGAGTGGGCAAGTGCCTCAGGCGAGGCGGGCGTGCCTCAAGGCGGGCGTGCCTCAAGGCGGGAGTGCCTCAAGGCGGGAGTGCCTCAAGGCGGGAGTGCCTCAAGGCGGGAGTGCCTCAAGGCGGGCGTGCCTTCTGCCCGTGGTCGTCTGCGCCCTTTCGGAACGTCACCGAGCGGGAGGAGACAATGCGTGGAGGGCAGCGCAACAATTATTATCTCGCGGTGCCACCACTATTGTGTTGGCAACACTGTTTAACATTTCATAGCTGTGCTTATCTCGCGGCCGATCTTGCACACTCTGCGCGCGGGCGGAGGGTGGGGGAGGGGAGGTGGAAGGGGGACGGGAATTAGGCGCGCAGGCACCGTACAAATGAACCCCTCCATCAACGCGGCTCGACTCGCCTCGCCCGCCCCGCCTCTAACGCTTCGCGCTCCTCACTTCCTGTGAGGCGGGAGTAGTGCCAACATTTGCTATGTGTAATTATTTCCCCACCTATTAAAAAAATCCACGACACAGAAGATCGCGTGTTCGACACTCGTAATTCCTCCGAGCTCGTGGCGGCTCTATAGAAATGGTTATAATTTTTGTTTCAGCTTTTTGAAAGTACGAAATAATTAAAATGACGATTGATAATTGGCAATTCAAAATTGGTGGCGAGAATCAAATGCACGCCTTTTTCGTGTAAAATTGGATCCTAAAATTTGATTGTGAATGTTATTCACTGTCCATAAACAGAAATGAAGTTACCTAGACAAACATTAACTGGTATTATGGTACAGTTTTTGCAATGAATTTATTTATTTATTTTGGAAAGAAAATAAGCTTTCCTATGCATACATTTGTTAGTCTCATTTATAAGGTTAAATTTGTTTGATTAAAAGTGAGACTCACAGACTTAAAAGTCCGAACATAATCTGCCTTTGCACGTCCGTAGTGTTACTTTAATGAATTGACATGTGCTGAATTGGATGATAACTTACAAGTTCTCAAATATCGAGCAAATGTGAGGGTAATAATGTTTCGAAATTCTGTTTAGGATTCAATGAAATATGGTTTTATATACTACAGACAAGAATTACATAGAAAATATTTGAAGAATTTAGTCATAGGCTCCGCGCTCAAACTGAATCATAACATTTAACAGTAAAAAGTGTTCTTTAGACTCTAGAATTACTGCTTGAGGACAAAGGCTAAGAGGAAAAGATACTCAAATAATAATTGTAACTTTCTAAGAAAGCATACCATTGTTTGAAAACATTACATTGCTCCGAGCTGAAGTAAAACAAGAGCATTCTGTAGATAAGATCTCACCTTCTCGCCTGCCAACAGGTGTAAGGCGACGCCAGGAACGACAAAGAGCAACGGTACAGGATGCCGCTGACATTAGACAAGGGGTGCAAAAAATGGGTATGAGAGACGTACGTGTCAAACGATAAGACAATTTTTCAAAATTTTACAATTTTTTGTTTGTTTTCAATATTTTTTGTTTTCAAATTTTACGTCATTAAACCACATGTTACAAATATTTTTAAAGTTGATGTATTTATGCTCAATTCTAAAACAATCAGTCCTATGAAGCTGCACAATCGATAGCAAACTCAACAGCTCTTTCTCTCTCTTGAACACGCTCTTGATGCATTTTCCTTGTTCGTAATTGGAAGTAGTAGTGACAAAGCTAATGAGCATTTTGGTTCTTGCAGTCACAACTGGCTTATTTAGATACTAAAACAACCTGTAAATGAAACAATTCTTCAGCAATGCAGACAGTGTGAATGTTGAGTAATCTTCATTTCTAAGCTTAGACGCGGTAGGGGGAAGTGTCACCTTTTGTTTTCACAAAAGGGAAAGGAAAGGTCTATGCACGTGATCACAATGATGGTTTTCTCTCCACTTCTACTGCATAATAAATGATAGATAAGATCATGAAATGTTATTCTAACTCTTAATGGGTTACAAAATAATAATGGACATACAGTTAATATGCATTTAATGTGTATAACACGAGATGAAGGAACCTGCGTTACCCGTCAATTTATCACAATCATCTATTATACGAATTCTATCTTTAGCGTTCAGTGTAAGTTATTTTTTGGTATTACCGCCAACCATATTTGAGCAATGAAAAAATTATCTAAAAAATGATCCGATTTAGAACTCAAATTTGATCTATATGGAGTCCTAGCATACAACGATTTATTGAAACAATCATAGAGTATACCCTCCCCCAAAAAACGCTTCACAATCTGAAATGCCTTAAATTCACGTAAGATCTCAGTGTAAAATGTATTAATATTTTAATTGAACATTTGCGCTTTTCCAGAGATAGTAGGGATGCTAAAGCACGGCAAAAAGACTGTAAAATGTAACCAAGATTGAAACAATGATTCAGAAAGTACTGTTTACCGTGCATCGTAGTTTGGAAAATTATTTCTCATTAGTTATTGCATATACCGTCGAATTTATGTATAGTCGGCTTTGTAATTCTCATGTTAGCGGCAAGAAAACTGACGCAAACGGGGACTTTGTTTTATAGTGTGTCAAGATCTTTAGATAATATAATATTAAAATATAAACATTTATACTAGATGAGACCTATTTATTGAACGAGCGATGAGAGGTACATATCAACATGCTATATTTTACACTCCCTTTTATTATTTTATATAAAGCTAGTCGTTGAATCACCTTTCAAAGGGGACTTGGCAAGCAAGATTGTGCAAAATACATAAGCAAGATTCGTTAAGTGAATATAAACAGACAGAATGAGAGAAGTCAAAAATTGTTCTTCCTCTATTCTTTTCATCTTTTTCTCTTTCATATTTGTTTCCTTCACCTACTGCCTCTTCTCCTTGTTTTCGTTGTCCCTGCTTATAATAATATATAATAATAACAATAATAATAATGATAATAATACACCTCTAAAGTACAACAAAATATACTCCACGTTGAACAAAAATACGAAATTAAAAATAACACAACAAGACTATTGGTAGCTGAGAAGCTAAAGAGAAAATACAAGCATGGGCTCAACGAATTACACGATACAAACGTAGAGAAGATTTCGAGGAATAGAATCGGTTATTTGAAACAGAAGAGAGATTCTATCGAAATCTGACTCAAAAACAGAATGGCAATTCAGCCCCTCCTTCAAAAGCTGACGTCGAAACATTTTGGGCACGAATCTGGGAAGAAATCAGATCCTACATGAAAGAGAGAGGCATCTTGGCTGCAATCTGAAGTTGATGCTGCCGATGGATTCAAGGAAACAGTGGAACGCGTCACATAGAAGACCTCTTCCAAGCAATTAAGAACATGGGTAACTGGAAATCCCGCAGGATTGATAAGATCCAGAATTATTGGATTAAAAAAAGTAATAGCATTACATTCTCATGAAAGGGCTGTTAATAAAATGTTAGAAAACCCAAAGGAACTCTCGAAATGACTTACACGCGGCATCACGTATTTGCTACCCAAAGCGGGAGACAGTTCCTTGGTGAAGAACTATAGGCCAATCAATTAGCTGCCACCAATGTACAAAGTTATAATTGCAGCCTAGCTAACAACATGTACGGACACCTAGAGAAGAACCATCTGTTGCGAGTTGAACAGAAAGGTTGTCGTTAAGTTTCCTATGTCTGTAAGGATCTTGCTATTAAATAGTCATCTTGAATGATGTAAGGAAACGAAAACGTAATTTAAGCATGACTTAAGTTGACTTCCAGAAGGCCTTTGATAGTGTACCACACGATTGAATTTTGAAGACCCCGGAGGATCTACCCCCACGGGGCTGGTTTCAATCTAGAGAAGATTTCATATTCAACCGTCTCGTGACATCTTAAGTCGTGAAATTGAGTAATACTAATAATATTAATAATGATAATAATAATCACCAAAAAATAAAACCTGAATGAGTGGACACAGAAGCGTCAAGACGCAAAAGACATGGTGAAAAGACATGGCACAGGACACGACAAACTATCGCCCAATAACCTGTCTGTCTACGCTATACAAAATTCTAACATCGTGTTTAGCTAAGAAAATGTGTAGTAATTGCGAACAAAATAACAACATTGCTCCTCAGCAAAAAGGTTGCAACAGATGATCAAAGAGCTGTAAAGAACAGTTAATAATTGACTCAGTTGTGTGTGGCCAAGCATATGCCAACCATCGAAATATATGTATGGCTTACATTGATTATAAGAAGGCGTTTGACTCGGTACGACACAACTGGCTACTGCAGGTCCTCAAAATAAACAAAACGTAGCGCACAAGAATAACTCTGAATAATCCAAAGGAAAGTATTGAAACGGATGAGATTGCTATTCAGCGAGGTATATTTCAAGATGACTCGCTAAGCCCACGATAGTTTGTCTTGGCAATGAACCCGTTATCCAATATGGTGAATTCTAGTGAATACAGCTATGCCATCAAGAACGGGACACAAAAAGCATATCGATTCAACCATCTTTCGTATATGGATGACTTGAAGCTGTATTCTGCCACAAATATGCAACTAGAACACCATCTGCGAATTGTTGAAACGTTCTCAACGGATGTAAGTATGAAATTTGGATTGGACAAATGTCGGACAATTAAAATAAATAGTGAGAGGAAAAATTCAAGATCATGGACTCCAGCTAGAAAATGGACAGCTTATAAGAGCAGTGCTTGCAGAGGAGACCTACAAGTACTTAGGCGTCGAACAATCTGTCAACAACAAATACACTGTCAATAGAGTTTGCAGGAAGAATCAGACAAGTTCTGAAGACAGCACTCAATAGCAGGAATATGATCAAAGTAATCTGCACATTTGCTGTTCCTGTGCTCGTGTACTCTATTAAGGTTATAAAATGGAGTACAACGGAAATCGAAGGCCTCGAAAGAAAACTGCGCACATTGATGTCTAAAGAACGCAAGCACCATCCAAAACCAGCAGTCAAAAGAATGACTTTGCCACGACATTTGGGTGGTCGAGGTTTTGTGATTATAGGCAACGAACAGTCCCAACATATAAAATCTCTACGAGAATACCTTCAAAAGGAAGCAGAAGCATCTAAACTACATCGTGCCGTATGTTTAGCTGATGGATCCACACCGTTGAAGTTAAGTCATCAAGAATACAACGGAAATAATTATTCAGAACAGCAAAAACGGGAAACGTGGATGACCAAGCCTCTGCATGGATAGCATCTGTATGCAATTAGTCAAGATCATGTGGGTATGACAGCGTCGAACTACTGGCTAATGGCAGGTCATATGTTTCCAGAGATCGAAGGCACTATGCTGGCAATACAAGATTAGTCATACAGGTCATACCCACCAGAAGTTATCTGAAAGTAATAGTAAAGAGAACTTGGGGCACAAGATGACAGATGTCGATATGGATGGCAGGCACAGGAAAACATCCATCATATTATATCTGTATGCACACATTTCTCGGGAACTGATCGCAAATCACGCCATGATGCAGTTGGAAAGATCCTGCATCAAGAGATTGCTTACCAACACCAGCTAATATAATACGAGGTACCTACTACAAATACGTACCTAACAAAAATTATGAATGCCGACTTCATTGAAACAGAAAAATTCACACATATCAGACAGTCCCTCACAACCGGTCTGATTTGGTTCCAGTAGACAAGACGAAAAGGCAAGCCTCCCTGCTCGACATAGCCATACCAAACACGAAAAACCTGAAAGAGAGGTATATCGAGAATATCACAAAATATGCTCCGCTGGTTGACAGTATCAAGAAGCAGTGGCATATGGAGGATGTGAGAATCATCCCCATTGTCATCTCTAGCACCGCAGTAATTCCGAAGACACTGTTGAAAAGTTTAAAAGATCTGAATATTAATGTGAATGTTTATAAGACTATGCAGAAGGCTGTGGACATCTCAACAAATGGAATAGCTCGAAAGTTTATGGGGGTAGGTTCATTTTTGATTATCATTATAATACATTCTAATTTGTTAAGTTGAAAAAAAGCTGATTATCATTGTTCGTTACGTGCAATCCAGCATTTTAATAAGATTTTCAGATTTCTCGCCATTCCGTATGGATGGCAGATTGAATAATTGGTTGCAGAATAAGTAGCAATAATTTTGAACTTCGAACCCCAATTAACTGAGCTAGCCCAACTTATCTTGTAAAGAGAGATATTTAAATTACGTAGGAATCATTAGGTTTCAAGTGTAACCTTTTCCTGGCGCCCAAATTACATTTGTCAGTAGTAATTATGTTTCAAAATGTCGCTCCAAGTGGGGCTTGTTTTTAAATAGAAAGACGGGGCTTTTTTCAAATTCGCACCAGTCAACGTCGGGCATATTTCACAAGACATGAAATATCGTCTGTATTCCGAGATCTTCAAATCTCTTCTATATTGTAACAAATATATTCTTGTCGATACTCCAAGACATTTAATTTTCCTCCATATTCCAACACATATTCTACCTTTTACATCAAACTTTCATACATCTTTCAAGACTACAAATGTTTGTCCGTTCAGCGAGTCATCTACCTTTTATTATTGTTGTTGATTCTATTCTTCAGTGTATTTAGTCTGTCTCCATAGTATTCAAACTTGCCAACCTATATTTCAGTCCCAAGTAGGCCGTGCACATAAACATCTTCTTGATGTCAGACATAGATGGTATCTTGGCTCGTTACAGTTTGTTAATTTTTTTTGTTTTTACTTAGCTTGAAATGTGTGTATTTTATGTTCTAAAACACCACACCATAATAAACTACACACATTTATAAGAAAACTTGGTGTTCTGGATTATTTGGTTAATTTCTTCCAAAACTCTCAAAAGTCTTATTATTGTTAAAAGTTTTGTTATTACTAAATATTTTTGTATTCTACGTTGCAACATAAGTGTTACAAGTTTAATTTTATTGATTTTCTAAAAAAGGTCCTATTTTATCGATTAGTATTATTTATCTTTGGTGTAACTGAAAAGTGTAGAGATGAGGATCACGATAAAGATTGATGTACTGTTCTAAATGGATGAGAGCTAATAATATAAGTTCGTGATATAATGTTTTACAAGGCGATCCTCTTTTTTGGAACGGTATTAAAGACAATTCTCGTCAATAAATCTGGGTCTATGAAGACGATATTCGTCCTGTTAAGTGCTGCATTATTTTACATGATAAATGTACTTTATGCTTTATGCTGGTTTTAAAATTTAAAATAATATTTTTAATAAAACAAGTTGTATTAAAGCTCCATGATATTCTATTGCTAGGCTAATAATTTTAACTACTGATTTCTTTTCCTTGGGGCAACCGGAACCTGGTATTAAAAATCGTGAAATTGTAATTGTGTTCTGAGCAATGCGGAAAGTGTTACTTATTCACAAGCGACACAAGAATGTTTCGCGAAAAGTCGGTCACGGAGAAAGTGAAGAAGCTGCTTCTCTAAGAAGGAGCGAGGAGGTGAAACCTCATGACGAAACCTCCCTGATTATGAAACTCGACACGACCATAAACGGCGTGAATGCAGTCAACTCGAGTATTATAAAAAGAACACTCGCGTTGAATCTGCCGCAGATTGCTCCAGAAGAACTTCTTCCGCCTACAAGAAGTTGTGCTGAGAGGGCTCATAAACAACAATCTTTTATATTCACCTGCTTCTGAAATCTGATATTGCGGTAATCGTCCGCAGTGTTGAACTTTTTATTTAGACAACCCTGCTTTCGAACTAGCTTTACAAAATCGCTTGTGGCGACCAAGCCGAAACAAACTATACAAAAAAGTAACGTTTGGATTCTTTATTTGTAACAGTTCACAGTTCACTAGTAGTACTATAGCATTTTAAAGAGGTGTTGTTGGTGTGAGTAAAGTTTTTTAAATGAGAAATTTAAGTAGTGAATACTCAATAGCTGGTTATTAAATTAAAAGTCCCAAAAGTTAAAAAAATGTATTTTATATCATTAATTAGTATTTTGACTTTTATAATTTTTTTTCTGAAAAAAGAGAGCTTAGGTACCGGGTGGTCAGTTGAAAACGCAACCCAGCTCTTCGAGGCCCAGAGAGAAGAGTGAAAGAATTGCAACACTGCTTCTAGAACAGCTCCTTTGACTGCATTTCTGCGACAAACCCTTCACTCACAACCTCCATCCTTTCACTCGCTCTCTTCCTGTGGTCTGAGTCATACCTGTTTAAAGCAAAATAGGCTGAATCTTCGTTCCCTGTTTTGAAGTAAACTCACAATCCGCCTCAGCACAGAGCAACGCAGATTTATGGTGTTGAAGTATTTCCGAACGCAATTTTTCAAAAAGTACCAGGCAATTTTCAGAGAAAAATTTCTGAGTCTACTCTGAACAAGAGTACCATACTGCGATTAATGAAGTGCCATCGCGACACAGGGAGCGCGTTTGATCGGGAATGCAGTCGCCAAAATATAGTGCTCACGCAGCGAGAAACTAGAAGAAGTTCGGAATGTCCTATCAACTTCCCCGAAAGCATAATTAAGAACTTTTCATCAGCAATGTAATTTTTCTTACGGATGTGCGCGCTGTGCCACAAAAAAATGAAAATACGCATTGAAACAGCGGACATATCAGGAGCTTAAGGTTCCTGATCGAGCTTCTCGCATGAATTACTTTAAAGTGCTACGACGATTTGTTAGCGAAGTTTTTGAGACCTTTGATAAAGAGCTATTTAGTGATGAGGCTTGGTTTGGATGATAACCTGCGAATCTTCAGACTCCGGGATACTGAGAGATGACAGGAAACAGAAGAGAGACCATTACGTTAAAAAAAGATTTGAGAATGGAGTGCCATTTCAGGACGCAAAATAATAATTCCTTTGTTTTTTAAAGAAATAGTAACGGCAGATGTCAATCAGAATATATTGAGAAATTTTGTATTCCGTCTTGAAAAGGATGAGAGAAATTGTAAGTTTCATCACGATGGGTTGGCATTACATTCTGCCAAGTCGACAGAGCAATTTCTGGAAGAGAATTTTGGGATCAGAATAATTTTACGAGTGGCAACCTCATTCGAATGACTCAGAAGTAAAGTTTATGCAAACAAACCATATAATCTCGATGAGCTGCAAAGAAACGTCTAGGAAGCGATTCCGATTATTGACGAAGAAACTACATCGGGTTGCAGCAAATGTTCTCAGGCAAGTTAATATTTATTTGTTAGCAAATGGAGGGCATTTTGAACATTTCTTTTATCAGGTTCACTTGTTTACGACACCAATTCTTCATAGTAAATAATTACATTTACTTCTTTACCAATTATTACTCTAGCATTCTTATTTTTGTTTGCTGGGAATTTCCAAAACTTTTAACGTTGAGGTGGAGATACATGGGATGAAAAGCAAAGCTGTCATGTATCACCAAGCAATGACTATCTCTCTCTGACAATTTAAGCAGTGATTATTATGCACTGATGATCTAGCCTGCTTTTGAAACCAATTTTCATTTTTAAAGGAAAATTATTTCAATAGAAAACGTAATAATAATAATAATAATAATAATAATAATAATAATAATAATAATAATAATAATGACAACAAACATTTGTTCTGAGAATCTGGAATTAATAATGTATTAATACTTATTTAAAGCAGCAACAAAAAAGCATATATTTCTGAAGCATATTTGTTGGGTAACTGAAACAAGCAAAGATTTTTATTAATCTACCTAAATGTATATTTTACATGGCAAGCTTAATTCACATTTAAATAATTTACGAAAAATTATTATACATTTTCTCTTTAAACTCGTGGTCACGACGCTCACCTACTCTCCACCTCTGAATGGAATTAGGGGAGAAGTCGTACTTCCCGACAGTTCACCTGCTTGAAAAGGCCTGACACTATCCTACGCTCTCAAACATAGTTGCCCGTGCAATTCGCTGTGCCTGCTGTGGGTTGCATTTTAAACTAATCATCCGGTATATAGATGATTTTTCTAATTCTACATTTTAAAATTTTGCATTTAAAAAACATACATTATAACATTTGATGGAGGCATGGAACATACAACTACCTACATCAATTTGGGATTTAATGTTTTTTATTTATTTATCTATCTATCCATCTATCTATCTTTCCATATATCTACCATCTATCTATCTATTTATGTCTGTATTTGTTTATGTATTTATTTTTTTATATTGAATTTCATTGCTACCAGAACTCACGATGTGGACGAAGCAATTTCTGTTTGCCCCTGAACACAGCGAGGCACCTACGTGTATCAGGCTGCGTTCTCCCCAACAGCAGGCGTCACTGCTGCTCAGCCACATGAAGTTGTTTCTTACATTAATAATGCAAACTCACTTTATGCACCAGATTCAACATTCAAGGTTCACCTTTAATCATTATTTGAAAAAAAAAGTTGTATAATTTCTGTAATGTAGTATGTACTATGTATTTCTACAATTGGAATTAGCTTCTCTTAGTACAAGGTACTTTGACAATCGTAAAGGTAACGAGTCCCATAAATAATTTATATACAGACAATTGACATAAACAATTTTTTATTTCATGATTTTCGTCATATTATTAGCAGCAGTTCCGAGGATATACTGTCCCCATTATCAGGCTAAAAATTAAAAGGAAAAGTACATTAAAACATTGAAACATCAAAAGCATAAAACACTAAAAGATGTTAAGTAAAAATTATAAGCAATAAGAAACGTTATAAGAAAAAATTATAAACAAAATGATTATGCACAAGTCAGCACTTACCAAATACGGGAGAGCTCGTAGTGTGAAAGTAGTCATGCAGTAGCAAGAAGCCGTGTCATACTCGGTCAACATTGGCAGTAAAGTGAAGTTGTCGGGAGCATCGTTTTTATGAGACGGGATACTGAATAAAAGGAAGGGGGTAGAGGGGAGGAAGAGGGAGGACAAATATAACGTGAAAGGTGATGTGAAGAAAATGTAAATTTGACAGAGAAAAAACTAATAAGTTTTAACTAGAAATCTTAAAACGATATAATAATGACTCTAACAGTTTCGTGAACTGGTTACTTTCAATATCTCTATTGCATCATTAGTCTTCATCCATCAAGTGTCCGAGATCTGACGCAAATACAAATTTCTACATCAAAGATTTTGGGCTTTAAAAAATCAATAGAAGGATTAAATTCAATACGATATTTGGATACAGAATGCTGACGACATGCAAGTTTTTTAATGTTTGATGTTCATTCATATGTGCCAAAAGCTTTCACTTGCTTCACCAAGAAACACCCTTGGAAAATTATTACATTTAATGCCGTATACTACATTTAATTTATTTAAGGAGGAAACATAATCTTTAACGTTCTTAACCATCTTTTTCCTATTTATTGTTTTCATTATAAGCGAAAATTGATATTTCTCCTTCGTGATAGGTCAAATTTATTATTAATAGCAGGAACAAAAGATATTACAACAGATTGAATAGTTTTTCTTTAGATTTTTGAGAATTTGTTGTTGTTTGTAATTTCAAGAATATAACCCTTTCATCAACATATTTATTAACAAACCTTTCGGGATAATCATTTTTTGTAAGAATTGCATTGACAGTAATGGTCATACTACCTCAGTCACGATTTCATGACACTACTTACAAATGATTTGTAAGTCAGTTTCATGGAAACGTGAATCAGATAGTTTGATAGCATGATCAGTAAGATTAGATACGCTTTTCTTTATTTCTTCATTTGTTCCGTACAGCATTTTAAGACCCACTTGATCGGTTTGCCTTTCATTATTTTGAGGCGCGTTTTACAATCTATCTATCGAAATCAGTCATCAGAAGTCATTTCGTAGCCTGGAGTGTGAGTGTAAGTTTATGATTAGAATAGCTAAGATAGATTTCTTAGTTCGAAGATCAATCGATCTAAGTCTCAAATCTTTGATCTCACGTCTTCGCATGTGAGTGTTTAGGCGATAATATATATATATATATATATATATATATATATATATATATATATATAGAGAGAGAGAGAGAGAGAGAGAGAGAGAGAGAGACCACAACCGTCACTTACAAACATCGATCACGTAATTAAGTAAAGATGGATGACAGGATTTCCTGCTATTGGCACCTACAACGTCCGTGTACATACACGTAGATATACTAGTAAATATAAAATATTTCAGTTACATTTACAGAAACAAGATTAACTCTGTAATGAGTCATCACTGGTATAAATAAATATTGTAAAAATAATGTATATTAAAAATATAGACGACACCAAGAATGAGGAATCCGAGGGAATCATGTGGCGATGTAGTAAATAATCGGAATTTAAGGGAAGTGTAGCTTAAGTAATCAACTGGGAAAATAGTGAACTTTATTGTGAATATAACTCGAAATGTCCATGGGGTAACGTGAGAAATGTCCGTGGGGTAACTAATTATATAAAAGAGTGACAGAATCGATTGGTCAAGGAATACATAATATAACACTTATGTAGGAAGCTCCAATCAGAAACGAGAAGGCGTGAGACGGAAGCGAAAATCTGCGCAGAAGAACTAAGGAGGAACGGAAATGTGAGCAATACTGCGGATAGCAAAACAATAACGTTCGGGCGGGGACGAAATTATGAGGAACCAAACTATCGTTTAGGTGAGGTCGTCATCCCAAGAGTCTCATCATGCAAGTATTTAGGCATTCAAATAGATAGTAAATTAGGGTGGGAGAAGCATATAAATTAGGTAGTTAGGAAAACGTGGAAGTCTTTGCATTTTGTAATGCGAATTCTAAAGAAAAGTTCTGCAAACGCAAAAGAATTAGCATATTTTTCGCTGGTTCGCCCTCTCATGGAATACGGAGTGGCATGTTGGGATCCATACAGAAAGTCGCACCGGAAAAATCTAGATAGAATACAGAGAAAAGCGAATAAGTTTACATATAGAACTAACGCGATAAAAAAGGCATGGGAACCTCTAGAAATGAGAAGAACAAGGGCGAGGCTTTGCGCGCATTATTAATCGTATGTAGATCAACCAGCTTGGAAGGAAATTCAGGTTAGACTAGAAAAACCAAATTATTTCTGCCAAAGCGATTACACCCACAAAATTCGAACAAGGAAACAAAATTCAGATCTTGGGAAATTTTCCTTTTGTAACAGAACAATTAAAGATTGGAACAGTTTACCCGCAGCAATTTTCAAAGCTTTTCCTCTAAATGTTCGAAGTTTTAGAAATGCGTTAGAACAATATGATAGTAATAGACATTAAATGAGTAAGTGCTGTGAAGTGCGGTGAAGGGCTGTGAAGTGCTGGTCAGTGTAATTCAAAGCAAAAACAGTGTAGTGTAGTGTAGTGTAGTGTTGTGCAGTTCAGTGCAGTGTAGTGCAGTTAATTGTAGTGAACGCGATCAATGAATTTAAAAAAATAAATTTAGCCAACATTTATAGATAGATAGATAGAAATTTATTCTACAATTGGGCAAATGATGCCCGGTGGCAGAATGCAAAATTACAATTACAAATAAAATAATATATAAAAAATAAATATAAACAAACAAATTGACTCTCATTTCCTATGTATGCAGATGGCATTTACATTCCTATACTAAACATTAAAATGCATACACACTACCATATAAATGAATAAACTTACATATTACACAAATATACATACATACAAACATATACGCATATATACATAGAGACGAAGGAACCCTCACCTACACACCAATCAGAACTTATTCAGTCCTATTCAGAAGAAATGAAATCACTTCACTTCACTTCACTTCACTTCACTTCACTTCACTTCACTGCACTGCATATAACTTTATCTAAATATTAGTTGTTCAATACTTTTTCTGTAGACTACGCATAATCGCACCTTTCACTTCACTTCACTTCACTTCACTTCACTTCACTTCACTTCACTTCACTTCACTTCACTTCACTTCACTTCACTTCACTTCACTTCACTTCACTATACGTTTTCACCCTACTGACTAATTTCCTATATTTTTTTTCTAAACCCTCGCGCTGAGCAAGGAAAGGGCTCAACAACTGTCGCAGGCAAATCGTTCCAATCTACTATAGTTCTGTTTACGAAGGAGAATTTCCCTACGTCCGTTCTTTGTATTCTTGTTCTAATTTTATATTTATGATCAAATCTATTTAAATAATCTGGTTTATCTAGCCTTTCCCGAATTTCCTGCCATGCGGAGCAACCAACGTAAGATTTATACAGCGCGCAAAGTCGTGCCCTCTTCCTCCGGCGTTCTAATGATTCCCAATGCGCAGGTGTGTTCTTCCGAAATGTATATTTTGCCGCTCTGTTTTGTATCCTCTCTAAGCTCTTTTTAAGTAGCTTTTATTAAGTTTTAATTTTATTAAGTTATTTAAGTAGCTCTTATTTATTAAGTTTATTAAGTTTATTAAGTTTAAATTTTATTAAGTTATTTAAGTAGCTCTTTTTAAGTAGTTATTTATGTAGCTTGTATTAAATTTTAGCATCACCGACATATAATTATTATATATCACGACAGAGTTGAAATATTTGTTATAATACTTATTAAAAAATTATTGTTTATTAGTGATAGTATGATTATCACTAATAATCATACTATCACTAATATAATGTAATGTCATAGTTTCTATATATATATATATATATATATATATATATATATATATATATATATATATATATATATATATATATATATCCTCACAACCCCTTTTAAACCCTTTCCTGAAATTATACAAATAAACAAAATCATTTGTAATAATTAATTGTTATCTTCTAAACGTAGGTTGCGAAGCACCATTCAACGATTTTTTTAAAGGTCGTGAGCCCGCGAATCAATCCTATAGAGGAAATCGAAATAAAAATTATTAATGGTATGTGAAGAGGTATAAAATTTAATTACTCCTTATTTGCTAGGATATTACTATCTAAAATAATAACTCCATAAAATTTCTATTATGAAACCGAATAAATTTGGTTGGATTTATTTCTTATTTCTTTCAGATGGCGAAATTTTCTTCGCTAGTCATGACATAAATTATACATATAAAACAAAACAACAAATACATATATAATACCCTATTATTAACATTACAACACATACTTCCTTCTACATTCATACAATAAAATTTTCTTAACATCCATACGAGTGCATTTTACCAATTTGATTAAAAACAACTAAATAAATTATGAATAATGCATGCATGGCCATGACTCTCTCAATATCTTTAAAAGTAGAACATTCTTGGCCTTGTTATAAATTTTGAATGATTGAAAATGAATAAAATGTTTTTCGGAACTTCCCTTTCTGTTGCTTATCAATTCTGCGATCACTGCAATTCATGTTCAATGTTCCACACAAACCATAAAAGAATACTTCTTCCCATCATTGCAAACATTTCAACATTTCGAATCATAAACACCTCACAGTCCTCAGCGACTCGATCACACGACGCGTCTCGCAGAGCGTCTCGATCCCCTCTTACGTTCCCTTCGATTTTCAGTCCGCGTGATTTGAAATCAAAAGACGATTTTCCACCTATATTGCTGCTTTATTTTCGCTTTCATCTTTCGTTAATTTCTTTTAATAGACCTTGTGGCATTGCCATAATTCCCAAGAAATGTTACGAAATATTTTCACTGTTCGTAATCCCCTTTTAAACACTAGTTTCCTTTATTTCAATAAATATCAGCACTTTTTGTTCGTCCCTTTTTGAGAACACCTGACTGTCTTCTTTCAATATTACGAACTTTATTTAATTTTGAACGGTATGATTTTACGACATGTTATCTTTATTAGAATATGCTCTATTTTTATTTGTTGATATTCCCATAGTCCATTTTCAGCCTCGCTCTTGAGAATGCAATTAAATTAACGAAAATAAAATTCTACTAATGCACTTTCAATTGTTCGTCCATGTTTACTTAAGAAAATTAAGCGTCCTTTTTCTAATTAATGTCTAAATATTGGACGCGTCTGAATAGACCGTTACAGTAAATCCACATATTTGAGCATTTTAGTTTAGTTTGTGAGCTTAATCAGTTACTAGTATGATTTTTCATGTGATATGTAAGTATTTTTTATTTTATGTGGGAAATACAGTTTGTACCCACTTTTACTTGATTATCTCAAAACTGTGTTTTCTGCATTACACTCTTCTTCCATTCAAACTCTAAATTGTGATCAGCCATTACTCAAATGCCTCTCGATTACTCTGTAGTAGAAACGAGCGGTTTCTTACTGAAGAAACCCAATCTAAACTTGGGTTTTTCTGACGTGGCATCTGTGGGTAGTATCTCCAAGATGAAATTCGGCACGACTTTTCGCGTCATTCTCAGTCCTGCCGCTAGAATCGTTTGATCTGCAGCATTGCTTGATACGGTCGCGATCATGCGACATCTTGCGGCAGGACCAAGAAAGACGCAAAAATTCGTACCGAATTCCATCTTGGAGATACTACCCACAGATGCCATATTAAAAAAACAAAACAAGTATAGGTGCGAGCGTGCTAAATGGAAGTGTGAGGCTGCTGTTGCCAGGGGCGACGGACGCGGCGGCGCGCGAAGCAGCTGGTAACGCGTCGAAATGAACGCGTGCGTAGACCGCACGGGCGGGAGGGGGGCGGGGCGTGTCGTTGCCGCCCGCGTCTGTGTACAGAGCGCGCGGCGCGTTCATAGAGGGCGGGCGCGTGTCGCCGCGAAGTGACATTGCGGCGCGGTACAAAACGCGTTAGTTAGTAAGTTAGTTAGCGGCGCGCCCAGATCCATCTCGTTTACACGAGCGAGCGCAAAGCATCGCTAATGAGCTGCTATTAATCTCCGCTATCGGCCGCCGGGAGGTGGCGTGCGCGCTGACGCTACGCGCACTCTTTTGTTGCAGGCTGACCACCCGCTCGGAAAAGATCGAGAGGGAAGAACTTACACAAAACTTGGTCTCGTGTTGCTGATTCAATACGATTTTATTCGGTCATAAACTAAATTTACCTTTTGGAAATGAAATAAACTTTGAAATACGAATGGATTCTTTAATGTACCATGTTGTCGTACGTATACGTAAAAGTAAAAAAAGAAATCGATGTAAAATTTTAACAATAACCATTAATTAAAATCGTGTATTTTGTCTTCTTAAAATAGCTACCAACATAGTTGTTTTTATTCACGTTGAGGTACACGGGAATGTACAATTTCTAATCAATTTCAACAGAGCTAATTAATATAACAGTTGAAAAGATATTTAAACATTCAATTACAATATTTTCTATTATTATAGATTTTAATATTTTGCCTTTGTGATTTTTTACTGTAGGTCAAGTAGGTTACAAATCAAATAGCTCCTTCTTTCCGGTCTCACTTTCCACTTTAAGCGTCCTCTGGAACACGTTTTGCAATGGACTACAATAACATTTAAAAAGTTGGGAGAAGATGATTTGACACACTTCAACCCCTTTTTTTCTAGGTTGATGAATAGTTATTATTGGGTAAATGTACTATTGAAATGTTAGTTATCGTTAATTATTTGCATTAACGCAAACAGTCGACTATTGAGAATGTTAATTTTGATGCTTAAATTTAAAAACTTACAAACGTATGTTGAACTACACTTCGTAACACGTTTGGAGGGTCACACTTCCATTAGATCAAGAATTATATCTGTAATACAAAAATAATTACTACTAACGAGAGGTACGAAAAAAATTGAAACGTTAAAGTTTTAAAAATTCAAGTTTCCATGAAAATGTCACTTGTGTCAAATGAATCAGTGTATTTTGTTTTATCTCTTCTAGACGTTTAAGGAGAAAAGTAAATCCTTTTCCGCGAGAATTGGATTTCATTGACAGGCTGATATTATAATAAGGTATAATCAAGATATTATAGTAAGCTTACGAACTTATATGCAAACCCGTACGTGTTTTCAATTGAAGGTGATTTCATTAAATTAATATATATATATATATATATATATATATATATATATATATATATATATATATATATATATATATTACAATATTGATGCTTAAATATAAAAAATATACATATATATTACAATTTCTTTTAATTTAATGAGAATCACCTTTCAATTTTAAAAAAGCTGATAATTTATAGTAGTTGTCATCAATCTAATAATTGGTTTCAATCAATAGAACTTCCAGGAATCGTGATTCTGTATAGAATTACACGTCCACATGCAACCGGTAAGGAGTAATATGTTGTACGTCGAACCCATGATAAATTGGAGGTAAATTTAATAATTTAGTGTTAAAATTTCACAATACTGAATTTGACAACAGTGATACATTATCATACATTTAGTTTAGACTATAACAATGCAATTTTTGTCTAAGTATTCTTTTAATATAGATATTAAAAGAATACTTAAGTTGACAAAAATTTCATTGTTTATATTCATTTATAATCAAGAAAAAATTCCTCACCGCAACCGCTTGAGAATTCCTGAAAGATAGCGCAAATGTAAATTTAAAGCAATTATTCTTTTTGAAGTCATGAACCCTTAAAGTAAGATTTCACATGATAAACGTCCTCTTGCAGAGTGTACAGTGAGTAAACGCAGAGGTAACCTCGTTCACCGCCAGCGCTTAGGAGTTATTTTATCTAAAATGTTGCGCGGGAACAAAATTTGAAAGCTTTTCCTCTATTACCCGGCGGTAGAGTCACGACGTGTCAACTCCTTAATTAAATTCAAAACACTTGCCACGTTTCTTGATCGTGGAAATCATAGGGTACTCTCTTTCACACGCATCCGGCTACGTTAAGTGCGGGCAGCACAAGTTTCCCTTTGGCCATTAACGCAGAGATGCTTGTTGCGCGCTGTAACGCGAACATTCCTTCCTTCTTGCGCGCACGGTGGGGCGAGCACGAATCTCGCACGCCAAAAAATTAAAACGACCGTCATCAATGGTGGGAATGCTGATGAGGTAACTACTTCGCTGTCCGGGAGACACCGCGTCCTTTTTTTTTATATTTTTTTTTACAGATCATACATAGTTCAGTACATAACACTTCACATATGTATTGATGGCTTACATTCTAAATTACCTAAAATTAAACTAAAAACTAATTCGGGTGAGGAAATCTTTTCCAGACACCTCTAAAAACAATCTATTTCGGCAAATTTAGTAAGGAATGCCTGGTATGGATATCTATTTTTTAATCTGGTTCTATGAGTAGTTTTCCGGAGTCTGAAGTTGTCTACATGAGGAATTTGAGGTATGGAGTGATAGAACAGGGTTGAGAGATATGTCATATGGTGTTGATACAAATAATTTGAAATTATTTGTTGAGCTGTGAGTTTGAGACAAACCAAGGAGCATTTGTGATAGTTCTAAGAAGCTGGTTTTGGAGTATTTGGAGTTTGTTTAGGTTTGTTCTTGCAGCGGAGATCCAAACTGGACAGCCGTAAAGGAGGAGTGGTCTAATGATACTTTTATAGATGGATATGGCGGTTGGGAGTGGGAGGTGTGAGGATCGATTAATGATGGGTTTTAGTTGGTGTATCTTATTTTTTGCTTGCTGTATTTTACTATTGATGTGTTGGTTCCAGTTCAGTTTAGTGTCCATGTTTCGACCAAGATATTTGACGGTACTATTTGGAGGGAGCCAGTTAATGGGTTCATTATTTATTGTGAGCGGTGCTGAAGGTGTATAGGGTCTTAAAGTGAATATTTTAATAGCTGTTTTGGTAGGATTCAGTTTTATTTTTAAAATATGCTGCCCAACTGTCTATGAGATTGAGATACAACTGAAGAGAATTTCTGATATTTACTAATGAATTACCGGCTAGGAAAATTGCAGTGTCATCCGCGAATTGGGCTGTTTGTATGTTGTCTAATTTCGGGAGGTCGGATACATATAAATTAAAAAGTGTAGGGGATAATGGCGATCCCTGTGGTACGCCAGCACTTATTTGTCTTGGATTTGAATGATGACTGTTGACGGTAACTGAAAACGTTCTATTTTCAAGGTAGGAGGATATTATTTGTATGAGATACACCGCGTCTTGGTATTATTCTCTCACCGCATTTGGCCCTGCGGAAAGTTGTAGAATGGCGGCCGAAACGGTGCTACTTGTGTCTAGGACGCGACGACTCCCGGACTGCCAAGTAGCTACGGACGGCCGTGGAAGCCTATACTCTCATGCTGATGAGGTGACGTTGCTGTAATTAAATGATGAATTAATTGAAAATGAAAGAAATTATTTAGAGAGCCGGCCTTCGACAACTTTGCTGTCATCAGTCTAGAAATATCACTAAAATAAAATAAATAAAATACAAAGTAATTAGAAAATAGGATAATAAGTACAAAGGGGGGTTAATATAAATAATAAAAAGTAGTAAAATTATTATAATAGCAAATGAAATTACAACATATGAAATACAAATAATACAATTACAATATACATTTATAATAATAATAATAATAATAATAATAATAATAATAAACCAGTAGCAAATTTGCAAATATCAAACAAATAGCACTCTTTGTAATAGCATTTGCTATTGATTTGTAATTATTATAATTTTAAATGTATCTATTATTTATGTTAATCGCCCTTGAACTCATTATCTTCTTATTTTGTATTTGCTTTGTCTTTTATTTATATTTTATTTTATTTATATTTGTAGACTGATGACGGCAAATTCGGCTCTCTAAATAAATTCATTAAGTTAAGGGAGATAACTTTAAGGATATTTAAAACTGATGATGGTCGATCAAATAATTGAAGCCACAGTGATCCTTGCTTGTAGTTTGCATTTTTTACCAAGTCAGGGAGAAACTTGTGAATATTACAATATGGCCTATCTGTGGGGAGAAGTTATTTTAATAGTCATACAACTTCATTCTTATTCGTTTTGAGATATTCAGAGATTTTGGCTTTAGATTGGGAAATAACCGACGGCGTGAGTCCCAGTAGCAATATATGCCGCCGCTTCCTGGCGCCCTTCCGCCCCGCGTCTGTGTGGTTAGGGGGGAGGGGAGGGGAGGGGAGGGGAGGGGAGGTGCGCGGTGCTGAGCAGTGCTTTCTTAACTTGAATGATCCCTGAAGATGTAAGTGAACTCGTTAGATTTTATGGTTCAGATAGGTGGAATTCAATCACTGAAGGAGAAACCTAAGAGTCGGCTGCTCTGGTTGGTCGACACATGTTGTGAGCTTAGATCGTGTTCCAGATTGAAGGTGTTGGTGTAATGGTTTGCGTATCGGTATGTTGCACTCGAGTTCGCGAATTCAAACCCGATCGAAGTCGTGGATTTTTAAGGGTGAAAAAATCCTTCGTACGCCTTCCTTCGGAGGGGAAGTAAAGTCGGCTGTCCCATGTTAGTAGATTTATTGCATGTAAAAGATCCTCAAGCCTAAATGAAGCCTCTGAGCTAAATTCAAATTGCCTGTTCCGTCGCCCAAGTAATACCTTCTTTGTACCCTAGATGCGTTGCGAAATTTGCGTGATCAGACGGAAGGCAGGACTGGTCTGAGTCTTGTCACGGAAAATAAGGCTTCAATTCAGTTGGGGTGGTGTCTCGCTGAAAGATGCGATAAACCCTGCAAGCCGATACCTGGATGCGGACCCTACAAGTCGACGTGTGGTTTGGTGCTGGATATCACTTTCCAACATGGGAGGAATACCGCAACCTCGAGAGAAATAACATGCAGAACACTTACGGGAGTAACGGTCACGGGAGTTGACGCGGTCAAAATTACAAAATAATCAATTAATTGATTGCTGTCGAAATTGTATTTTACTGTTCAATATGGATTTTAATTTTAATTTAACCCCGTTATTCACTGTCTGAAGCAGAGTACAACATTGTGATTACGATTAAATTTTTATTTGAATTTTATCTCCTTATAAATGTTGTGGTTCAAACTATAACATAACTAGGGTCAAGGTACAACACAGATGTTGTACCTACGCCCCAATGAGAACATGTTTTCCTTATTAAAAGTACATAAAAAAGTAATGTAAAATCACTCAAGAAATATATGGTGCATAAATATCTAAAGTTTGAATCAACATTATTCTTCATATTTCAAATTAGAAAAACAGACAAGTAAAGAATAAAAAAGAACTCGTGGTGCTACAAAACATCTACTTCTTTCTCGCATTAGTAACGGTTTCGTAAAACTAGAATACTACAATTTCTGTCTATATTAATACGATTCACCCATCACTTATAAAACTCGTTACCAGTCGCAACGCATTAGATGCCAGGAAAACACTAATCGTAATTGGCCATGAAAATACCGAACAACTATCACACTTTAAATATTGGAGACAATTTACATAATTTACATATTAAGATGAAGACAAATATATTACTAAAAAATAAATAACTTCTAACGAATGTGTACGACCATCTCTTAAAGGAAACCGAAAACGAAACGGATTCTTTTTTAAAGTTATGGCCATTCCCAGGCTGTTGTATGCTTTGAAAACATGAGCACCTAAAGTAAATTATCACAGGCAGATAGAAACATCGAAAATGAAATTTCTTCGATCAGTAAAAGTTTGCACGTAGTTAGGTAACATTAGGAATTACAAAATAAGGTAAGAGTTACGGGTGCAACCAATAACAGAAATTGCAACTAATTACAAAAGAAGATGGAAGAAACATGTAATGCATGTGACGTCAAGAAGGATCCCCAAGAAAAAATCCTGAAATACAGACCTTCCGGATAAAAAAATGCTGGTCGACTGAGGATATGATGATGAAGCCGGAACAAGCAATCATGTCTAATCCAGGAAAGGACCGGGAGTGGTGGCTCAGTGCATCAACTGATGGCACTGCAGTGCCTCTGACCGGGAGGTCCTAGGTTCCCACTCCCCACGGCGGCGGGATTTTCGACACTAGCTCTTCAGCTAAGTCGAATTCAGTCGCTGTCTGGAGGAGAATTCTAGCGGCCGGCTGCTCTGATCGGTAGATTTTCGTGGTTTCTCCGATCAACACCAGGCGCATGCCGGAGCAGTACCCTACCAAACGGGCCACGGACCGCGCGCGATCTGTCCTTCCTCTTCCTTGTCCTATCCTCTCCCCTTACACACACACTTACACTAACATGCACTATACTACTACATATTCCGGGAGACCGGTCGGGAGCTTAGAGCTTGTCCCGGCTGGGGCGGTGCCCCGCTGGTGGGAGAGTCCTGGTTAAGGGGATACCCCGCTAGCCTGCGGTAGGTCGGCGCCGGATCTCGTCATCAACATGCACTACACTCACGGGACTAATGACCAAAGCAGTTGACGCGCCCGGTAACACGAAAAAATCAATCAATCAATCCAGGAAAGGCACATGAAGAAGAAGATATAAACAAACATTCACTATTCAAAACAGCTTTCCATACTGCCAGAATCATCACCCAACAATGGAAATGGAATTCTGAGAATTTCAAATTGCCGTATCGCATTGAGGCGTTGCGATTTTCATATTGGAATCTGATATTTCCTGAATGATTCTAGCAAAGAAAGTGCAAGAAATACGAATTTTCCATTTAAAAGGTTTGCAAATATTACGCAAAACTACTCATATTTTTTAAAAAATTTACATAACCTTGTTTAAAGATATAATTTTGAAGAACACGTTTCATTAAGTAAAAAACCTTTTTCATCAATATTGTAGTGTTACGATGATTTTTTGCCAGTTTCAAAAATACGGAGGGTTCATCGAAAATGGGACCTGCGCCATTTTTGTAATGATAGTTTCCTCTATTCTAGAAAAAAATGTATTAAAAGAATTTGCACCCATTTTTCAAAAACAAATTCAATAATTGCCTATATTTCAATTAAAAAAACGCGAAATCTATTAAGATTTTTGAAAATTTTAGATGACTTCATTGTAAAGATCCATCTCTGCAGAACAATTTTCATTAAGAAAAAGTCTCTTATCTTTAATATAGAAGTTGAAGGAAGACTGAAAAAGTTTACATCTTTGCAATTTTTGAGAACTCAGTACATTGAACGAAAATGTATCATATTCAATTTTTATGAACAGTTTTTGTCCTACCTGAAAAAAGAAATCAAACAAACAATGCAAGTCATTTTTGAGAAAATTTTGAAAATGTTAAGGCTTAATATACAGTACCCTTCAAAATTAAAATATCCGTTCTCGTGTTTTAAGGTGCCACGTTAAGGCGTCAAATGTTAAGACGTCATATAATATTTCCCCCAATATCAAGATATCCATTTCAAATTTAGAGGTCCTCGAATTCGGCCAAATCAATCGGGGAATGTCAATTTTGAAGAATATCGTCTGATTGGTTTAGTCGCTGGTGTTGACGGACATGCGAAGAGAGAGACAGATGGATCGAAGGACGAACCAACCAAGGCTCGACGACCGGACCGACGGACCACCAACTGACTGACCGATGAACAAACGGACAGACGGACAAACTGACACACGAACAAATAGACAGAAAGGCAAATAGACATACTGACAGACGGAACGTCCGGCGGACAGATTGACGAAACGATGGTATGACGGACAGACTGACAGACGGGCAGATGGGCGTACAGGTGGAATGAGACGCAGACCGATGAACAGGTTGTCGCCGTATACCAATTTTTGGGCTCATAAAAAGGACTCATAAAACATGGATTCTATCTACACAATATGTTCGGTGATATTATTGGACACATAGGAACAAGAGTAATCGTGTTTTCCGTTCTCAGCAATAAAAAAAGATTTTCTGTCAAAAAATTGCTGTTCTGTGTTGCAACATTACAATAATCCATTTAATGTATTAAAATGTGCTTTTGTAAAACGAAGTAGCTATGGATTATATTATAATTTACCGAGGCAAAAAATATATAAAGGGAAACCAAACTATAGCCTATATAATTTCGCAAAATCTTTGGCTAACTTATTGCTATTAAACGTAATTATACTGTTTAATATTTTAACTGTAAATATGTGTAATAATCGTCAATAATAAAAAATGCAAATGTATACCCAAATGAATATAACAGAATAAAATTAAAATTAACACTCAAATTAATATATCAATATTTTAGAATTTTTATCCAGCCGACAGCGGTTACCATTTACGCATATTCGACCATACACCAGACACCAACGCACTTGCGGGTTCCTCTGATCTGGTGTCAGCAGAACGTGAGGCCCTCCGCGACAACACGTGCTTGAGAAACAGAAGATAAAGAAGGGCCAAGGGCCAAGGGAGGACCTGTACCAGCGACCTTTCAGACCGAAGCACTGAGTCTGTACATGCTCTTAGCCACCCCAGCCTTTCAGGTCAGCATATTGAATTTATTAATATTATTTCGATTGAATTGTTCATTTAAGTACTAAATAGTAAATTCTGTAGATATATTAATAATTAGTGAAAAGGTATTGAAAATCCAAAAATGAATCATGTGATCATTTGACATAATTCTCTTATCATCATTTGACATAATTATTTCTAATACATTATTTTGAATAATTATCTGCTTCGAAATGTCCTAAATAACAGTAGAGGATATTGGAGTATTAAAGAATACCAGTTACATATGAAGTAGTAACAGAAACAGGTATTTTTAAAAACCTCAAATCCAATACAATCACAGTCTTCAAAAATTTGCGAATTGTTATTTACAGTCAATAATATTTTACGAAGATTCAATTAAATCAAAACATTCGTTTGATGGGTATTATGAAGACTTATGGAATAGATGTCAAACAAGTGGTTGCAAAAACAGATTTATTGATATATATCAGGTTTCGGGATAATAAAACAAAATCGTTGAATTATTGGTTCAAATCACAAATGTAAGTGTCTCTGCTTCAGCATATTGAAGAAACCCTCACATAGAAAATATCTCTTTAAAGGTTAGAATGAGCTACAAGCTAAAAAAAAAATTTTTTTTCAAAACCGTTTTATTATAGTACTGGTATTTGGGTGTGTACAATTTTGCTTACCTTCAGTGAAAAAATATCACATCTAAAAAAGAACAGTTCGTAAAACTTACCTCTGATAATAGAGTAAACACTAAAAACAAGTTTTGATTTACATACTTATATATCACGCTGCAGCCAGCAGACGAATGGCATTTTCTGAGGGACACTAAAAGACGGAATGGGCTATGGCTCTTGAAGCAATTACTTGACCCAAGAGAAACCTTAATATTCTATACTTTACGACTATTACGAACTCAAAGTTTCTGTATATGATTATATTTAATATATATAGTGAATTGTATATCTGAAAACTGTATTAATAAAAATATTGTTCAAAGTTTCGAATTTAAATAAATAATCCGAGTTAAAAGTCTTAATTTTATAAACATAATTTTCATTTTTAAGACAATCATGTCTTTTCAATCGAGTTATGATTATTTCTATAATAAAGCACAATACATTCGAATTCATGATATGAGACAGTTTATTTAGCACTGCTGGCTATGATCGGAAGATCTTAGGATTTGAGTTCGAACGGGGACGGGTGTTAGACTAAGTAGATAGTCAGGTTGTATTCAACCGTTGTCCGGAGGAAAACTATGTCAACTGCTCTGATTGGTAGTTTTCCGTAGTTCCTCCGATCAATACCAAACGAATTCTGGAAACTTAAGAAAAGGGCCACGCATGATCTTTTCCTCTGTCATCCTTGCCTTCTCCTCTCCTTTTTCATACATACTTACCTTCATGCACTGTACACTCTTAGATTTACTACCGCATATGCCGGCAGACGAGTCGGGTGTTTAGGTCTTGTGCCGATATTCACGATTCATCGCTTGTGAAGATACTAGGAGGGAAAACCTCTTAGACTAGGTTGGCTCGAGATGTCACTTCGGGACTAATGACCATAGCAGTTGATGCGTCCGGAAACAAAATTATCAATTTATTACAGAAATTAAAACAGATTACTTTATTTCCTCCAGCAACAGTAATGTAAGGTTGTTCTTTTGCTTCCATGGTGCTGACTTAGGTGGCTCAGGACATCAATTGATGTCACCACAGTGCCTCTGACCGAGAGGTTGTAAGGTTTGACACTAAGGTAGTTTTCCCTGGTTTCTCCGATCAATACCAGGCGAATGCCGGAGCAGTACCCTTACAAACGGGCCACGCTCCGCGCGTGATCCTTCCTTCGTCATCCTTGCCCAATCCTTACCTCTTACATACACACACACACACACTAACATGCACAACACTTCCACACATTCTAGAAGACCAGTTACGAGCTTAGAGCATGTCCCGACCGGAGTGGTGCCCTGCTGGCGGGAGCAATGGATTCCTCATTGGGAAAAACCCGACCGTAGGTTGGCGCCAGATCTCACCATCCACTGAGGGAGGTCAACGCCACCTCCTGAGACGAAAACATGCACCACACTGACGGAAATAATGACCTTAGCAGTCGACGCGCCTGGAAACACTTATCAATCAAAATCAATAATAATCTTTCGTGGTGGGTTTAGTTCCAGCGCCAGACTCCGCCGCGCTGCGCGCAGCCCGCCTTTTACACGCCGCGCTAGTGATGGCAAATTTTACCAAAACATCAATATATCGATAATTCGATACATCGATATTTCGATACATCGATATTTCAATACATCGATATTTCGATACATCGATATTTCAATACATCGATATTTCGATACATCGATATAAGGTTTTCGATGTCGATGAAAACATCGCTGAAAAAACATTGATGTTTAAACATCGATGTTTTAATTATAGACTAATAAACATGCTCTTTTCCTATCCGTTTTTAACTACAGTTCGTAAAAGGAATATAGTTTATTGTTTGGTTACCAGAATGTTAGTAGTATGTTAATAAAAATTATCGAATGTAAAGAATAAAATTAACAATAAAAAACTTCGTGTTTCGCTGCACTACCCTTTAGTCACTTCCATTCATATACCATTCAAGTAAAATCATGAAAAATTCCCTCAGATTACACAGGCGAAATATGCAGCGCGATAAAGAGAATGACGTAAAACATCGATATTGCTGTGGATTGCTGCTACTCTACAACGTGCCTAGACACCTTTATTTAAAAAAATAAATTAAAAATTTTAAAAAATCGATGTTTTTCCAATAAAATATCGATGTGAAGAAAACATGGAAAGCAAAATATCGATTTTCCTAGTGGAAAACATCGATGTTTTATTTGCCATCCGTAGCGCCGGCGCTTGGCCCAATGTGGGCGCAGTGCGCATGCGCGATAGCATCGGCGCGCAGGCCTTGGCGTCGCCCGCGCGACCATCGTCCCGGCGCTTATTAAAACTTGTCTTTCATTAATATGTAATCAAAGCTGCGCGCCAGCCGTCGATAGCATCTGCGTTTACGAAGCAGCTCCCGGCCTCCGCCCGCGCCCACTGTCCCCGCGGACGCTGCCAAACGTGTTTCGCCGGCCTTTCCCGCGGCCACCGGCTAATGTGCTTTTTAATAGAGGCAGCAACGCGTATGAATATGTGCATGTCGTACGCATGTGTGTAGTTACTGGCCGTCACGAACGGGAAATCATGTATAATGCGCCCCCCCGTCCACGCTCGCTTCCTGCTGGATAATGGCATGATAATATGTAATTGTTTTATATTTTCGCCGTATATGAGTGGTCGAGCCTCTGCGGAGTGTCACATCATAAGATTGTTCTGCTAATGAGTACACACCCGTAATGACATGGAAAGGCAAGTCGGCTACTTGGAGCGTGTTTCAAACGTGTTTATTATCATTTTTTGCCGTAAGTACAGTAAAAGGCCTCTCTAATGAGCATTTTGATTCTCATTTTTGTGAAAAAAATCGTACCGAGCTAATTAGTGAACAAGGTGCACTTGCTGCTTCAATTACGGGATTCGGTGCGGCTGAACTGGTTCCTCTGGAGGAGAGGTTGGCTCGCACATGCCGGCGCTGTAGCTATTGACCTTCGCTCGCGTCGGGTGACCGTGCGGCGAAACTCAACTCACCGCGAGCAACAGCGAACAGTACGACATCGTCCTCAACTGCGATGTCTGTAAGCTTGGACACTTTTAGACATTGAACTTCACATTAGTGTTTCGAAACTTTCAAACTCGTGGACAAAACGCTTAAAATTTCGTGCTTTGCTATAAGATAACGTTTGTCTGGTCGAAGAAATAATAGTTGAGTGATGAACACTGCAGTTTAAGTTAAACAATCACAAAGTTCTTAGTCGTGACACGAAATAATTTTATGAGATTTAAGAGACAGAAAAAAATAAAGTATGAAAGTATATTTATGTACTTTTTGAAGACATTACAAATAAAATAATAAGAAAGTAGGTAGTGAGAGTGTGAAATTTTATACTACAGAGATAAAATGTATTAGTTTCGTTATATTATTGAAGTAGCATTTTCAGAAAAGCAATTCAAAACACATTAACGATGAATTATCTATTATTGAAAATAATAATAATAATAATAATAATAATAATAATAATAATAATAATAATAATAATAATATTTATCCCCATCTTGTTTTACAATACAATCTTTTAAACATTCAATACATTCTTCAACACGATCTTAATATATTCTTCATACACTCGTTCACTCCATCACTCCATACACTCATTCTTCGTATTTCATTCTTCATACAATCATTGATCTTCATACATTCAATACAATCTTCTAAAATAATAATGAGTTATTCGTCCATTCCTTAAGTCATGCGATTACAAGAAATAGCTAATCGGTGCCATTGCGTTTAAATTGTAGAAGTTACTAGAACTTGTGAATATCTTATCTTCAATTTTTTTCCTTGAAAGCTTCTCTACTGCTTTATTTTATTGGGTCGCATATGAAAAAAATGGTGCTAAAAACAATAAATTCTACTATCCAAGAAATACTTAAACGTTAAAACTAAAATTATACGGAAACGAGAAAACTTCTACAAAATGTTTCCTGAAAATATTATACATACTTAAAAATGTTTTTAGTTGTTTTTTGAAATTTTAATAGCTTCCAAGTCAGAACTTGAATATTAATATAACCATGAGATTTATTTTTCTGGTGCATAGTAGTACTTTATCAAGTGGGAATGTAGCAAGCAGGGAATTAAAAAAGAAAATTCTTCCTAACATTTTGTTATCTGTTCTTTTAGTAACTTTTAGTACCACCACAACCGAATATGTCTTTTCTAAATTTATTTCTGCCTGTTCGACAAGAATGTCTTTGAGGGTTTATCCCATTACAAATTGACATAACTGTTGATTTGTATCTCACGAGGAACTTGACCAAATATGTCTGAAGAAGTAATATACTTCGTGCATTATTTTCTGTTGTTAAATGAATGTTATAATTTATTTTTCATTTTCTTGAAATTCGTAATCTTTATGCCTTTCTTGGGGATAATTAGCTTAAAGAGGATGAAGAGCGGGTTATTTTATTCGACCTTTCTCAACCTAAATGTCTTTGCTTAGATGATTTTGACTACAACAAATAACATGAAGAATGTACAACCAACTAAATAGTCGCAGTACTACCAACTTCGTTTCTTTCACTTTGCAATCGCCTTGAAGGTTCTGCAGAGATGTGATGTTGGCACTCGACACTTTCTCAGTGATTATAAAATACGACACGATGACGGTTCGTTAAAAATGTTTCACCTCTTCATTATTTAATGGTCATATATTCACTGCATCAAGAGGATTTCCTTGTCTTCATTAGGACCGCAGTGTCACTACTTAACTGGCCACACTTTATGTGAAAGATGCTCGCAAAAGGAAACTATCAAGAATTCTTTTCAAGAAAAACTCATTTAAATAATGAGTAACAAAGCAATAATTGGACCGCCAAGCCTTTTGCAGCGTTTCACGCCCGCTAATGAATTATAAATATCTCACTGCTCTTACCCCATCAAGGACCGCGATTACAATCGAAAGATACGGCGGGAATGAAACACTGCCCATGGATCTTCGTACAAGTCTCCCAGTTGTTACGCTAATTAAAGTCACTTGAAGATAGAATTATTGAGGTTGTGAGAGGGAATACATATGAGCAGCTGTCCACTCGTGTAACAAACGATAAGAGCGTTAAGTAAAGGCGACTACACGAATGTAATCGCGCAGTCGCTCAGTTGAAATACGCCTGTAACGGTGCGGCACTTGCTTCCGTTGCGCTGTGGCTGCGGCATTTAATTGTTCGGGAACGACGCGGGCTTCAATTATCCCAAAGAACAAGGAAAGACTCCTTTACGCATGCGCATACCGTGCTATTAGGGAAAAGAGTCCCCCCTTTTGTATTCTTGAAAGTACGTATATCCTAGGCTTTTATACGCTCACGTGCGTTGTCGTAACGTGGAAAATAATATAGGAATGCGAACAAAGGTGAATATAAGTAGTAATTTATTATCCTGCGAACTGTTACATTATTTTTTATTTCCTAACATAAGAAATAAGTAAAATAATTATTAAAATTTGCATTATGCAGCACATTTGGTCATTTTTACAACGAATTCCAGGAAAACAATACTTATACAGTTGTAATTAGTACAAGAAATGACCTATTTATTAGAGATTTCAATAGTTTTGTAATAAATTTACACACCGTAAATTGCTGACATTTCTATCCTGATTGGGTTCTTCGTGACAAAGATGAAGACGAAATAGAATGAATATATAATTAAAAATATATAATTAAATTAAACCAAAGATAATTGGAATAAGGTATTTACACGTAAGTGAAGAAAATATTTTAAAACATTTTAAAATGTCTTTGAGTCCTTAAAGCTGTAACAAGATAAGACATACCAATCATAGGAAGCCCCTTGCTATTCGTAAATATAAGCAACTCGATTTTGGAGAAAAGGTATTTGTTATAAAATGTTTGGGATAATAACAAGATGAGACACACGTCGAGCACTATCGTGTAAGAACAATCGTGAACATTATGAATAGCGGCAAGCTTGTCTGTGATTTATATTGTTACTGCTCAAAGTCTTTCATTAGAACATAAAGGACTAATGAAAATCAACACTTAATCTCACAAAAAAGTATATAACAGTGTTGTGTAACGTCAATTGACATGTAACTTCTTAGAAACAAAAGAACATTGACAAAAGTTGATAAGAAAATATTAAAGTCCGTAATAAAAAGCTCACTCCTTATAATAATTATCTGTTGGATAAACAGACTTTAAACTATCATAATTTTATTCATAAATGTGTGTAAATAGTTAGAAAATATTCCAGAAAAATTAACAAGATTGTGTTATAAAGTATTCCGCAAGCAAACTGACAGACTTCCTTGATAATCCAAGGTGAGTCTGCAAATAAATTCCTTATCAAGTATCATCCCCACGATTATGTGTATTTAGAGAATTTTAGTACAGCATACATACCTCTTTTTCTACGAATGTATAATAATGAGCAGTTCTACGCACTGTTAACGACCCCTGCACAGGAGCATTACGTTGACGCGAGGTACGTAACGCGCCTCAAAGAATAATATTGCATCTTATGCGTTTTGGCAGTTCCGCATAAGATAGTATTAATCCACGACACGCGTTACTTATCGCACGTCAACGTAACGCTCGTCAACGTAACGCTCGTCAACGTAACGCTCGTCAACATAACGCTTGTCAACGTAACGCTCGTCAACGAAACGCTCGTCAACAAAAAGCTCGTCAACGAAACGCTCGTCAACGAAACGCTCGTCAACGAAACGCTCGTCAACGAAACGCTCGTCAACGAAACGCTCGTCAACGAAACGCTCGTCAACGAAACGCTCGTCAACGAAACGCTCGTCAACGAAACCCTCATCATCGTAACGCTCGTTTGACTCGGGTCTAAGCTGCGTAAAGTTAGTACTTTATTAAGACATGTGAAAAACATGTCCCAGAGTAAAACGATGGCACGCCCCTTCCTTTCTGCCAGACCTCACCACACGTCCTCACTCATCACCTCCGCGGCCTCTGCGCCTCCTCCACTCTACCTCGCAGTCCCACTCACCTCCATTCGTACGAGGGTAGTATGCTCCTGAGTTGCAGTCGCAGCATTTGCACAAACTCCGTTGGAGTGTCGACATTGCGTTCATCGCGTCCAGGAAAAAATGTCCACTTCAGAATATCCAGTTACAGAAAAGTCCACCTACAAAAATGTTCAATGCACAATGCCCACTACAAAAGGTACAGGATCAGAAACATCCGCTACTAAAAATGTTGAACAAACGAAAATGTTCAAAAATGTTTTTATGATATTAAGATGCATTCACACTGTAAGAAGAGGAGATAATTTCATTGTACAATGGTGGGGTATTATTAACGTGTCTATGCAAATTAGGAGTTCAAAATGTTTCAGTGGTAATGGTTCAAAAATACCTGCGAGTTGAGTATTAAAATGGCTCAAATGATTATTTCTCAAAAGAAGAACACCACTACCACTCAAGTAGAAATGATCTCAAAATATATTGGCGCTGTGTAGAAAGAAATACTTGCAAAGCCCGATGTGTAACCTTCCTATAAATAAGAAATGCATAGACAACCAAAACGAATAGAAAATATAGTGCAGAGGTACAAGGAGTGCAAATTCAATAAGAATGTTAAAGTCTATCTGGATGGTATATCATATAATTTAAAACTTAATTTACAGCCAGAAGCTCAGCAGGAAGAACTTGACTGATGAACAGTTTTGTACTGTGGACATATTTGTAATAAAAGGTTATGGACATATAATAAATTGAGCATTGTTTACCCTGGATATTTATGTAAATGGACGTTCATGTAATTTGGACATGTGAACATTTGTTAAATGGTCATTTTCAATTGGACATTTTACTTCGAACCATTCATCATCCATTTAAAATTGAAGCAATTAAAATCGCGATGAAAGTACAGAATAGGGATTCTTGTGAGAGCATTACTTTTGACTACCTAAGTTCTTTAACCGTAGCCTAACGTTACATAATCAGTCTCAAAAGATGGCGCTTTGTTCAGGAGAAACCATGAAGACTACTAATGAAACAAATCATGATACGTAATAACAGCATTCGATTCGTAGACAATAAAGGAACATCGCCTTGGCGTAACACTGTTATTGCACGCGTGAGGACGTTCAAGGCTTTTACGGCTGTAACGGACTTTTCAGCATTGTCATTGGTAAGGTCACCTTTAAGCTTACACAGAGGGGGTCAGGCAAAATATTGTTCGACAACGACTCGTCAAAACTATTACCCATTGTATCATGTAACCGTACCGGAACCCCGTGCCACCCTCTCTAATAGTGTGGCATTACTTGTGTCATTCTTCCTTTATCTTTATTATCGCTAATTATACATTCATTGGTTGTTGAGAGCCGTGAATGATTATTTAATGAGTGGACGATGGCGATAATGATGAGGGGACCAATGGTGAGGCAGGGGAAGAGGACGAACCTCAGGAAGACTGCCCAGAACTCGCTCCAACCACAACAAATTCCAAGGGACTGGCCCCACGACTCCCTTCATTTCATAACTCCCCCTCTTGATGAGCTCTTACTCTGTTCGACTCTGATGCATTAGGCTTGTGAACGCTCGAAAACCTTTTATTTTCTCCCTTCATCTCATCAAGATTAGGAAGGTCTCCATGAGAACTAACAGGCGAAGGTGCCTCAGTGCATCAACTAATGTCACTGCAGTGACTGTCCGGGAGATCCTAGTTTCGATTACCAACGATGGCAGGATTTTGGACATTAGCTAGATAGGTCGAATTCAGTCGTAGTGTGGGGGAGAATTCTGGCGGCCGGCTACCCTGATCGGTAGTTTTCCGTGGTTTCTTCACCAGGTAAATGCTGGAGCACCCAAACAAATGGGCCACTTAATAGTTATTTATGAATCAAGGCCGAAAAAGGAATAATTTTGGATGAGGTGTTTACCAACCGAATCGGTGCGAAGCGGAGCTGACGTTGATAAACTAATCCAGTCCAAAAGCATTGAATTTTGGCGGAGGTGCATACAACTATTTTTCGTATACTTACCTCCCAATTTTAGGTTTGAATTTGAGATCTCATTTCTACCAGGCGGTTTCGTCGTATAGATGAAGATGTTCTACATTATCGCCTGTGAAGTCGTCAGTTGTGTCACAATTGTTAAAGCGTGTAGAATTTGCCGCTGGTTTTGGCGATTTGTTTCGTAAGTACGGAGTGGGATATACCGGAGATTATAATTGAGGAATCTGAAGCTGATACTTCAGATACTAAGCTTCCTCAAAAATCAAAGCATTCAACTATGCTGGCTTATCTCCATGAAAGGGTATTACAATTTCTTAAGTAAAGCTAATTTAATTGGGTAAGATAACTTATTTGTACAATAGTCCCAGACAGTGAAACCGTCAACATTATGGAGCAAATATTCAATGCGTAAGTCAACCCTAGAAATAAATGAATAACAGTCCTTTGTACATTGTCTTGTTTACTCTCCCTTGCCATGGTAATAGTTCTCTAAAATTCGTTATGGGCCTAGGCCGCCAAAGCTCACCTTTGTGGCATATAAAAGCTCTGCTAAATACGGGTTTTGAAGTGAGGATACGAAAAAGGTATTGTATGAACACACACATCGGGAGTCCATTCGGGAGATGTGAGCTTATCTTATCTGCGAAAGAGTCCCTCTGGTGGAGATACCTGGAGCGGGAAAATCCCGCAAACGACGGGAGGTCAGCGTCGGATTTCACCATCCTGATCGCACCAAGCGGCGGATATCCTGCGGATGAGAAACCACTTTACCTCAAAGGATAAAACATTCACTACACTAAAGATAAACTGACCATAGCAGTTGACGTGCCAAGAAACACTAATCAATCAATAGATAGCGCAAGGCCGTGTTCGCAAAACCGACTGCGGGATGGACTAACATGTAAGGTATAGATGTTTTTATAATGTACTTATGGAGTGGTTGACTTCTCCTACCACAACATCCTCCCATCCACAGGTTTTCATTTCTCAACATCATTCTTCTTTGATAATTACTCCTTTCATCGCATAGAGTGCAAGCCAACGAGAATCCACCAATCTCGTCACCTTTCAGATTATCATTAAGATGGAAGTAATGAATGTGGCACAGTCATCATGATAACTCTGACCACATTGCATAAACTTTCAAACGTAAATTGTATATTATTCTCGTCAGAAAACACAATGTACTAATATTTTTCTCATTTACTTTTTGAACAGTAAAAGTAGCAATGGAGTAAAAGTAGCAATCTCAGATGCCATTGCTTCCTGTTCTTGCCAATACGCTGCAGTCACCAGAATAGTCGCAATCAAACCATCCGCGAGGCAGCCTACCTCAAACAGAAGCGTCTAGTATATCTTTCTATCATATTTTATTCTTACTATTGTTTAACATTATAGTTTAATTAAGTGTTACAATTTAGATTCAGTTATTGTGTTTCATGCGTGTTTGTTCCTGAAATACCCAATAGTTAGCTCGTGAAGCAAGGTAAGGTAAAATACAAATGATGCATCTGAGTAATCGCTATGTGAACTCGAATGACTTTCACTAGCGCGTGTGCCGCAGGGTTAATATGAGGTTAATAGAGGTCGAGTTCCATCATGTTAAGTATCCTCGAAAATTAGTATTTTCCTTCCATTGGTTACGGATCTTGTTCAAAAGCTTCAGTGTGTCTTATGTCTTTGCATGCCAACAGAGAATATTTCTCATTGATCTTGCTTTAATTTTCTTATTCTGTATATGTTTCTGATATACTTGCAAGAGTCATAATTTTTTTTTGATTTTTCATTCCTGCTTTCAAATGCGATTATGTCTTTTTTTGTATTATATTCTTGGCTTCCGCGCAGAATCAGGAAGTGGCATCTTAGGTGTTAATAACTTAATCTAAGCCAGGTCAATACACCATTTGTTTGTATAAATTAGAACAGATGTCTGGAAATGCCTTGAAAAAACATACTCAGGCAATGATAAGGCAAATCAGACAACACAATCAGGCGATGTCAGGCACAGCTAAAATCACTCTCCCAACTTACCGAAACAATAAGAAAAGTGCTTATGCCAAACCCGACAGCAAACCGCCCACACACGAAAAAAACCGTCGCTATAGCGAATTGTATGCACTACAGTGTATTCACTACAGTGAATACAATAAAGAGTTTATTGGGATTGATTGATTGGTGATTTCAAGCGCGTCAGTTGCTACATTCATTATTCCCGTAAGTGTAGTACATGATTTTATCTCTCGAGGTGACGATCTAACCCCGCTGCATGGCGGGAGAAACTACACGCCGGCTCCGAGCTGCACGTTGTCTTGTAGGATTTTCCCCAACCAGGTACCTCCCACCAGCGCGGCACCGCTTCTGCCGGGACAACCTCTTAAGCTTCCGACTGGTCTCCCGGCATGTGTGGTAGTGTAGTGCATATGAGAGTAAGTGTTTGTAAGTAAGAGGTGAGGATAAGACAAGGATGACGAAGGAAATATCACACGCGGTCCGTGACCCGTTGGGGTCTGTTTTAGCATTCGCCTGTTGTGATAAGAGAAATCAAGAAAAACTAGATACTAGAAACTAGACACTGCGAGAGAAAAACTAGATACTAGAAACTGTGAGAGCAGCCGACTACTAGAATTCTCTTCCACACAGCAGTTGAATTCAACCTTGCTGTAGGGCTATTGTTGAAAATCCACCAGCGTAGAGATTCAAACCATAGAAGCTCCGGACAGAGTCGTTGCAGAATCATCAGCAATGCTGACTCTGAGCGAAATTCAGCCGATTTGCGCAACCGGGTTTAGTATGTAGCTCTAAGAGACTCTTAAGAGAACATGTGTCCCAGTAGGAATATAATATTAAAAGTAGAGAAATAACCAAAAATATTTCTAATCTTCTTAGCACGACGAAATAGTACATCCTTATCGTACTTGCTTACCATCTGTCATGAAAACGTGCCAAGACAGTCGAGATAATTATCAACATCTACAGTCACTTGTACTCTTTATATGGCAATCCACATCTTGAAAGCACATTTACTGTAACAAACAGTCCATGACCATAATTATAAAACCGTTATGTGTTTGCTATGTTTACGAGCGTCGTCGCGCAATAATTATAACTGGACTCGCTAAAAACAGCCACCTAAAACGCGCCGGAGGAATCCAATTTCGCCTCACCTGGCGCGCGATCGCTGATACCCGCTCCGCGCCGCGTCGAGACAAGTCGCGAGTGAAAAAAGCTTCCGCCGGCGGCGGCGCTGTAGGCGCGCGCGAGCTCCGTCGCCCAAGATGGCGGCTGACGTTTTTATGGTTCCGGGATTACGACCGGCTAATTTGAAAACTCGCGCTGGCGCTAGTTGGTCATCCCAATCGCGTCTTGCTGATAGTTGCCAGGCCGTAATGGCGGCTGCCGGAAAGATAAAGGGGAGTGGTATGTACTCGCGAAAGCGGTCGCGTCGTTAGAAGGAAATGTAGCAGGAGGAAATGCCGTTCATGGTGCAGGTAATAATCGAAGAAAAACTACTGGAAGATCGTACACGGCCAGGATAGTGGGTTGGTTAGTTGGTTGTGATTCCGGGCGCGGTTATCTGCTAAGGTCAGTAGTGCCGTAATTGATGTGCATGTTTTTCCCTCGGAAGGTGGCGCTGATCTTGCTGGATGGCGAGATTGGGCGGCGACCTACCGTCAACTTGTGGGGTTTTTCTCAACCAGGTATCTCCCACCAGCTGGGCACCGCCCAAGCCGGACAAGTTATAAGTCCAAGACCGGTCTCCCGATGTGTGTGGTAGTGTAGTGCATGTTAGTGTGTGTGTAAGGGCTGATAATAGGACAAGGAAGAGGAAGGAAATATCGCGCGCGGTCAGTCGCCCGTTTGTTAGGATGCTGCTCCGGTATTCGCCTGATGTTGATCGGAGAAACCACGGAAAACTACCGATCAGAGGAACCGGCCGCTAGAATTCTGCCCAGTCAGCGGCTGAACTTGATCTACTAGTGTCGAAAATCCTGCCTCCGTTGGGAGTGTAACCCTAGGACCTCTCGATCAGAGGCATTGCAGTGACATCAGTTGATGCCTACGATAATGAGTCGAAAAGGGAAGTAATGCGTCTTGGGCTGTGTAATGCACATCCTGATGAACAATGGTTCCACACGGGGTATCGTCCATTTGGTTTATGTTTTGTGACGCGTCAACCGCTATGATAATTAGTTCCGTTCTTGTTATGAATTTTATATCTCAGGAGGTGGCGGTGTTCCTCCGATGGAAGGTAGGATACACCACCGACATACACGTCGGCTTGCTGGATTTCCCATCCAGAAATCTCCCCCAGCCGCGATAAGCTCTGAGCACAACTGGCCTCCCAGCGTGTGTGGTATGTAAGTGTATGTAAGGGGAGCCACGCGATCCGTGGCCCGTTTGCGAGGGTACTTCTCTAGCATTCCCCTAGAATTTTTTGGTGAATCCACGGAAAAGTACCGATCACAGCAGCGTACCGCTAGAATTCTCTTCCAGACAGCAGCTGAATTCGTCCTAGCTACGCAAGTAGTCGAAAAATCCACCATCGGCGGAACTGAAATCCTAGCATCTCCCGCTGAGAGACGCTGCTGTGGTCATAATTGTTGCCCTAAGCTCTCACTGCCGGCGATGGTAACGCATTTCTGTAGATTCTGTTAAAGTTTTTGGGTATAATTGGGTTTTCCGTTGAGGTCGGTGACGAGTGAGGCGCTGGCGACTGCGCCGGAAGTGGACAGTCGAGAGTAGTAACGAAACAAACGACCGGAAATTTGCTGTCGCGTCGCAACTGCGGGAGTTCGCAGGAAGTGGGAAATTAAAAGTATTTTTACGGAACGGGAGGGTTTGTGGCCGCCACTGCTTGACGTGCGCAGGCGCGACACTTGTCAGGGCTGCGAGCCAGGAGCAGGCGAAGGCCGGGCTGTAATGTCCGGCGAGGACTCTCGGACGCCCCATTTCGGGGCTTCTGGGCAGAGTATAATCGAGGTGATCAATATTGTAAATCCAGTGCTAATGCAAGAAGCATTTTTAACAGGGTCATTCTTTATTCAATAGTACGAACAATTCTGGAGTCTGTGTATGGTAATGTTTAAATGTGACAAAAATGTACATATTTTTATTCAATATCATTGTAATGATGACCAGTCGGCAAATTCGATGAAACTGCGAGAAATATGCAGTACTCTTCCTATCTTCGTTAAACTTTTCGTGAAAGTTACGTACTTAAACATGCTAATATTTTGGACAATACTATTATCATTTCGTTCTTATTACGAATTGTTATTTGTATTTCATTGTTCATAAGACTTTTAAGAGTAAGAACGTTCATTGGCAGACCAACTGGAGACTCAACTAATTTCATGATATTCAAACCTTTACTGAAAAGATTAACGGTGCACTATTTTCGCTTGACCGTTCAGTGCGTAGAGAAACAAATCATTAGGAAACACGGAATTAAGAAAAAAATTAATATGTACTTAAGAGTATGTTGCAGAAAAGAGTGTGTCAAAACGTATTGTCCACTTTGACCTTCATTTAACTTGGAGTCTCCGGTCTCGGAATTCATAAAAAAAGCATTTGGTAGGAAATTGAACGCACTTACAGAAACTCTTTGGCCGCTTTGACCAATTTTCTTCCTGTTTGCAAAAAACTGAAAAAGTGCGCACTTAAATTATTTTTAAGAAATAGGAAAGGAGAATGGAGGTTGTTTGTTTTGATATCTCAAATGAACAGTGACTTCCGTCATGTTTGTATGGCTCACTTTGTAAATTTCAAGATCGCTATAACACTGAAGATTCGTATAAAAACAAACACGCAAACCTTCATTATTGTATCTCTTTGTAGGAGAGAAATGGTATTATGTTCCATTTACCTCAGAAGAATAGTTAAAAATGTTCATATAGTCTGAATGAAAATTATATTGTTTTGGCTGCTTCCAACTTCATTTGGACTTATATCCGGTCGGGAGCTTAGAGCTTGTCCCGGCAGGGGCAGTGCCTCACAGGTAGGAGATACCTGGTTGAGGGAAACCCCGCTAACCGATGGTAGGTCGGCGCAGGGGAAAGATCACCGCCACCTCCCGTTGAAAGAACATGCACTTCACTTAGGGAATAATGACCGCAGTACTTGACGTGTCCGGAACTACTAACAACCAACCAACATTCATCCCACCCCCACATGTACTCATTACATGCAATTTATAATGCATAATACGAGTATTATTCAAACAACTGCCTCAACTATCACATCTCAGACTCTACTCCCCAAAGTCCTAATGAAATTCGGGATTTCTACTATGTACTCCATAATTTCATGAGCGATAGAACATTTCAGAACATAGAAGACGAAATGGTTTCACAAGGGACTTTTCAACAGGTGCAGGTCGAAATCTGGCCTGTTTCTTTCTAATGAAAGATATTCATTCTTCATATGTGCTTAGAAAAAATTAGCTACCTTCGCGCACTGGAAGTTACTGACAAAATAAAACACTTGGTCTGTATTGGCCACGCTGTTTTCGCTAACTCCATGGACACCACTTGCCGCAGCGAATGACTCACGAAGTGCGGCCATTGCTCGATATAATCTCTACTTACCGGTTATGTCTGCATTTCGCTGGGCGGAAAACAGAAGTTAATTACAGGGAAAATTATGTTCCGCTAATACTATTCGTCAGTTAGTTACTAGAAATGAAACGCAATTAGGGCAATCAATTATTTTAAACGATTGATCACAAAATTAAACTGATTTTATTTAGGCCAAACGATCTATACATCGATTAAAACATACAATTATACAGTTCGATCATTTTAATTACATTTTCATTTTTAAAATTTCCATTGATACATTTAAATTTAATTTAAAAAATACCGCCATATCGCCACAAATCGAGTCTCACCATAAACATCCACAGACAATGTAATAATATTTCGCGTATTCGGCAAGACGTCTTTGAGCAGTTCCAAAGGCATGATTGGCTCACTGATTATAATTTAAATCAACCAATCATTGCCCTCGAAGACGCTTAGAGCAGTCTCGTCGAACGAAAAAATGATAGTCACAGATATTGTAGTTTCCGAGCTAATTCACCGGGAGATATCATCATGGATGATCCAAATTATGACCCAGAATGATCCAAATAAACGTTTACTGAGGTGTACAATAAACACGTTTCACTTAACCGTAAGTTGATGTACCTGTCTTAAAAAATCAAAGCTTTGCAAACAATGTTAACTATACTTGAATGCCGCGGACACACTTTGGCATTACATCCGATTTCTTTTTCCTCAATGACGAAGACCTAATGACCAAAGAAATAGATTTGTGCCGCGTGGCATTGCATAATTGTTAAAGGCAAAGGCGTGAGCCATGTCAAAAGCTTGGTATTTCGCTGCTAAATTGGACCTCGTGCCCGTAGGATTGCTTCTTCCTCGGCAGACATTCTCTCACAGGAGGCATGGTTGCATAAACCCCACGCGACGGCGATTTCCGTCGTAAAAACTGTGGTATTCTTTCAGTAAATTCCGGTACGAAACCGTAGTTTTTATTTCTTTTACAGCACATATTGGGGGAATTGAGGCCAGATTTTGGCCTGCGCCTCTTGAAAGGACTCTTGTCAGTACATCTTCTCCCATACAAAGTGGCGTAGCGAAAGGGAGTGTTCTATGTCCAATTTTGTTTGACGTGTACCGCTCATATATTTCCACCCTTCCGCTACCAGAAACTTCCCTTTTCGTTGTTTATACTGTCTACTTTTTCTTCTTTTTACTTTGACATCGCAATCTCCAAACTACAGTATGGCCTCTCTATCCTAGAAACCTGGTACGGTAAATGACCTATTCATTTAAATCCCTCCAAGACCCAAATAACAATCTTCCAAATACATCGACGAAAACTCCCAACACCGTTAAATCCTTCAGTCACAACAATCCCCTAGTAGCCTCCCTCGCAATCTACAAAGTATCTAGATGTCCTCTATCGATGAATCTCCTGAAAACCCCATATAAAACACGTCCAACAAAATGTATACGGCAAACAAATTCATCTCGACCCCTCACTCAACAAAGCACCCCCACTCAATCTTCGTGATCCAATATAAAATGTTCATCCGCCTTTGGACGAATCTTCTGAAAACTCCATATCAACCACGTTCAACGAAAAGCATACGACCTACTAGCTCATCTCTACCTTACTCAGAGCACCCCCATTAATACTATATGGGCTGCCGTCATCGTATACTAAACCTTCGTCCTTTGCGCTTTTCCAATGCGGTCCACAGCATCTTCATTCACCTTCCATCAACTTCAAACATTCCGAAATCGAATGGACCAACAATAATAATAAATAACCAATGTACCCTGGTTTGCACAACTCACAAATTCACAGAGTTCTCGGCATCCTTATAATACTATCATCTATCTTCTAACTTCCTCTGCTATCTTCCTCAGGCTACCATTTGCCCTCAAGCGCATCATCGGTTCCACTAGGAAGAACCACCTCTTTCTAGCCAAGAATCCATAAAACATTCTCCAGAAATCACGTGCCCCGACTACAGATCTCTACTTAAAAACATATTTCTTTTAACAATATTTTCTTAGAAACACACCACTATCCATCCACAAACTAAATAATTTCACCTCGCTTCTTTAAACCCTTCTTTCGCATGACACCAATTGGATTACCCTGAGTTAGTTGTAAAACTTCTAGTAAATAGATAACTGACAGAAACCACCTATGTAAGGTCAAATTATGATCCGTGAAAGAAACAAATAAAAGAAGACAAAACTTTACATTAAATGAAACAGTAAAATGTATTATTTTGGAATCGCTTAACACAGTCGCAGATGGCGTGTCGTTAAAAAGGTTTCTGAATATAAAAGTGGGAGAAAATGTAATGAGAATTACCATGTTTGTTCAACGCATTAATTAGAGCAATCACATTTTCGATAATTCTATAGATGTATTTCGACATAATTTGAAAACATGTTAAAAGTGAGTAGTTTTGAAATTCAGAATTCTGGAACGATTTTCTCCTCTCGCAAAACCTTGCCTCGACAGTACATAGCATAACGCGGTATCACCTTTCCCATGTATTCACTTTCTTTTGTTTTCCGGTTGCGCACACAGTGAAGTAGTGCACTTTCTAGCGAAAGCGGAAATAGTTGTCAAGAACACTTGCCTTCTCAAAAGATCACAGAGCGAATCTCGCTTCTTCGAGGCGTGAGTATATTACTCGGAGCACATCATTTTCTAGTACTTGCTGATGCAACCGGAAATCGAGTAAAACGTAAATTAGTGACAGTGATTTATACATTGTTAAGGAAAGGATACAATTTATTCACCCAATTAGTAATGCGTAGATAATTAATTAAACTACTGACATATTTTGGCATTTTAAACAGAAAAACCTTAGAAATTGATAAATTCATGAACACAAAATCTTTTTGGATAAAATATACAAGGATAATATAAAGCATAGCAAAAAAAGATTTTGACTTTAATTTTTACTGTTAGTGAGAAGCACCTTTCTGAAAATCCTTACCAAATCCATGTACTTTAGGTATCTAACAGATGATTCTCATAGATTCCCAGGCGATGCCGGGTTTCAGCAGCTAGTTCTTGATTTCTGTCGCACGATTATAGTTGTAATGTTTGCCGTTGCTTATCTTCATAATGATACACAAAGTAATGTTTATTGACAATATTTTTTAATTGCCAAAATTCGAGACTGATTATGAATAAAATGTAATAATCAGAAAGAATTGATTGATTAGTGTTTCCGTGCTTCAACAGCGAAGATCATAGTCCTGAAATTGCATGTTTTATCGCGCGAGGTGGCGTTGATCTTCGCTCGTTGGATGGCGAGATCCAGCGCCTACCTACCTACATCTCCCGCCAATGGGACACCGACCCAGCCGAGACTAGCTTTAAGCTCCCGACTGCTCTCCCAACAAGTGGTAGTGTAGTGCATCTAAGTGTAAGGGATGTAGATAGGACAAGGATGACAAAGGAAATAATGCGCGCGGTCCGTGCTCCGTTGCTGCTCCAACATCCGCCATGTGTTTATTGGAGACTAGTGAGAACCCATCAAAATTTGACGGTGAGATCTGAGATAAATGTAAAATACTGTGCCCAGACTAATGTTTACAATACGTTGCATTGTTTAGATCTTCAGGGTACAACGAAGATATTCTGTGATGTGGAGTTCCCAAAATTTTGAACACGTATGACCAGGTGGCAATGTAATATCAGCACCAAATTACACAAAAGAAAGAGCACTATTATACGGACGGTTATTATTTCTAAAGTTTTTTAATGTGTCATCTCCTATAAGTAACTCTTTGATTTCTTCTGGCATATTGCTCGAAGGTAAACTTATTTTCCCATTTAAGCAACACAGAGTAAACTATTTTGCAGAATGTTTCTTACATGGGAAGTACAAATCAAAACAAAACTGACATTTCATAGACAACGACCCAACAGAAAACGACTCCGACGGCTCCGACGGTGTTGGCAGGATTTTCGACACAAACTTATAAGCTAGGTCGAATTCAGCCGCAGTCTGGAAGAGTATTCTTGCGGCCGGCTGCTCCGATCAGAAGTTTTCCATGGTTTCTCCGATCAACACTGGGCGTATACCGGAGCTTTACCCTAAAAAAAGTCACGGGCCGCGCGCAATCATTCCTTCCCATTCCTTGCCCTAACCTCATACTTACATTTACACTACACTACCACATATGCCGGGAGACCGGTTGGGAGATTACAGCTTGTCCCGGCTGGGGCGGTGCCCCGCTGGTGGAAGACACCTGGTTGGGGAAATCCCGCTAGCCGACGGTAGGTTGGCGCCAGATCTCACCATCCAGCGGAGAAAGATCACCGCCACCTGCTCAGTAAAACATGCACTACACTTACAGGTCAAATGATCTTAGCAGTTGACGTGCCCGGATTGACGAAGCAATCACCGCCCCTACAGAGCTCCCTCGCTCCGCTCCCTCTGTCGCTTCAGCTCGTTCCGCTCTACTCCGCCCCTCCCCGCACCCGACCAGCCTCACTCTATCTCTCTGTGCGCCAACCCGCTTCGCTCTGCTCCACTCCTCGCCTATCCTGTCGTGCTCAATTCCGTTCGCTCGCCATTTCCATCACACGCTCTTCTTCCCACCCCACCCGCTCTCCGCGTCATCCGCAGCATTGCGTATCTCCGTCATAACTCATTTTCAACGCTGTACTCGAATTTCTCTGTGTGTAATTGTGCTATCGGATTAACAAAAATGCATTTTGTTGAAATCGATGAGGGCTTTTAGAATGTTTAAATACTCGTACAATACGAAAGATTTTCTCAGTGTTTTCAAAATAACCGCAAACAACCGAAGGAATTTGCACTTTAATTCTGATGTAATGGGTCGGCACGAGTGTGAAGGATTTTTTTAAAATTTATTATAGCCGCATCAAGCAAAGGTTCTTATCGACTCTACGTACATTGTCAAACGATGATGTAATGATGGGTATTTATACACGAGTGTGATATTTCGATACGAGCGAGGAACAAACGAGAGCAAGATTAGGCAAGACCAACTAGCAAACGGTTCCCTAACCCTACTCTCGCATACTGCCGCAGGTGGCTGTGGTTACAGTCCACCTGCGAGGGAGTCAAATAGGTAGTCAAATAGGATCAAAGTGAAATTACGATCCAATTTATTTTCAAAAATATTCCTCGAAAACTTTACTAATAAAAAACTGACCAGCATAATATAATATCAAATGCATATCAATGCAAATTTTAACGACACATTCGAACGAAACAGTTACTAGAACGAGTCTCAACGATTAATTATATGTCAATACTTCGTTTGAAAACTTCAGTGTGTTTAGTCAAGAACCTGTACCGTAATATCATTATACAACTGGTGGCAGCCATGAAATGACAGCATCATACTATGGGAGTAAAAGAAATATTTTACATAATCGATATTTGTTATAAAATTTGTTATGTATACAGTGCAGTGATTATAATAGCCGTGAAATTATTTTAATAAAATCATAACTTGGCACTCAATCTTGGTTAGTATGATAAAATGTACAGGAATTCACTTACATTTTATTAAATATATTAGAATCTTGCAAAATCTTATAATATCATTTTGGTAGAGCTTGGAATGGATGATTGCTTCGAATATTTGCTCTGGTGGTAGGTGTCCTCTTTCAACCTGAAATTCAGGGCAGAAGTTCATTATATGCGAAACAGTTAGTTCAATCTTACACAAGTTACAGAGGGTTGCTTGTGGTTGGTTAGTATGTTCGGAGCGAAGTCTGGATAGCACGATTTGTTCGCCTAGTCATTTGTTTATCTATATGTATTGAGAAGACGTTTGGTTGTGTTTTGACAAGGTGGCTGGTTCTGTACTTGGGCCATTCTTGATTCCAGTTAGTCAACATTCTTTTGTTCGAAAATTTTAGGATATCAGTTGTAGTGTTGGGATTTTTTGTTTCGTATATTTTGTAGTTCTCGTTTTTGAGGTCAATGGTGTGCTATCTGATTTAAACTCAATTCTAATATGTTTAAAATATGTTATCAAGGGCGGAAAGATTTACTGATACGATTTATTACAGACTTTTTTTGTGTCACACAATCTCTCGTTCCGTAACAGTTGTTTTACGATCCTTGTTTATGTTAATTTTGGTTTTGATGTGATCCTTTGAGAGTATAAATCTGAAAATATGAGGACTCAGTGTAAACACTCCGTTTAGTAAATATAATCCTTTATAATATGTCACAAGGTGAATAAAAAAGTAATTCTCTCAGTGGCGAATCCTGAACATTGTTTCAAGTATACCGCACGTAATGGAAGCTACCTCTACCGTTGTCTTTTATTTTTTGAAATCCAAATACTATGAAATTCCGTACTTAATAATTATTCTATTAGACAGCTACACAAACCACTAACTTCTGCATCATAAACGCACTCCATTTACACAAAAATTTGAGAGAAGCGTAATTTACGAACGACCAGAAAAGGACTGTTCACCGCAATATTTTACGGTGCCTACCAACCGTCCAGACGCGCATCCTCCCCTCTCCCTGCCCTTGGTTATCGCGGCTGGTATGCGGTGCATTCGCCTGCGCTAGAGAATTTTCTGAGTAGAATTAAGAACTGTTTGAAACTTCTCACTCTAACGCACTTCATAGCGCTTACGGACAGACTGACTTTTTTTCGCATATGTTTTAAAGCTTTTAAAATCTCAATAACTTTTTAGAGTACTACCAAACGTATGAAATATTTCTTATCTATTTGGATTTACTAGGTATACCTGCGGTATACGCAGTGTATCGGAAAATTCGCCACTGAATAAAACTTTTCTGTGAAGCAAACGACAATAATTTCGCGAAGTGTGTATGAAGAAGCCGTGCGGCGAGCAATACAATGTACACGCGGCCGCAAGTCTCTTTCGGCATGCCCCAGGAGCGCTTTTAAGGAGCGCATTTCCTCTGTATCGAAGAGGTGGGGTTTGCAAAGAACTTTTGCCGAAACGATTGATTGATTACTGATTACGGGTGCGTCAACTGCTAAGGTCTTTAGTCCCGTAAGTGTAATGCATGTTTTTTCCTCCGGAGATGGGGATAATCTTCCCCCTCTGGATTGTGAGATCCGGCGCCGACCTTCCCGTTACCTAATGGGTTTTCTCTCAATTAGGTATCTCCCACCAGCGGAGAACCGCCCCAACCAGGACAAACTACAAACTCCCGTTCGGTCACCCGGTTTGAGTGGTAATGTAGTGCATGTAAGTGTATGTAAGTAAAGTGGTGAGGATATGACAAGGAAGAGGAAGGAAAGATCGCGCGCGGTCCGTGATCCGTTTGTTAAAGTACTGCTCCGACATGTACCTGGTGTTGATCGGAGAAACAAAATAAATCTACCGATGAGAGCAGCCGGCCGCTAGAATTCTCCTTCAGGCAGGGACTGAAATCGACCTAGCTAACTAGGAAGTGCCGAAAATCCTGTCTCCGTGGGGACTCAAACCTACCTCTCCCGGTTGGCCGGAAAGAGAAAAACTTACTTTCATTCCTTGTATTAATGAATAGTACAACAACTCACTTTCAAGTACGTGAGGTTAACTGTACACGATTTTGGTGGTTGGGGTTAGGTTCGTGCCGAAGACATCTGCTACAACAGTCTCTGCCACTGCCTATTATGTTGGCCCAGTATTGTCCTTCACGAGTACACATGCACATTCATTTAAGAGATGCCATGTGAATCAATTTTTTGAGGCCTGAGGGAAGCAAGATCTGCTTTTATATCTTAATCTTTTATAATAGATGTGCGAGCACTAGCCGTGGATATTTATGGCTCTATCTTAGAAATTTCTTCGATATCTTAGTTATAATTTATTTGTCTGCAGTAGCTGCACAGGAAATCATACCGCAATCTTACATGAATAGTGCATGCAATAAAAGCTTAAGTTCTAGGAAATCTCTACTGTAAAGCAGACCAAATAAAACATTGCATAATGTAAACAATATTTTATAAGAAAAGTGAGTATGTGTGACCAATAAGTCTCAATACAGAATAATATTAACTGTTGCTTCAAGTAGCAATCATGACCAAATAAGTTAAGCTCAGCTATTGAATTGAATACAGACATGTAATTAAAGAACTCTTAAGTCGAATAATTCAAATGTGTTGAAAATAGTGAAAACATTAACTCGTCGATCGCACGTTAATAATTGTGAATGATATAACCAGTTGTAAGCATTTCGCACAGTTTATAAGTAATAACACAAGTACTAAGTTAAATTAAGTTTACAAGTGCTGAGTTACAAGAACATACTAGATGTCCAGTGTTATTGTTACCACGAGGTTATGACGAATGCTGTTAAGAATAATACTCGTATTATCACGTGGATCTTGAAAAATCACAGTAATTGATAAATTAAACGGTGGGCTGTAAGTAGAGAAAACATAATACTTACGTAGATTTAGCAAGTAAATGAGTTTAGAATGCAATATTCCCATGTGTATTGAAAATGAACACAAAGACGCTGGGAAACATTTCATGTTGCAGTACTAATATCACGTAATAATCGTGAAATTAACTCTTAACATACATTTTAAATGAAATATAAATGCTGAGTCAACATACAAAAGCATTTAATAAATTTTTCACTGTAATCGACATCATGTAGGAAATTAAAACCTTCCAGCTGACAGTGAAAAGTTATATTATGTGGAGCACAGGTACTGAGGTAAACACAATGAAGTAGGTCCGTATTTGACTTTATATTAATTTAAGGGGCTTCAAAAGTTCCTATCCCACCTATCTTAATTTGACAGATTTCAAACAATTTTCTTACAAACTATTCATAATAACTGCATTAAAACGAGGAGAAACTTAAGGCGTATGACCACATTTTAACGTTGGAGTTTTCAAAAATAAAGTTTGGTTTTAAGAAAGAAAATATTTAATTTTTGTCTGTATTTTTGCACATGTTTGTACGTATTTGTATTTATAAATCTTACCCTTCCAAGATATTACAAAATCCCCGTGTTAAAATAGAAGAGTACATTTGAAGATCTGTAAAATTTTCCTTCAATTCTGACCAGTAAATTTGAAGGAAAAGAAACAAATATAATTGAAAAAGATAACTGATGGAAAACAACAAATTTTCTAGTGAATTCCAGCACCTAACTTGGTCTTCAGGGACTTCTTCGTAAGTTTCTTCAATCTTCCTTCTTACGTTTCTTCTTCTTTCCCTGGCCTTTGCTTCTATTTCTTTCAGGGCTTTATTTGGAGCTCTCTATCTTTCTTTATCAAGAGTTTTTTTTCAGAACTCCTAAGCTTCTTGGAATTTTCTTCTCTTCTTGGTGAACACAAAATTGTAACTAACAATAATTAACTTTTGGGTTTACCCACGTTCTTCCTCTTCTTAAGGAGAGAAGGACATCCCTATCTTGCCCATATTTATGTACTACTATTTTATTCCGGAGATAAATGTTCCTTGAATTAAAAATCAACAAGAATTTGAGTAAATTAACTTCAAAGTTTTTGTGCTAAATTTTACATGTACTCAATCGCTCAGTACATTCCTGTTCCATATTATGGGTCATCTGAAACCTCGTAATTGATTCCTTTCCTTTGAGTTTCATGATTTTTCTTCTGTTTTTGTTTTAGGAACTAATTTTTAAACATTTTTTTCCACCCCTCCATTACAATACCTTCTCTTTAGTAAGGCGAGAAAGTAAAATACGTGATAGGAAACCTGCCGAAAGCTCTACAGCCAGAACAGACTAGTAATGCCAACCACATGACGCCCAACCAACAAAACAACCTTAACATTTTCATCCTGTTCGATTCGATGTGGAAAACGCAATACATTAATTATTGAATGAAAAAAAAATTCAGGACTACGGGACAATTCAGTAAAATAAGGAACAGTCCCGTGAAATAACTGGCGTCTGGTCACTCTAAATTATAGTGACACAAACAGTGACCTACGTTCTGCACTACACCAAAGGCTATAATAATTTTAAGATTCATTTCTCATGAACTTTCCTCAACGTACTAGCATAAATAAACTGGGTAATTGACGCCGTTAACCCCTGTCTCGCGCGCACTGAGGGTAACGACTTGATAGCATCGTCAGAGAAGTGCAAGGGACAAATTATAAACCATCTGAAGAAGCAAGTACTCCTCGAACTTGTCTCTTTGCGCTCCGATGCCTCGAACTCGATAAGGTACAGAAGAGAGAATAATTTTCACACAAAAATATCTTGCGTGTACTCTAAAAATATTGCAGGAAATGAGCTTGGCAAACTCTGTAGAAAAATGAAGAGCAGGCGTCCGGAAAAAAATGTTATTCATGTTGGACTACTTACGTAGCCTAACCGCGTCTGACATTATGCGAACGTACCAATTATTTTTTAAGTAGTAGTGTGGCTTTTCAGAAGGCGTCTTATTCGACAGCAAAAATTCTTAAAACTTCGTAAGAGTGTTGCGTCTTTTCCTGGTACTGTAATGACCTCAATATCTTAGTGATTTAAGCCAACGTGAACTCTTGGCTGTAAGAAAGAAGGAATCTACAATGGCCTCTTCAATTTAGGTCACGCCAGGACGATTTCTTCCTGTGCAAGCCCCTCCTAGGGTTAGTGCTAACGTCCTCGGCGTTTACTTACGTTGGTTTCTAGGTACGCGGGCTCGGCTAAAACGTCTCGTGGCGTTTCATCCCCCAATTAGGCACAGTTTCAGGCTACGTTACATGCCGTTTTATTGCAAGAGGAAGGAATCTGTTCCATTCTAATGATTGCCGAATCTCACGCACTTGCCTCGTTAGTCTTTCTGACGGTGGAGACGAAACCGAAAATGGTAATTAGCGCACAATTAAAGTGATATACTCAAGTCACGAGATACGGAACTGAGGGAGAGATACAATGTCTGCTGAGCGATCCGAGGGTGCAGTACCAAAGGGTTTGTTCTTCTCTTAATGCGACGCTAGCGGATGTCCGTTATGGTATAGGCTGGAATTTTAAATTCATTGCTCTATTCTTCACTATAATTACTTCCACAATCTACGGTAACTTTAATATCCAAATGTTTCCCCTCATTCATTCCAAATCGTGCTCTGAAGAACGGCTATTTTTGGGGGTAGGTTTCCGATTCATTCAAGAGGTTTATTATTATTATTATTATTATTATTATTATTATTATTATTATTATTATTATTATTATTATTATTATTATTATATAACATTGTTTTTCTCGATATTTACCGGGTTTTTAGATGGCTTTGTGTAGGTTAGTAACCAAGACACAGGTCAATTCATGTTTCGTTGTAATTTAACCATTTTCTTTCGATCCTGCGTGAGTTCAAGATAACAGACTTTTGCATAATCTTTAAGGTATCTTCTAGTATTTAAATTTCCAAATTTCTATGAATGATTTTTGGTATAACCCCCGTGCAAGAAATGACCAGAAGAATAATATGAACGTTATGGAGAAGCCGTTTGACTTCTGTTGTCAGGGTTAATTTTCTCCGTTAACTCTAAATTTCGAAAAATTGCAAGATATTGAAATTATTTGGACCCCTTCGAGCACCTACATTATTGAAAATATAAATTTTTTCTTCAAATAAAATTTATTGTTCATTTTATGTTCTTTAATTAATGACAACTATATTTTTGAAAACATTGTTTATCTGAGTGAAATATGAGATATATCAAAAATAAGCTTTTCTGAAAATCCGCTCAAAATTTTTTCTTATCATGTTTCGTAAAGATAGTTCTAAATAAACTGAATAAAGTGCCACTAAAACACCACTTTGATGCATTTCTTGAGTTTGCAATACTTACATAATTTTTTTAAAAATATCTCTCACTTTGTTAAAATTTACATTACGGATGTATTTCATTGTTTACAACATTTGTGAACACAGAAAGTTCAAGGTACCTCGAATGATGATTTTTCAAAAATGCCATAAGGTTTTTAGTATATGGGTACTTAGAAATGTCGCATTTTCGAAAATATTTTTTCGAAACTGATTTTTTTCTATAAAACGGTCCCAATTTCCTCACGGAAATCTCCATTTTGAAAAGGAGATCCCTTCTCTACAATATTTAGAAGCCTAATTTCGACCAAGAAGTTTGGGATCTGAAAAATAAACAAAAATAATGAATTTTAAACATTTTGGATATCGCTAAACATACATTTTACACAAAATATCTGTTGTACAGAAACCAAAAACAAGCCATTGTGCTAATTGAAATTTTCTTTAAATATTATGTGCATTATTGTATCTTTATGGGCTTAAGATGTCGCAGGTGTCTTGCGAACGGAATCTATTTCCGTGACAAGAATTTTGGATAAACAATGTGTTTATTCCGACGGCATCAAATACATTAACATTCCGACCATAATGCATCAAGATCAAGATTATGTGATTGTTTTATGAATAAAGTGGTTGAGGTGTGGAATATTTAAAAAACAATGTAATAAGGTATATTTCTCTTTGTAGCATATGTTGCGTCTGAATGTCAAGAAAAATTAGTTGGAATCGTTTTGTAACGGAAATGTGTTCGTAATTTAGTATGGTGTTTTTGGTTACAAAAGAAGATATTGCAATGGGTCGCATACCTACTTGAGCATTATAAAGAGGCAACGAAAATAGATCGTCTCTCCCAGAAGAAGAGATTATAAAGAAGGCATTGGATGCCATGGTGATGGAAATTGTGAATTCATTGCGAAGAATCAATAAGCAGAACATGTCTGAACGTCTTCGAGAGCTTACGTGAGTTCATGAATATGCTCAGTAAGAAACACTAAGAGACTTATCGAGGAATTTAAAGTTATCAAGAAGACTGAAAAGACAAAAAGTGAAATGAACTGCATTCAAGACATTTATATAAATTCAAGGCTATGTACAGGTATTCGTTGGGAAAATTATGAAAAATTTGAACTTTTAGCGGAAGTTGTAGAGACTGGTGTATTATTTTGTTCTGTTCATAGTTTTGTTCAGTTAAGCATTTTATTAATAAATGTTTTTAGTACAGTTGAATTTGAATATTTTTATTCTATTAGGATCAGTAATATTTTTATTTAAACTTACAACGCAATACGCGGTAAAAATTAACAACCTTTACATTTTTCAGCCCCTATTTTATTTTCTAACTATAAAAGTATAATCAAGAGAAAAGTAGAATAGCATTTAAATTTCCTGAAGAGGTAAGGGGTAAGTGGTTGAGAGATAAATGTGAACAAAGTTAGTGGCTCGCAGTGAATGACGAAACTTAAGATTGTGCTCAACATTTTCAATCGTTTGTAGTTAAACGAATGTGATTAGTGAAGGAGTTTTTCCTGTTTTAAATGGTTTAAACCATGCATTTTCAACAGAATGTTTTGGACTCTATCGACACACATGTGTGGGCTCCATAACGCGATCTGAAGCGCACGTAAAGACCTAAAATAACACTCTACCAGATGTCTTAAAACAAATGTTACAAACTTCCACTGACATATTCCATATAACGCAGTTACACATGTAACATTTGCTCCTGGTTTTTAGGCAACTCCTTATGCGCAGATTTATGGCTGGACACGTTCTGATGCAATCAAGGATATTCCATGTATCCGCGGAATATCTTTGCATAAAGGTTTGTCTAACAATCAAGGGCAAATGTCTCACGTATAATTACATATACGAGCAATTTCCCACTGTCTGGTCACTGGCAAAATGTAATCGATTTTGAACTCTCTATATGCCCTGGCAGTTTGTAATATTATTCTGAGGCACATTGTAAATCTCCAGGAGCATGAATATGCTTTGGATAGCTGCGGGGACGCTGGCTTACGTGGGATACGACCGCACACCGTGGGAACGGCGTTTCATTGGCAGCGAACTGAGCAAATGTGTGTACAAATGCTGAACTTCGATAAAATCAGAAGTTCGAAACAATAACGCCTCCATTAGTAAATAAAAAATATTGTTGAAATAGTCTGTAGCGATATCAATAGTTTCCGCTTTGCTGAATGTGTTTCATAATTTGCAAATAGTGCAGAGAACGGCTTAATTTTTCCATCAAAATAACACAATCAACGGTGTGAGATATCTTGACTTTGTTTAATTATTTAATTTGATCAAAAGTGTCCGAAAATTGATTTGACATTTCCTAAAGAGTAGTGTACAAGGGCTCATTGCCTGGGTTTTCAGATTGATGATTTTCTTTGTGGACTCTGACACTAAAAAGTTTATTCTTAATTATTAATATAGGAGGGATTGTACATGTTGTTTTTCAGACCCTTTGCACCTCATGGCGGTTAAGGATGGAGTTGTTCTTTTGTGTATATTTATTTGCATGAACGTTTTCGCAAAATAAAAATATAAAATTAAATTTCCGAGGCTTTCCCTTGCAATAGCATTTTTATCAAATTTCAAGATTCGCGATTTCTGTCAGAAACATAACGCCAATCGTCCTTGTATTTCTATACGTCAGGTGGAGCGCAGTACAGAGTCGTGAGCTTTCGGTGTGTTCACCAGGCTCCTCATGCCGCTCTTAGGCTTTGACTTTTTTGTAACGTGTGGGTTGCTGCGTGTCTGGAGCCACGGGCGCTGAAGTTATGTTAATGGCGCTAGATTACAAGATGAAGCCTCCAATCTTCTTGCTTCCCTCCTCTTTATCCTCACTCTTCGTCTCGTTTCGCATCTTTTCCCTCGCGGGACATAATTCATACGGCACCGTTATACGTTGCCAACCGAGGAGAAAAGCTTGCGAAACTTCTAAAATATTTGCTCGGAGAACCCTTTATTAGCAGATGATGACCGTTCACAAGCATGCTAAGAGCATTAACACGCTATAAAACACGCTACATTACTTTTCCTTCGACCTTTACTCATCATCAGGACACGTGCCGTTCGCTTACTGAGTTTCGCTGTCTCCACAGACGGACAATAAAAAGCGCACGTAATTCAACGTATGGAGTTAAGTTTCGCAATTAGAATGATGTATTCAGCACGCGAACCACCTGAAGGGCACGGTAAATAGGTCGCTATATCGCTTAAGTTCCCAGCAATGCGACGCAGGGGCATTACAAAAGCATATTACAGGGAGTGGAGAAAAAGTGGCTAATTTTCTATAACCTTCCGCCGGAGTTGGCTGCGGCCCAGAGCCAGTGGACGGTCGCCTAACGATTCTTTATTGTCACAAAGAGGCAAGTTACAAATAACAGTTCTTTCTTTCACTTTGTGAACGCACGGGTCTGGATCGTTAATTACAAAAATACAACTTCCAAAATTGCCTTATGAGTTGTGAACAACCATAACATACTCCGCCGACCGCACTTGTTTGACTTGTACTAAATGCAGTGAAGTTTCATTGCTTTATGGGCATTATATCGATGGGGAGCCTTTTTACATTACTTCCTAAGCAATTTTTCTCTTAATGTAAGACTTGCGGCAACTCGTAAATTAGAACGTTTTTATTTGAGTTGTAGATATCGCCGTGTACGCTTAATAAAGGTGATTGATTAGTTCAAGGAAAAAAGTATAACCGAGCGACTTTCGTCTCTGATTGTATTAATAAATGAGAAAAACACATAAGCCATAACGAGAGGCATCGTGTACCTTTCTCTGAAAATACTTTGGTCTCTTGCTTGGGTATATCAATTACTATAGAACTCCCATTATCAGAAACGAGTGTTTTTCTTTATTGACTTCTAATTTAAAAATACTTCCTCACGAATTACTTTGCGCTTTCTTTCGTCGGCAGCACGTAAAAAGCGACACTCAAGGGAAAGAGCGTCATTTACATATCGATAACTCCACCTTCCGACCTTCCGAGTGCCATTAATCAGACAAAAAAAAAGACCCTCGCGTCGAAAAGAAGTGTATTAACTTTCCACCGCGCTGTAACAGAAAAGTCAGTGAACTTTCATTATGATTATTACTTGAATGCCATCGTCACACGCTTTTTACCATTCTTTCATTATTTCTCCCGCCATTAATTACTAAAAGAACGCCGTAATAATTGTTGTCCTTGTTATCGTTTGTTTCTGTTTGAGTTGCGACCGTCGCGGCCCAGCGAGAGCGCGTGTACATGTGCGTGAGCGCAATTAAAGAGTGGAACGTCGAGGGGCGCAGAAAGAAAGAGAAAAAAGAATAGCAACTGAAAAAATTCCCACTTGGGTATCGGCGACGGGAAACGGAATTGTGTGTAATGAAGTTCGCTTACACTTGGGTACTTTCAAGAGGAGGGGCAATCGCATAAGTGTAGAAAACGGACGTAGGATTGTCCAAAATAAATGCATAAGAAAAGGTGACTAGTGAGTGAGGAATAAAGATAATGTTGGACGGGTAGAAAAAAAGAAAAAGAAAAAAGAAAGGTGACTGGTTTGGGACGAGAAACGGAGTTGGGTGTAATGAAGTTCGCTTACACTTGGGTACTTTCAAGAGGAGGGGCAATCGCATAAGTGTAGAAAACGGACGTAGGATTGTCCAAAATAAATGCATAAGAAAAGGTGACTAGTGAGTGAGGAATAAAGATAATGTTGGACGGGTAGAAAAAAAGAAAAAGAAAAAAGAAAGGTGACTGGTTTGGGACGAGAAACGGAGTTGGGTGTAATGAAGTTCACTTACGCTTGGGTACTTTCAAGAGGAGGGGCAATCGGATACGTGTAGAAAACGGACGCAGGATCGTCCAAAATAAATGCATAAGAAAAGGTGACTAGTGAATGAGGAATAAAGATAATGTTGGACGGCTGACGGGTAGAAAAAAAGAAAAAAAAAAGGTGACTGTTTGCGTGAACAGTCACACACGAGTTGCCAGTTTCGTGGCAAGTGAAGTGAGGGGTAATGGCAGAACGATGAAAGGGTAAAAAGTTGCAATTTAGAATTGAGAGAAAAATGCAGAAAGTGGCATTGCTCGAGAGGTGCAGCGACTGAGAGGGCAGTACACGCCGAAGCGAGTTCTGGTGGCTTGGCGGGCGCGGGCGCGGGCGCGGGGCAGGAGTCAAAGGCCAGCGGACGGGCACTGGGCATGGCTTGGCCGCTCGGGCACGGGTGGGCGGGCGGGCAGGGACCGGCGCGGCGACCGGCGCGCGGGCTATCATCAGCGCAAAGACTTCATGAGCCTATTCATTGGGCGCGAGAGGTCGTGCTACGTAATTGGGAGGAACGGCGCTCGTCGCTGTATCATTATCCCGACCGTCTCGACCCGCGCTCGCCCCAGGCCCCACGGCGAAGCTCTGTCATCTTCGCTGGTTCTTCTTTTTCGTCTGAGACACACCACCACAACAGTCGACAATCAGATGCGGTAGGCTGGTAGCAAATATCTTTGCAGATAAGGCACATCTCTGTCTTGAACTGCCAAACGTCTATTATGTAAAGGAGAGCGTACTATGCATGTTTCTACGAGCTAAAACCTTTGGAACGTCTAGACTGATTGCTTCCAAACTCGGCACGAATAATTTTGAGCGCCAAGAATTAAAAGTAGCGCCGTTTCAACACAAAACAAATTTTGTTTGATGCAACCCCAATGCATGTGAGCGGCATTGTTGCCGGGTGTTGGTGAATGACGCAGGGGGGCAGCGGAACCGGGGGGAGAGGGCGGAGAGGGAGAGGGCGAAGGGGGCGGATATGACGAAGAGGACGGCGAGGGTGGCGAGGGGGGGGGGCGTAGCGAATATATCCCAGTGGGGGCGAGCAGTGCGAGTGGGAAGCAACAGACGGAGCGGAAAGAGAGCAAGGAGAGGGTGGAGCAAAACCAACAGAAGTTGCGAGTGTAATGAAAGGAGCGGAAAAGTGAAAGAATCGAGATCAGCTGGATGAGCGGTAAAAGGCGAAAGGAGTGGAAGCAGGAGCCGGAGCGCAAAAGCGAGCTGAGCGAGGGAATGGGCGTAGCGTAAAGAGCGGAAGAAGCGGCGGAACGAGATGAACGGGAGGAGTAGATGGAGCGGCGGGGTGGATGGGCGGGGTGGTCAGGGCAGACCGTGTGGGGGTGAGGAAGGGTGTGTAGGACTGTAGGGGTGAGGAAGGGACTGTGAAGGACTGTGGGGGTGAGGAAGGGACCGTGTAGGACTGTGGGGGTGAAGAAAGGAACGTTAAGGACTGTTGGGGTGAGGAAGGGACCGTGTAGGACTGTGAGGGTGAGGAAGGGATCGTGAAGGACTGTTGGGGTGAGGAAGGGACCGTGTAGGACTGTGAGGGTGAGGAAGGGATCGTGAAGGACTGTGGGGGTGAGGAAGGGACTGTGTAGGGCTGTGGGAGTGAGGAAGGGACCGTGTAGGGCTGTGGGGGTGAGGAAGGGACCGTGTAGGGCCGTGGGGGTGAGGAAGGGACCGTGTAGAACTGTGGGGGTGAGGAAGGGACCGTGTAGGGCTGTGGGGGTGAGGAAGGGACCGTGTAGGATTGTGGGGGTGAGGAAGGGACAGTATAGGGCTGTGGGGATGTAGGGTGTGAGGAAGACGGCCAGAGCGTGCGGGGTGGGTGAGCCTGCTTAATAGGTGGCCGCGAGAAATAATACTGAGAGAAAGTCAAGTAGTCACTTAGTTGGTATTAGGAAAAACTGGAATATGTCACAATGTGTCGTATAAACTTTTTTGGACAAAACATCATTAACTCTTGCGAGTTTTTTTCAGTTTCACAGATATTAATAAACGGTACATTTACTGTTCTTTCTTTAAACATTTTTGTAACCATCTCCCCGCAAAAATGTTCGTCGTGAGTACTCGAAAGTGCTGCAAGGCTCACAGACCGTAAAGTTTGCTTTTGTTATAACCTAGGCTGCACCCGAAACCGCTACACTGGCTGGCTTTTCCTCTGCTCAACACAAACCCGCAGTTACCGCTTCGTCGAGGAGTAAACATGACAAAGGGCCGGTAAGAAAAAAATCTGTTGTCTTGAGAGGCGGATACCAAAGGCGGAGCGCTTTCCCGCGGACGATATCGCGCTGGGGAGGCGAGGGCGGGGGCGGGGGCGGGGGCGGCACCGCCCCTCCCCCTCCTCTTGGGCCGCATGCGACTCCGCGTGCCGCATCGGGCGCTTCCTTTGTGACCGCGCGCCGGAACAGACGCGACGCGACGCGACGTGACGTGGCGTGATGTGACGTGACGCTGAGGCGGTTCCCATCGGAACCTCCGTTCGCAATGGCACTCCCGCTAGATTCCATTCAGTTCTATTCATTTCAATTCAATTATGCCTTACTAACATAAGATTTCAAACTGATTGATTGACTGATTGTTAGTTGGTTGGTTAGTGATTTAGTTAATTCCCGCTAGATTCCATTCATTTCAATTCAATTATGCCTTACTAAAATGAGATTTCAACCTGATTGATTGATTGTTAGTTGGTTGGTGATTTAGTTAGCGCGTCAACAGTTTAGGTCATTAGTCCCGTAAGTGAAGTGCATGTTTTCCCTCGGGAGATGGCGGTGATTTCCCCCACTGGATGGAGAGATCCGGCGCCGACCTACCGTCGGCTAGCGGGGTTTTACCCCTAACCAGGACTCTCCTACCAGCGGGGCACCGCCCCAGCCGGGACAAACTCTAAGCTCCCGACCGGTCTCCCGGCATGTGTGGTAGTATAGTACATGTTAGTGTAAGTGTCTGAGTGTAAGGGGTGAGGATCGGACACGGAAGAGGAAGGAAAGATCTTGCGCGGTCCGTGGCTCGTTTGTTAGGGTACTGCTCCAAAATTCGCCTGTTGTTGATCGCAGAAACCACGGAAAACTGCCGATCAGAGCAGCCAGCCTCTACAATTCTCTTCCAGGCAGTGACTGATTTGGATCTAGCTGACAAGCTAGTGTCGAAAATCTTACCACTGTCGGGACTCGAACCTAGAACCTCACGGTCAGAGGCTCTGCAGTGACATCAGTTGATGCACTGAACCACCTCTTCCGGTTGTAATGTGATTATGGTAAGGTTTGGCTGTAAGAGCACTCCGCATTTTTCACGAAGTATTTACGCTTGGCGATGGTTTTTAATTGTTTTATAAACATCCGATAAGCGTTGAAAGACGAAACTATCGCTAAGGGTTCAGGAAAGATCTAATAACAACAGTCCTGGTTAAATGTGGTTTCGCCGATGCTGTAAACTATTTGAAAAGTTTTTCCATGTGATCAAAACTTGTCATGCATATCTTTGTTGAAATAAGTTCATACAGACTTTGGTATTGGGCATACCAATGAATCGCTGTACTCGTAGCTGATAATGTTATACTCTCGTTCATAAATTCCCATCTCCCAAAGACCTTGCATGTTATCCGATACGGGATATAAACTGTTAATATTGCAATTTCAAAATACCCTTTTTTTGCTAATATGCATAACAATACATATAAAATCTGAAGCTGAAGATCACCTGTAAGCTGTTCTTCAGCTATATTCTCTAATCCTTATATAAGATCATTCTCAAATAGTTCCTCCGTATTACACGCTTAAGAACGTAAATGTGCATAGTTGAATTCGTATGTGCTTTCATTCTCTAACATTACTCACAATCCTGGTTTTCTCCGTATTCACAAGGTGTGCTTCAAAATTAATAATTTCCAAGGTAACACTGTACGTAGGTGTGTACAAATTCATTATTAAAAATACGATCACCGATCATTAAAAATATGATACTGATTGGTTCATAAGAATTGAAGTGTTTAGTGAAACACTTCAAATCTTATGACCAAATCAGCATCACTATTGACAGTTGTGTGTCGTGTTTCACATGTTTCAGAACAATCAGATCTTTGTGGAAGAAAAGTATGGGATATGGAGCAAAAATTCCCTCTGGATACTGAAGTTTAATCAACGCCACATACATAGATCTGTTTAGGTGGCGTTGATTTAATTCTCCGCATACGCTGTAAGATAACAGCGCTAAAATATGCAAAATAACGTTTTAGGAAATTTCTTAGAATTTTGTGGATCTGAAAACTGATTATCAGTCTCCCCCACAGGAGAGCGAGACGCGTCGAATGTCACCTCATAAATCTCGATTGGAGGAGGTGAAGTGGTCTAACCGTGAGTGACGGATCCGCACATACGCACACTCGCAGTTACTCAAATACTATATAGGGATTACCTAAACAAAGACAGAGGAAAATACTACGCACGGTCTTATATTAACCCCCTTCCCCTTTGGTACGCAATTATTAATAAAGGTATTATTTCCAAGAATGTAAATGATGCCGTACCATGAATGTTAACGGCGCACCATTTCCTACCATTATTTCCAAGATATGGGAAAACAGCACGGGCAATGGATTTGCGTCAAGTAAGCTCGTGTTTCCCTAAACATACTTCATTCTATCGCTTACTCCTTCTTCTGCTTCAGATACGCAGTTTGGCATTTCAAATATTAATTTTCACACAGGAACAACACGCATGGCTTCGACAGCGCAATTTTCTCCACTTTTCGCCGCTTTTCGTCGCATCCTGTGCCGACGGCTGGAACTGAATTTGCAATTTGGCACCCATTTCTGATCAAAACTGCCAACTTATGAAACAAAGAATCCGAATATACTTGTCTTAATGCACTTGCTTTTCTCAGGCTTTCTCCAACTTGTAAGACTATTTTACTTTCTCGCCACGGAGTAGAGAGAAAGTTACGTAATGCTGCGCGTAAAAACAGTGAATTTTCGGCAGAATAACTCTTATTACAGAGCCCTGGTAATGAAAAAGTGGATAAAACCAGTTAGTAAATTTAGGCTTTATTGTTTTTGAATAAATTTTGCTGTTGTATAGTGTAAAGGGCGTTTAAGAGAATGATGCAGATTTCATGTTCGTTGAAAACCTTGATTTCTAGAAAATTGCAAAAATTCAAACTTTTTTCAGTGTCTTCCCACAACTACAATTATGAAGATAGAGATTTTTTCTCTTAATGAAATCTGTTTCTTAATGATATATTTGAAATAAGGTCATGTACAATTTTTCCAAAATTTGAGTACTTTTTGCGTTATTTGGAGTGATAACACGGGTGAGAAAGTATGGGTTGTTTTAGCACCTCTAGTTTTATTTGAAGACCATTCTGTTTTGCTTTTCCTGATCTATCCCCTGATCAAGTGTGAACTCTGTACAATAAATCAAAGTAAACAATGTTTTCCGGAGAAGAAACTAAAGTGTTTTGTACAAATAAAAATATAATATGAAAATTTTCTCTTAACATACTGTACACATTTACAATGGCAGTCCTAACAAATATCATAGTATTTCTGTTGCATCGTAGACAAAACTTATGTTGTCAGAAGTAGTAACATTTTTAATAAATTTCCATGCAGGCACTACTTTCAATGTGCACTAAATTTGACAAAAATCAGTAACCTCTATTAATGTAATAGATGTATTCCATAATGTATTGTACCTATTGTTTTCAATAAATTTTTAAAAGTGAATACTTTCTGATATTGGAAGGATTGTAATAAAATGAATAATATAAACAATAATATTTCATTAATTTCTTCATTCTTACTTAACACAGACCTCCTTTGGTTCTTATTTCTTCTAACATAAATATCGTTTAAGATGCATTACAGGAATACGTGTACTACGCATGAAATTTACCATAATGTTAGAAAGAAGTAGTTCATTAAATTAATTCAACGGACGAAAATTAAAATCTACGCACCTCAAATATTAGATGTGATTTTTACAATTTGCAGCTCTGGGTGCAACTAAGTTCGCAGTAAATATATACTAGGCTTATGCATTGATTCGTTAAATATTTAGATCTCAGAAATTGTACTAAAATTGTGTGGTTTCATAAAATACTACATTAATAAATAATACATATTTCAAAGACAACATGATCTAAATCTTTGATAGATTTTGTTTGGAATTGTGCATTTAGCAAATGTGTCTATTTCATTGATAAGGAACTTTCTTTGAATTTTCTTTTCAGATGAGATGATCGATTTTTAGTTAAAGTATCATAAGCAGAATACAAAATCCTGCACGAATTCACGCTCACCTATAAAATGACTTTAGGAAACAATGGATTTCTATTTAATTATATAAAGTTCTCTTATTTACAGTTAACAAATATAGATCTAGAAACATAAAATATATTCACTTGATGAATGAAGTAATGGACATCTTTGTCAACTTAGCTTTATTTCCATCTTAATAATTGTAAGTTGAGAAAGAAGGCTTCCATTATTTCATCTTTCAATAATGTCCACAACAATATCTCATCAGTATTCCGAAAACCCACAAGATATTCACTTACCTGAAATAATTTTGCCGAATGTTCTATCACAAACGTGAGTGATATGAGTTCTTTCGTTCACTTATTCTTATATATAAATATATAAGCACAACGCCTCTTTGAACATTGAATTGTAATTTTTACAGCTACTACAAAGAAGAGCGTAGATGTACTGGAACTAGCCATTTCTAATTTTAAAATAACTCAGTGTAATGAAGTGGTACTAATAATAAGTACATTGCAAAAAATTAAACATGAATTAATTGAACCCTAAACTAAAGTTAATGAATCTCCACAAATGAACAATAAACTGAATAACTGATGAAAGTGGTGTGAAATTAATAAATTTAAATGAAAAAGAGTTTCAGTTTTATAGGAAATACAGGTCAAACAACAAGTAAATGTAAATAAAAACACAATGACCAAGAATCCCAATTTAATTGTATTAAACAAACTCTTTAAATTGCCTACTTTAAACTAGTATTAAACAACATGCATATTAATCAAATACAATCCAAAAGGTTTACATGATATGAAATGTGTTAATCAACAAATGTAGAAAAATAGCAATGGCACAATACAAAGAAATTTAATATTGTACAAACTATTTAATGAAGCTTAACTACCAAAGCTTGAAATAAATGCAACAATTAAAACGCGCTCTAAGACGTGAAATAAACAAAACAAACAGAAAAACGTAAAATTATGGAAAGAATAGCGCAAGACACACTCGAACTAATGGAAAACGATCACCATTCAGATTCACAGTTTAAATATTAGCCGAATCTCCTGAAATTTTAATGTTTTTCGTTGCAAACGTAAATCAAAAATATGTCACTCACTTATTACGAAATGCATTGGAAAATTCTAGAAATATTGGCGACAATTGCTTACACGAAACGAAAATACCTTATGTCGTTTGTGACTACATATGCTCATGCGGCACTGCCATTTTTCGTAAGAGGCATTTTAGTCCTCATTTGAAGGTGGCTACAATAGTAGAGATCTGACAGGTTCTGCATAACGAACAGCATGATCAGATATATCATTCTTTTGACTGCTTTGACAATGCAATTAATAGATACACAAGGCGTATTCTCTATAGTAGTCTAATAGTAAATTACACATTGTTTTACGTATTTGTTTTGTATTATGGTATTGTTAGGTAACAAAAATGTATTTCTACAATATATTCGTTTCAGAGAGAAGGAAAAAAAGAAAGTCCAAATAAACTAATGTAGTCTTATGATAGAGATAGATGCAGGTATAGTGCGATTTTTATATGGTTGCCCCTCAAGGCCTATCTTGACAGTGGCATTATGTCACTGCATTTTGCGTCTTTCTCAATCGTGCCGCTAGATGTCGCATAATCGCGACCGTATCAAGCACTGCTTAATAATGCGACATCTAGCGACACGACCGAGAAAGACGCGAAATGCAGTGACTTAATGCCACTGTGAAGATAGGCATTGAGAGGCAGCTATATAAAAATCGCACTATAGAACGCTGGGATACAGCTATAACTACTGCTGACGACGGCGATACCAGCGTTCTATTAGATTTTGACTCTCTGCTGACCGGTCAACTGCATCAACTGATATCACTGCAGCGCCTCTGACCGGGAGGTCCTAGGTTCGAGTCCTGACGGCGGCAGGATTTTCGACACTAGCTATTCAGCTAGGTCGAATTCAGTCGCTGTCTGGATGAGAATTCTAGCGGCCGGCTGCTCTGATCGGTAGTTTTCCGTAGTTTCTCCGATCAACACCAGGCGAATGCCGGAGCAGTACCCGAACGAACGGGCCACGGACCGCGCGCGATCTATCCTTCCTCTTTCTTGTCCTATCCTCTCCCCTTACACACACACTTACACTAACATGCACTACACTACCACATACTCTGGGAGACCGGTCGGGAGCTTAGAGCTTGTCCCAGCTGGAGCGGTGCCCCGCTGGTAGGAGAGTCATGGTTAGGGGGAAACCCCACTAGCCGACGGTAGGTCGGCGCCGGATCTCGCCATCCAGCGGGGGAAGATCACCGCCATCACCCGAGAAAAAACATGCACTACACTAACGCGTCTAATGACCAAAGCAGTTGACATAACCACCAAACTAATGACCAAAGCAGTTGACGTGCCCTGAACCACGAAAAAATCAATCAATCAATCAACTCTCTGCTGTAGATGGAAGTTGGAGGGGCCACACACAGTTTGTAGTCCTCCCACCATGTGCCTCTGCGCGCAACCGTTATCTTCGCCAACAGAGCAATCAGCCGCCCCGCGGTGCCCCCGCAACATAAAATTCCCAGGCTTCGCATTGGCGGCGCTCGGGAGCGGGAAAGACAGCGGAATCGTGACTGGAGAGCAGCTCGCCGGCGTCGCAGCTATTGCTATCCAGCGAATAAATATTTCCGGGTTTCTCGATTGCCTGACCGACCTTTGATGCGGGCGTACGATTATTCTATTATTCCATCTCTTTGGCTCTATTAGCTTCTTCCATACCGTTATCATAAAAATACATGGTCATAACGCAAAGGGTACGTCGGGAAAGGTTAAAATATCGGAAGCGTTGCATAATTCATCCCGACGTACGCTCAGCTTGGGCACGGAAAGAGCGTATCTGCTATATAAGATCTCCCCTTGCGGTCGTCCTCTGCGGGAGAATAAATGTTGACCGCGGTCGAAGCGTGTGGGAGACGCCAACCCCCTAAGAAACTGCTCTGTGGAGAGAAGACAAAACAATTCACTATGGATCAGAAGGATTTCCAGTACAGATAAAATATTTTCCGTTGTTGTTGTTTTTTTAATAAAAGTGGGGAACGAATATCATGACTTGAACTGGGTTACAGAAAGTAGTTCGACGACTTCTTTATTACTAGGTCGCAAGGGGTGGATCGGAAACTTCGTTCTAACAGCATTTTGTTCCTCTTCCGCTTTCCAAAACGAGTTGTGATTGCTGGGATCTGAGTCACGATCGGCATTAAAATTCGGATGAAAATTAACTGTTACAAGTCGGTGTTTCTAACTCGACTTCAAATCCGTCCTGGCTGCCCAATTTAAAAACGAAGTCCTTGGGTTCCGGTTTGCCTGTGGAAAAATATTTCCCATTACATTGCTTTCTCAGCGAGTTTTTACCAGTATGATTTGTATGAATGTTGCATTTAATGAATTCACATCGTATTTCATTGAATGGATTCACATCGTTGCAAAGATAATTATAAGTAGTTATTAACTTGTTGGTTTTTCTCCAACTCACTTTATGAGAATGAATGTTTTTTGTGAAAAGCAGTTTTACTAACAATCAATGTATAATTATAGTATTTGCATACAACATACTGAACTTCATGAATTTAAATATTGTCTATCTTTATTTTAAAATATTTTATTAGCTTTTTAATTGTTCTCGAATGTTTTATGTAATGAATTTCATTTTTTAAAGAATCATTTTATTGAATGTTATTATGATATTATGTGTTTTTCCTTCTGCGATTTTTATGTTTTTTTGCAATAAGCTGAGAATACTCAGCTTATTGGTTGTGAATACTCGGCTCTGTGGTTGTGAATCACCTATTTAGACTCTCTTCTTCGTCGATATTACAATATTAAAACCTGCAATTTCTGGCATGATCCTCCACGCATCTTGCAGCCCATTACTTGACGTGCTCCGAGCGCCCGCCAGCGACTCAAAAGACGATTAGAAGACATTTCATTTTATTGCTTACGAGAGGGGAAAGTTGGTCCCTGAGTCACTCATTTTCTTTTCGGAAAGTACAGCCTATCCGCTACAATTTTCTTCGTCGTAATCTTTCTAAAAATAAAGTTACCTATTCATTACGCGTCGGACATCTTGATACGCAAGCCAAGGTTTCGTAAGTGGAATCACTATAGGCGATTCGAGCACAGACAAGAGCGAATTACGGCGGTGGCGAAGCGGGCAATTTGGGCGACGAGCGCGCCGCCTCCCGCAGCCATCCGCTTCTCCGAACCAACCGCGCTCGGCGCCCCGCCCCCTTCGCCCCCCCTCCCCCGCCCCTCCCCGCGTCACGGGACGCGTTTACTCCAGGCGAGAGAGCACTCGAAGGACCGCACTCAGGAATGCCAACGCAAACGTGTATTAGGAAGATACGAAGAGGGACAGACAGTTCGATAAAGAGAGAGGGAGAAAGATTGATACATTCATTGATTAATAGATCGATAGACAGATAGATAGATAGATAGATAGTTGGATAGATTGATAAACAGATGGATAGATTGATAGACTGATAGATGGATAGATTAATAGGTGAATATATAGATAGACTGATAGATTGATAAACTAATAGTTGGATATATTGATACACTGATCGACTGATAGATAAGATTGAAAGATAACACAGATTGATTGATAGATAACACTGATTGACAGATAAGACAGATTGATTTATAGATAAGAGAGATTAAATAGATAAGAGAAGTTAAATAGATAGAGATTAAATAGATCTATATGAGTAATTTCCTATGCACCGAGAAATTGAAAGAAAAAGTATGCAGACGCCGCCCATGCGAGAGATGTCTGTGGTTTCCTTAGAAACACAGGCGCTTTGGAAAGAGGCAAAAACATTTAAACAGTTTCGATTTTGACTGAAAAAAATGCAAATATTTTATTTATATTCCGCTTACTCTCATACTTCGCTCATACAGTTTGAATTCTCATACCCACTGGTCCATTACTTAAAACAGTTGATATCGTGTGACAGAAAGGCTTCAAGGCAAAGATCGCCCGACATTATATATTTTCTGTTCAAGTGTTGTGTAATGGAACAGAAACTTTTTTGTATGTAAAAACTCTTACAATGCATACATGCTATATTATTGCAGTATTCGAGAAAACTGTTTATTAAAATATTTAATTTGTTGCACTTTAACGAGATTATTTTATTCTTTGTTATTAAGCACGGCGTTCAACGTTTTAGAAAACCATTTTGGTTATTTTGCTCCATGCATTTTTGCTCTGCAGACCACTAGTTTATTATTAATTATACAATTAAATATGGGAACTTGGTGGAAGAATATGTTATCATTAAATCTATTACGTCCATTGTCTACAATTAAATGCTTTACAATAATGTGTAGTTTTATCGCGTAATTTTAATTTATAATTTTACTAAATACCAACAAAACACTGCATAATAATAATAATAATAATAATAATAATAATAATAATAATAATCAGATGAAGAATACAGATTACTCAATTGAAAATATAGTAATTTAAGAATGTTGGCGCCCAACATAAAGTATTAAGAAAGCCATTAGTATATTTTTTCTTTTCAATTTCGCTCTCCTTCATTATGTTTCCATTTTTTGTTAACAATTCTTTGAAATTTTAACGTATGTTTTAATCCATAAAAGTCTATTCTACTTACATTACATTTCCGTGTTTCGGACTGGGAGTGTTGTAATAATTCATTTGCATCATTCTCACATACATGATAAGAGTGAGTGCCTCGTTCTCCCCTGCAGCCGTGTGATCGCCCCCGCGGCAGGCTGCTCCTCTGGGATCATCCCGCGCGCCGTCCGCCCGCGGTGCTGCTTCCTGGCATGACCCGGCTCCCCAATTACCGCCCGCGCAGCGGGGAGCGCGGGGCGGAGCGGGGCGCGCCACGGAGAGGAGTGGCGTCGGCCGCCCCGGGACCCCACGACTCGCCCGCGCCCGCGCCCGCCCCGCCGCGCGCACCGCCCACGAGAAACAAGTCTGGCAATTGACTTAACAGAGTTTTCATAGGCCGTTCACGAACCTATAATGACTTTAATGAACAGCTTATTCGTGCGCTGGCGGTGAGCTGCGTCCCCGACCGGACACGCCGCCCCCGGAGCCCCACGGGGAACGCACTGCTGCCAACCTGACCACCCGCCAGGCGGTTTTTGGAGGCTTTTTTTACACCACGAATAATGTTAATCCACAACATTTGATGTACAAAAAATACTGACGATTCAAATATTACACCAAAAGTGGTGGAACGTTACACGAAATAAAGGAAACTAAAGATTTAAAGAATTATTTAAGCTGTATCAAGAAAAAAGTATGTAGGAAATAAATACAATTTGCAACGTAGATAAAAAATATTCATTTGCAATTATTGAAAATTCAAATATTTAGTAAAAAAATCTTATAGTCACAATATTCTTAAGCTTTAGTTTAATGCAAAAAATGAAAAAAGAAACTTCGTAGCAGTTTTCAAAAACATTTTGAAAATGTCTTTCGACCTTCATGCAATTATCTGAAACGCAAGTTGAGGAAGATAAACAAGAACACATAACTTTTTTGAAAATGTTTAGAAGGTGCTGCTCCAGACGTTCAGTCGGAGAAACACGTTTTTTTAAAAACAAACAAACAGTCTTTCAATATCAGAATGTGTTTTTAACAAAATTTCGACATCTATTGTTTTTATTACTTTACTTTCTCTACAAAAAGTTAATGCACATTTTTACCGTGATTACACAAAATAACCGTAATTATTCTTGACATAAATGAAAGTAATTTCAGCACAGATAATTTTGGAATACAGTAAATAAAACAAAGTAGGAATGTTCAAACACCCTTTCCATAAAATCCATTTCACAAGGGTACATATTCGTATTTGCATTTTCGTAACACCGATCATTAAAGTGTTTTTGTTCTAATATTTTCTCTAATATATTCTGTAGTCAGAATTAATTTTTTGTGAAGAAAAAGAAACGAGGAACAATTGGTTAAGCAAAACGTCTATCTGTCTGCTTGCCCCTCGTCTGTCTGTCTGTCTACTCTGTCTGTGGACACGTTAGCGCCTAAACCGTTCATAAAATTGTTTCCAAAATAGATATTCCTCGATCAATGTGGCTCAAATCGAGGCCCTAAGAATTTGAAATTGATATTTTGATTTTGGGGGATTCTTAACACGAAGCCTCGACGATATTTTCAAAATTTTCTCGAAATCCAAATCCAGCATTCCAACATTTTTTCACGCATAAGGCTAAGGACGCTTATAAAAATGTCGAAGGTTCAATTTTCGTTTAACTCTCTGAATTCTCTAAGATTTCAGAAGTTAATTTTTTGGCATCTTCCTACAACTAAAACATTCAAGATAAAGATTTTTCTTAATGAAATTTGTTCTTCAAAATTAGATCTTCAAATAAGGTCAAGCAATTCCTTTTCAAAATATAAATTTTACCTATATTTTTGAGTGAAATAGTGACAACTTTTAAAAATTAGTATACACGATTTTCTCAGAACTGCAAACTTGTTCTTAGTTGTTATTTTTTCTCGAGCTAGTCCAATTTTATTTAAAAGCATCGAATTTTCAAAAATTGCTTATATTCAACTTTCTTTTTAAAGCGTCGGGGGAGGTGGCATCGTGTCTTAGATGCAGAAGGTAGTTGCGGATACTTGATCCGACCAGGCCAATAAAACTTGGTTATGCATGTCTAAAACAGTGTAGAACCTAAGTCCGCAGACAGGATTGCGGTTTAGTAATTTACTTTAGTCCTTGTGGCCTTCGACACTTATCTGAGTGAATACGACCTACCAAAGCCGCCGAGAGGAGCTGAAATACGATTGATTGATTGAAGTTTCCGGGCGCGTAAACTGCTCAGGTCGTTAGTCCCGTAAGTGTTGTGCATGTTTTTATCGCGAAAGGTGGCGGTCATCTTCCCCCTCTGGATGGCGAGATTCGGCACCTACACATTGAGTAGCGGGGTTTCCCCCTACCAAGTATCTCCCACCCCTGGCGGGGCAAGCTCAGAGTTCTCGACATGTGTGATAATGTAGTGCATGTAAATGTGTGTGTGTAAGAGAGGGGTGAGGATAGAACAAGGAAAAGGAAGAAAAGTTCACACGCGGTCCGGGGCCCGTTTGTTAGGGTACTGCTCCAGCATTCGCCTGGTGTTGTTCGAAGAAACCACGGAAAACTACCGATCAGATCAGCCGACCGCTAGAATTCTCCTCCGGCTGAATTCGCCCTAGACATGTAGGTGGAGTCTCCCGGTCAGAGGCACCGCAGGGACATCAGTTGAGTCCCCTCTTGAGTCGCGACGTCCGCTCGCGACGTGAGGTCGACAGTTGAGCCCCCTCTTGAGCCGCGAGGTCCGCTCGCGACGTGAGGTCGGCAGTTGAGCCCCCTCTTGAGCCGCGAGGTCCGCTGGCGACGTGAGGTCGGCAGTTGAGCCCCCTCTTGAGCCGCGAGGTCCGCTCGCGACGTGAGGTCGGCAGTTGAGCCCCCTCTTGAGCCGCGAGGTCCGCTCGCGACGTGAGGTCGGCAGTTGAGCCCCTCTTGAGCCGCGAGGTCCGCCTGCGACGTGAGGTTGGCAGTTGAGCCCCCTCTTGAGCCGCGAGGTCCGCTCGCGACGTGAGTGTCGGCAGTTGAGTCCCTCTTGAGCCGCGAGGCCCGCTCGCGACGTGAGGTCGGCAGTTGAGCCCCCTCTTGAGCCGCGAGGTCCGCTCGCGACGTGAGGTCGGCAGTTGAGCCCCCTCTTGAGCCGCGACGGTGACCCGGCGAGTCGCTGACGTCCGGCCCCTCTTGAGCCGAGGTCCGAGGTCTTCTTGAGCCGCGAGGTCCGCTCGCGAAGTGAGTCGGCCCCCCTCTTGAGCCCCCCTCTTCGCTCGCGAGTGTCCGCCCCTCTTGAGCGTCCGCTCGCGACGTGAGGTCGGCAGTTGAGCCCCCTCTTGAGCCGCGAGGTCCGCTCGCGAAGTGAGGTGGGCAGTTGAGCCCCCTCTTGAGCCGCGAGGTCCGCTCGCGACGTGAGGTCGGCAGTTGAGCCCCCTCTTGAGCCGCGAGGTCCGCTCGCGACGTGAGGTCGGCAGTTGAGCCCCCTCTTGAGCCGCGAGGTTGGCAGTGCGGGCGTCGCTCGCCGGCCGCGGAGCGTCCTCGGCGCCGCGCCGTGTCATTAGGCGCGCGCCGGACCTCGGCTCCTTTGTTCGCGGCCACCCCGACCCGCGCCTCCCGCGCCGTCGCCTTCTTTGTTCAGACTGTGACCGCCGCCTGCGTTGCGCCTCACATTAAATACACCGCTTCATTTCGTATGGTTTTACCAATACTATTTAATAAAACATATTTTCTTGTATATAAGTTTATTAATTATATTATTAAGGCAGATATTTTCTTCGTTATTGCAGTTGAATTCGAGTGCCAACCATCGTTCAGTTTTTGGCTTTTCTCTTCAGAACACAGTTTAGATCACGGAGCCCAGATTGTTTTTAGTAATATTCTTCCTTTGTAAAAGCTCGTAGATCATCGTAGCCCGGCTGCAGATGAGAATTAGCGTTTTATACTCATACTTGTATAGTACATTATTTCTCCTAAGATAGACGTGAATCGCTTGATGCAGAAATCCCTCATATCCGCTTTCCACGATTCTTCACAAAGAAAATCTGAATTACTTTACACCCGATTCAGCACCAAACGAAAACTTTAGCCAGATGTTACTCCCACAGTTCGCGGTGGACCTGAGGGATTTTTATGCCAGACGATGCGTCTATACATCGTGCGATAAACATATCTCAAAATGTGTAAAAACCGGACATGAGTTTCTGCACCAAGCGATTCAAGTGGATGAATAAACAGCAATGCAGGATGCTAACCCCACGCAGCGCCTGCGGGGTGTGGGGGGCGGTCTACAATTCTTCAGAAGGAAAAATCTGAATTACTTTTCTTCTTCAGAAGGAAATATCCGATTCTGCACCGAACGAAAGCTTTAGCCAGATGTTACCCCCACAGTTTGCGGCGGACCTGAGGGATTTTTATACCAGACGATGCGTCTACACATCGTGCGATAAACATATCTCAAAATGTGTAAAAACCGGACATGCGTTTCTGCACCAAGCAATTCAAGTGGATGAATAAACAGCAATGCAGGATGCTAGCCCCGCGAAGAGCCTGCAGGGGGAGGGGTGCGAGGTAGCCACGATTCTTCAGAAGGAAAAATCTGAATTACTTTACACCCGATTCAGCACCAAACGAAAACTTTGCATCGTGCGATAAACATATCTAAAAATATGTAAAAACCGGACATGCGTTTCTGCACCAAGCGATTCAAGTGGATGAATAAACAGCAACGCAGGATGCGGGCATGGGGTGCGGTGGGGGGGGGGGGGTCCGTCGGGCGCGTGAACCGCCGCTCGGCGCCGTTTCCAGCGGCGCTCGTTACGCGGGTATGCGGCCCCCGCGGGCGCGTTCTTGTTGCTCGCGAGGGAGCGGCGATCCGATCCAATCCGATCCGATCGGGGCCACGTCGCGGTTGTTAACGCCAACGAACGCTGCTCGCCTGGACGCTGGCCCGCCCCGCCCCGCCCCCGGCGAGTACGGCGGGCCCATCGACCGGACGGCGAACCCTGTGTTTACTAGGCATAATTCAAACGAGTGGCAAAACACTTGAACAATGGACGTTTTGTGCAATCGAACCTCCGAGCCTTGAGGATAATGTGCCGGCGAACAAAGGCAAACACATACGTCCACATGTGCAGTGTTTATATTCTTGTTCATTGTTTTATAAGACCTCCAAGAGATGTTGTTAGGAGGGAAAGCAGCCTTAATATCAAGTCTGTGGAAAGTAAAGGTTGTACATACTTGTCTTGGATTATAAATGCACTCCATGTCAATAATACTCTTTTATAAAATTTTCATAAGGAAGGATATGCTCATTAAATACTAATATTTAATCGAACATATCTAAGACATTGAAATGAATTAGCGGAAATTAAGATGATAATATAAAAACAAAAAAAATGGAGCCTTTATGTACGCCTAAATCGTACAAAATATCTTCAAACGCTGCTGGAGAGAAAAGTCTTTTCTTTGAACACAAATTTGAACATTTGGTTTTTTGTTAACGTCTTTCTGAATTTGATTTAGGTAGTTGAAGACGTCCATTTAACAATCTCTGGAACAAACGTATATTTTCCACCCTCGTTCTCTCTTATAAAATGGTAAAATTGTCTAAAATAGAATGTATGTGATCAGTCGAATAAAATGAGCTAATTGTTAAATTGCTCGTGAAATATTGAATTTTTAAAAATTTATTCAGCGCATTAATACTCTGTGAATAAGTGCACTCTAATTCTGTGCTTAAAGAATCTTTACTCTCAGCGTAATAGCTCATACAAGTGATTTAGCAAGAAGATTCTTAAATATACATAGCACATTATTAATATCCCATATAAACGTATAAAAGTGTAAATTTAATAAGATACGTATTACCCTGCATAATTCAATGTTACATATCAGTATTATAAAACTCGGATGCTATATTTCGAGGAGTGCAAATGTATACCATTATATCTGATATCAAATGCCCTGTGAAATTCACTGATATTTTCTGATGATTCACTGTTGTTCTTCTGGTATAACGTTATTATTTTATGAGAAAGTATTATTCCGTAACATCGGCTATAATATTAATTCAACAATGTTTTCAATGATGTCAGTCTAATGTCAGTTCATCAAACTGGGAGCATTAAACTGTGCAAGGCGAAAGACTCCTCCAGCTCTGCTATGAAGCAGATTTTTGACCAAGACCCGAACTGAGCTGACGGACCATCAAAAAGAAAGAAAATATTGTTTCATTAGTATTTTTAACGTAGCCTCTAATAACAGATACTAGCGAGACACGTGAAACCATTTTGCATTTTTCACGGCCTGGTCCTGAACTGTCCGTTATATCTTTAATGGTCACTTCAGAGCGAGAATTAATTTTTTACATTTTTAAGTGTTAATTAACAAACACTTCGACCTGTGCGTTTAAACTGTGCAGAATTTCAATTCATCGATTTAGTTCAACACGAAATTCCACATCTCTGGCCATCGGTGTCCGTAAGTGAAGTGCAAAGTGGCATCTCATTCACAAGAGCAAGCCACTCCCTGAGAAATATCGTACTGTAAAAAATTACCTCGAAAAGTACACTTTATGGGACTTAAGTTCTCGAGTTACACAGATCAAAATTGCAGAGGAAAAGTAAATTTAAATAAAAGAAACATATTTTAATTTTTTATTGTAGAAGTTCACAAACTTTTTATAGATACTATTAATTCATGTGATTAGATCTTCCTCACCCATTCTAAGTGTAATGCAACCACATGATGTACTTTCTCTCTATGACGTACGACGTAGACTGTATCATTATCTAAGTATGTTAAACCATTTTGTAATTGAAAAAATACTTTGTGTTTATGAAGTAAATAATTACAAGAATGTTAAAGAAAGACATTTTTCTAGTAATAAGTAGTTCTCGTGTGCACGACAAGCTTACCGTTTGAGAATATGTTTATTTGAGCATTTTCGACAGAAGACGATAAAATAAGTTTCTAATCAAAATTTCCATTTGCAAAGACACTCGTACAAAAGGGGGGGGGGCCTCTCCGAGGAAAAAATATTGAATATTAAAGTAGTCTGCACAAGTTTAATGCTAGGGGCTGGTTTAAAGTTGAATAATATGGACGTGTATACGTATAATAATACGTAAATACTCCCAACAGTTGGTTAGAGTACATAGATTGAAGCCATCAATTATTATTTTGATAAAAATTTACAACTGTTCATAAATAAAACCTACAAAAGTGTGAAATTATCAAAGTTTGAAATTCATAAGATCATTTTATTTATCATCATGTTAATTTTGATTACATATATTTAATATTTCAATATTATTAGGACCCCCTATGTACGTTATGGTCGTGGTGAGAGCTCTTAAGATAATCCTTGTATGGGTGAAACATAAACAATAACCAGATTTTTCAACTTCCCTACAAGTTTTACACATTTTTCTCTTTGAAGGCACAGAAATATGTTCACCGGGTATTCAAAACGTCTAGAATAGTTTTCATTATCTTCTCAACATGACTAAACAATCATATCATAACATTCATTGCAAAGTATCCTGTCTCACATTCCAGGACCTATGTAGTAAAATAGGGCTCTTCAAAAGACGATTTTGCTGGAGCGCCACGAGAGTGAACATAAAATCCGCTAGATCGCAGTCCACAATGAAAAGTTTTCCCTCGTGTCAACATCACAAGTGAAAATCGCTCGGCCGAGAAAAGCGAGCGACTGGCGCTCGGTAATTGTGACTCTGCCATTTGAGCCCCGATTTAAAGTGTAAAGTGCACAAGTAGAACTGCTGCAAAATTGAATTTAAAAACGGAGTATTAATTATGTGAAAATATGGGAATGAAATGAACAGTTAGAAAATAGAGACAATACTGTGTATTCCTGCTGCAAATTCTGCAAGTGAAAAAACAAACTTAGTTGCAGCCGATAAATCGTGGTTTAGAAGAGAAGGAGTAATAGTGATTCGGAAAGGCTGAAAGACTATCTTACGATCCCTAGTTTCAAAAAGAAATCTGTAAATATTTATTAATTAAATACATTTCTACTCACATTAGGTTCTCTTATTAGTAGCAAGTGTAGCTATAATAAATGGAATATTACCCTGAAGGATTCCTTGTATATGTTTTTTGTAGTTGTGGTCACATGCGTATTTCTTCTTCAGGAATCGAATCCGTCAGGGCCATTGATTGCTCTCATCTGTCAATCAGCTCACCGCAAGCGAACGCAGAACGTTCAATCTCACGGAGCTCGAGAGTGAAACACTGAAGCGACTTCGAGCGAGCAATGGAACGACTTAAAGGACTCTGGTACACTACAAATCATAATCTTCGAAGGTCCTGAAATAATTCATCCTACCCATACTGCTTCTCCGCGTTTTCTTCCCGCGCACGCCATCCGAGACCAGAACAGCTTGCTTCGCTGCGGAGCAAGTTTCTTTTTCAATTTCCCTCCTCCAGAAACCCTGGAGAGGCGGGAGTTTATTCAGTGATTGAATACATAATTTGCTTCAGCTGATTGGGCTTTTGAATTCTTGGGAGGGGTAGATCTTAAATAAACTAACTTGTATTAACTTACAACTAATTACAAAAGGCTCTTTGGGCTCCTTTAGTTAACATTAATTCTGATAATTTATTTAAAAGTTCTTATTAGGCTTTTATTTTATGCTACTATTTTTCTTAAGTTACATTTACTCTCACATTCATTCTTAACCTATATTTTCAAACATATTCATTCTCACAACACCACATTGCATTATTTACACAGTACACTTGTTACTAGCCACAGCGCCGACTTTACACAAACGGGCCACGGGCCGGGCGCGATCTTTCCTCCCTCTTCCCTGCGCTATCCTATCCCCTTACACACACACACACACACACACACACACACACACACACACACTAACATGCACTAGACTACCACACGTGTCGAGAGACCGATCGGAGGCTTGGAGCTTGCCCCGGCTGGGGCGGTGCCCCGCTGGTGGGAGATACCTGATTTGGAAAAACCCCGCTAGTCGAAGCTAAGTCAGCGCCGGATCTCGCCATCCAACGGGGAAAGACCACCGCCACCTCCCGAACAAAATCATGCACTACACCTCGGAACTAATGACTTCAGTAGTTGACGCGCCCGGATCACCAACAATCAATCAAATGAATCACCACACTGTCTCTACGCGTTTTCGTGCTGATCACGCCCTCCGAAACCGGAACAGCTTGCTCCGACGGCGCAGGGGCGAGGGAGGGGGCAGGAGGACCGCGGCAGCGGCCACCCGTCGGAGGACCAATGGCCAAGAGGGCGGTCCAGCGCCTCCGCGGGCCTCGCTGCGGCCAATGGCATCCACGCCCTGCCCCCCGCCCCGCGCCCGCCCCGCACCCATCCCGCGCCCACCGACATCTCGCGTCACTCTCCTTCAGGTCCGGCTTCTTTCTTCTCAGCCTTTTCCCAGCAAGAGGGGGAACAACTACATTCCTGGAGTTGCAACTACGCTTCAACATGGAAACAACACCATTTCCATTGAACTTTTGCCACTGTCTGGAGGAGAATTCTTGCGACCGACTGCTCTGGGCGATCCGTGTTGTGATCCGTGTTTTCTCCGATCAACACCAGGCGAATGCCGGAGAAGTACCCTACCAAACGGGCCCCGGACCGCGCGCGATCTTTCCTTCCTCTTCCTTGTCCTATCCTCACCCCTTACACACGCACACGTACACTTGCATGCACTACATTACGACACTCGTCGGGTGATCAGTCAGGAACTTAGAGCGAAGTATATAATAATATTCGTTTCGACGAAAATATTTATTTTTGTGTAACTTAAAATATTTATTTTTGGGCGATACTCAATTTGGTTCATGAAAACCATGTGTCACTACTTGAATTTCCTCTTAACTTTCAACACTCAAGATTAATGGGAAAACAAGTAATTACCTAAAAGACTGAATCCTACTAATAACTTAATTTCACAAAAAAAAAGTGAGATAGTCCCTTGTTTTACTGAGCCCTTCTTTAGATGCAGTTCATAATATGTTATGTAACTACTGCAAAGAAAAATATTTTATCAAAAGCCATAAACAGCTTTTTATATGTTTACGTAATTGAAAATGGAAGCTTTTGGCGAGGTTTAATTCTCTTTGCAGTGTAATTTGCATGGGAGTTATTCATGAAGTTCTTGCAGCTACGACAATATTATTCATCATTTCTCAAGTCTGATTGAAAACTGGTTCACAACAACTCCAATTGTACAAACTATAAAATGTTTCTCGAGAAACAACTAACAACCTGTGAAACCTCGAAAGAAACAAACTACTGTATGTGAGTTTTTAAAAATATTTATCTGATATTTGAAGGAAACTCATTTACCTTATGACCTTCCCCTATTAAAGAACATCCGGGTTACTCCTGAACGTTTATAGAGTTAGTAGCGATAGCATTCCGAGTCAAGGCGAGCGCGGTACGAGCTTCATTTGTCACGCACCACAGACTATCCCTGGGAGAATCTCCGGCGCAGCAATAGTCGCTAGAAAGCAACGGAGCGCCAAACGACGGTTACGCGTCGCATTTTATTCCGAGTTGTACCGTGAACTACGAGTATCAGATTACGGTTGGTTAGTTGGTTGTTAGTGACTCCGGGCGCGTCAACTACTGCGGTCATTAGTCCCGTACGTATAGTGCGTGTTTTCCCCTCGGGAGGTGGTGGTGATGTTCCCCCGCTGGATGGGGAGATCCGGCACAGACCTACCGTCCGGGGGGTTTCCGCAACCAGGTATCTCCCACCAGCCGGGCACCGCCCCTGCCGGGACAAACTCTAAGCTCCCGACCGGTCTCCCGGCATGTGTGGTAGTGTAGTGCATGTTAGTGTGTGTATGTAAGAGATGAGGATAGGACAAGGAATAGGTAGGAAAGATCGCGCACGGGCCATGGCCCGTTTGTTAGGGTACTGCTTCGGCATTCGTCTAGTGTTGATCGGAGAAACCACGGAAAACTACCGATCAGAGCAGCCGGCCGCTATAATTCTCCTCCAGACAGAGACTGAACTCGATCTAGCTGAAAAGATAGTGTCCAAAATCTTACCACTCTCGGGATTCGAACCTTGGATTTCCCGGTCAGAAGCACTGTATTGACTATCCGATTATGTCTAAGCATGGTTTCTACATGTGAAATAAGTGGACAATGATTGATTAATTGAGTTTCCCGACACGTTAGCTGCTATGGTCATTTTTCCCGCGTGTGTAGTGAATGTTGAATCCCGGTAGATGTTCCTCCCCCTTGATCCCGGCCTACACGTTGACTTAGTTAGAGATGTATTTGATCTACTTAGGATTTAACAGCCGTTGGTAGATTTCTAAGAAGGTGCTAAGAGAGATTTCTAAGATGGTGCCAAGAGAGATTTCTGAAATGTGCTAGGAAGTTCTAAGACTTGCTGGTAATTTCCTCCCCCAGACATCTCCCCAAAGCGAGACACTTCCCCAAACTGGAGGCGTTCTCTCGACTTGTCTTCCGAGTGACACGAATGGTAATGTAAGTGTAAGTGCGTGCGTAAAAGGGGAAGGAAAGGAAAGGTCAATGATAAGGAAAGAATGATCGCATGGTCTATTTGTTAGGGCACAGCTCCGGTGTTTGCCTGGTGTTGATCGAAGAAACCACGGAAAACTACCAATCAGAGCAATTGCCCGCTAGAAGTATCCTCCAGACCGTGGCTGAATTCAATCTAGATATGGCTCGTGCCAAAAATTCACCACTATCGCGTCTTAAATCTGAGGACCTCCCGGTCAGAATGACTATTGAGACAGCGGCTGTTTTGAGTTAATACAGCGGAGGAACACACACGGCTCGGCTCAGAACTGATCTGCAACGGTTCCGCTGGAAGATACTTGACCATCCACCGTAAATTTCCGATATGTCCCTCCAGCGATGTACATTTCTTCTCGCACCTCATGAAACACCTCTACGGTTACCGTGAAGTGAATGTACTAAAATTTAGAGTTGTAATGAAAAAAATCTTACTAATAGTTTAGGCGCTTGTGTTGTTCATACACCGACAGTTTGGCGGAAGTATAGATCGGCAGACGAAAGACAGACGGACGGACGTTTTAAAGAAAATCAGTTTTTCGGTGTCAGGGAACTCCAAAACGTATCTTTTCGAGAACATTTCGAAATCGATTTTTTGCAGCATTACATAACATTCTCCTTATTATGTATATTACCCCGTGTATACGTATGTATACGAGAAAATAAATATAAATGTTTTAATGAATAGTAATAGTAGTAGCATTTTTATATTAAAATGTTTAATTTCAATTTCGTACGCCAAACGAAGTATGTATACGTATGGCATAAGTGTCAACAGCTAGATTCGCAGACTTCTTAAGTGTTATAAAATATGGCAAAACGGTGAAATAATTAATACTGTCATTAATTATGTTTTGACTGTTCAAGGAATTCTCTGCCCCAGTCGGGAATCGAACCCGAATCTCCCCGTATATGCCGTGTTGTTCTAACCAGTTAGTGCTAAAGAGGGCGAATTCAAGCAAAAAATAAAAATTTTATTAATATCATTTGGAATTGGAAATCGTTTTTTTTTCTTTACCCAAGTAAATGACAAGTGTTTACTGTACTGAGCAAGTCTTTCTCTCGCGAAGACCGAAATAAAGACAATAAACAAATGTAAGCTTTGAAAACAATTCTTATATCTGTTCTGGATTCTTTTGGTACCTCACAGTAGGATTTACATACGATACGGTTCCTCAGGAGCTTCGTAAGTTTGGTAATCACAGTCGGAGACGCTTTTTTTTCTTTCAGTTACCCTGGCGAGACGGGAATTTATTCACAATTAGGGTATACAACTATTCGCTGTAGCCTTTACGGTTTCTGCAGCTTAGGGAGGGAGGATGTCTGAAAAATGCTACTTAAAAACTAGCTTATAATTAACTTATAACTAAACAGAGTGCCACTTCGGACTTTCGGAGACGCACGTCACAGATTTCAACATGAGCAGCGCGAGGCGGCCATTTTGAGGCGAGGCGGTGTCCGCCAGAGGTCAGGCAGTGCTCATCTCGCGGGAGCGCCGATTACTCCGCCTCCGCCTCCGCCGCCGCCGGACTGGTTCCGAAGGCTAACGAGTGCCCGCGCCGCGCCGCCCCCAAGAAAATGGCGCGGGAACCCGCAACAAAACGACTCCAAATGTTCTGAAATCGATATTCTAAGTAAGGGGTTTCCAACAGCTTCGGGACCGATTCCCTTGGGGGTCAGTGGAATTTTTAAGGGGAATCGATGATAATCTCATAACTAGGGAGCGGATTTTAATGAATGCCATTTTTTTCTTTACACTTTAGAACAATGCCGTTTAGTATAGACATTCATTTTATCTTACGACAAAAGGAAATTACCCATAGTTGAAGGTCATTATTTTGTATTTTTTGTCAATTTCGACTAATAAGTCATTTTTTACCTTTTTCCATAATTTTTAATGATTTTCTCCTTATTTAATCGATATTAATGTCATTTTTAATGGTACTCTCTTTAAATAATATTTACGAGATGTAACAAATGTTCTTCACTGAATTACTCGATTTCAGATCGAGATCAAATCAATCACAGAATTCGATTTGTTTGCCTAGAAATTGTTTTGACAGTCGTTGTGAATATGTAATTTTTGTGACGTATATCAGCACCATTGCCGGTTCGGCCGATTTCGGGGTAACTAAAGACAGAGATTTTCTGGTAAAGAACAGTCCAAACCAAAAGTTTGCAAGCTGAGTTCACTCAAACGAATGGAAGAAGCCTCGATTACATCAGTAACGTTTCCAACAGCTTGAGTTGTTCATCGAACTTCTCTACCTTTGACGAGATTTTTTGCGTGATTTTTCTTTGGTTTTAGGGAATTTTTAAAGCTTTTTAAGAGCATTTTATTGATCATTTTCGTGATGTTTTAGGTCATCAAAATCAGCCCCTACTCATGATGATTGGGGGTCGATAGTAAATTGTCTGCCGGGCAAGGCCTACGTTCCTATGTCGCTCGTGACGTAAACATCAACTCGTGCCATCATTATGCGCTCGTTGAAGAATATACTATTAATTCATTTCTACAGGCTACAATGCATAAAATCCTAGTAATGGTTTCGTAGCGTATATTGCAGAAATCACAGAGAAGAAAGCTTTGGAATACTACTTTCAGTTTATTTACAATACATATTTAGTACATCAGTGTATTTACTATTCACGGGACAGCTTTCGAATTGTGAATTTCAGTGTTGTGCCACTGCGTATTTCTGTATCGCGAGTGAAGTGTTTGTGAACTGAGTGTTTGTTACGAAAAACTCCAACATAGAATAAGTAAGCACTGTTACGAACTAAAAACTAACAAGTCAGCTGTACTGCGGCTGATTAGCAGTCACGATGAATCCTAGCGATGTAAATACAAACATAACTCGGCTTCTACCAGAACAATCTACTGTATCAAGAGAAAAGAAGTCGTACGCAAATACTACTGTTGGTGATGTATTCCCATCAAAAGAATAAGCAATGATCATAGAAACTCATGAACGTATTACCATCAGAGATTACGTTAATAAACTAACCACTTTAGAGAATTCTAACGATATGAAATTTGCGTCACTTCTCTCAAAAAATAGAATTTGTGCAACAATAGAATGTGTTCCCTGATAGTAAAATAAATAGCAGAACACAGTACAAATAAATATCAAAAGTTAAATATACAAAATCACGAACTGAATATCAGGCCATTAGTTGACAAATTTAAGATCATATCTAATGAATGTCCTGTAATTCCTCATGATGTAATCCAGAAAGAATTTTGAAATAGAAATATCCGAGTTATTTCGACCATATTATTCATTCGCGCCGGAATCTCTGAACCTGGGTTTGTACACATCATGAGTTTTAGAAGGCAAACCTTTATTGCACCTGAAGTTATGAAAAACTTCCAGAATCTACTACAATACTTTATGATGGAACAGTTTACAGAATTTATTTTTCAAATGATGACATAACTTGTTTCATATACAAACTGGACATCTCGCCAATCAATATTCTTGTGAACCCACACATATTACAGAAGAGGAAAGTAATGAAATACAAAATCAACAAGTAATTGAAACAACAGAAAAACGCTTAGCAGTAGTGGATGAGCAAACTCAAATTGAAAAGCTTGAAGATACTAATACTACCTACCCAGAAATAGAAAAAATAACTCTCCTATCAGATACTTCTTCACAAATAGAACCAGAGAAAAATAAGATGGAAAATCCTAACACAGAAGTAGGAAAACACCCTAAAAAGAAGAAAAAGTTAAAGAAAGATATGAAAATAAAGGTACCCAAGAAAATTCTTGTAACAAATCACTGGAATGCTTTATTGCTTCTGTAAAAGGAAAAATTGATAGTAACACAGCCATCTGTCCTCTTACTTATAACCAACCGGAAATCTTCGTAGACAAAGCAACTGGTTCTCGCGAGAGACTTCACTAATGATGTACTACGATGTATTATTCATCTGATGTCAGGCACATACCCACAGCTTAACAAAAACCAATAAAAAGCAAATGCAGAATTATGAATGAGTAAAAAGAATCACTCCAACAGCAAGAGGAAACTGATTCTGAGCTATCTGAATAAACCTTCTAAATGGAAATCATTCAATGGAACTGTAATGGGTTTTATGTTAGACTACCTTATTTAAAATTAATAGTAAATGATAATAAATCAAAAATATGTTTGTAGGAAAAAGAATTTCAAAGGAAACCATTAAGAAAACTTTCCAGGATACAAGTCACCTGTTCGCACTAGAAATAATATCCAAAACGTTAGTGGAGAAGTAGCTAGCTTGGACAAGAATGAAAGATTTTTATACAAGGTATCTCTTTTCAAACTACCCTAGAAGCCATAGAAGTAAGAGTTAAAATCAATACACGCATAACTGTTTTAATATCTATAACAGCAAACTTTTGATATTCATGATCTAGATAATATTATTATACAATTACCTAAACAATTTCTAATTGTGGGTGACTTCAACAGCCGCAATAACTTGTGCCGTCCCACCGCAACAGAAGAGGAAAATTAATTCAGGAATGGTTTCATCACAGACAGTTGAGGTGACTAATGGTCAAGGATCAGTCGTAAGTGTCGATCGACTCCCAAGAATCAGTCGATCTATCTATTCCTTACAACAATATATGAAGTGAGCCTTATAGCGGAAAAACCTGATAATATTGCTTTTTGCGGGCGACATCATCTTCCTCTGTAGTGGTAAAAATATTCAAGTTACTTCAAATATTATTCAAGATGCCCGAAGCAATATCAATAATTGGGAAAGTAATTCAGGTTTCTTCATTTCAAAAACAAAGTTTGAATTTATAGTGTTTTTCAAAAGTCGCTTTCTTAGGAATGGAGAAATCGCAGAGATGTGTGTTCCATCCAACCCCACAAACTCAATTATTTTCCAACATGCAAAAACTACCATGTATGAAGGGTATCTACAATACTCACTCCCTCTGAGAGAAAGACTCCCTAAATAACAAAGGACTTCAACATTGTTAAACCACTTAGTCTACTTAGATGTATAAATCCCATCCTACTGTGGCAAAACCATAATATTACCAAAATCACTGAACTAGCAACTACTCCTTACCTTACCTTTAAATTTAATGCAAATGTCCAAGCTTGCCTATAATCTTTTGCGATTTAGTGTCAACTCTTGAAGCCATTGAAAACCGATACAGCAGCAATCCATTAATCCAAAATATCCAAGAAATCATACTTACCCAAAACACAAAAGACACAAAAATAGAACTAGTTTGGATTCTTTTTCATAAGGAAATTATTGAGAATGAGAAGGCAGACGCACCAGCAAAAATGGCAGCATCATTATCAAGTGTTGAATCCCAAATTCATAGCACCCAGAAAGACATAAAAATCATCTTCAAGGATTCTTGTTTACAGTATTGGAATTCACAATGGAATATAGTCAACAAGACTTCATCAAGTAAGAAACTATTCTGAAACCAGGTCTTCCGAAATGAAGCTTCAAATGAGAATAAGTCATCATTTCAAGATTACGGATTGGTCACTTTCGCCTGAATTATTGTCACTTATTCCAAATATCCAACCCTGAACTCTCTCCTAAATGAGGTGCTATCGTGTCTCCTCCTCATATGGTTATTGAATGCCCAGGATATGATAATGCTAGGAAATTACTGAAAACAGAAGTCAGACTATATACTCTGTTCAAATCACCAGAATGTTGTATTAAAATTTTGAAACTACTAGAAGTAAATATTTACATGAGAGCGTAGGCTTCCGCAGCCAGAGTCAGTAGCTACTTGCCTGTCCGGTCGACACCGCGTCTTAGGCACAGGTATCAACGTTTCGGCTACCGTTCTGCGACCTTTCTCGCATTTCGCCCTGAGGAAGGCATTTCAGCATTTCCACCTGAAGAAGATCACAGAATGGCGGCCGGAATGTTGACATCTGTGCATAGGACGTGGCGTCACTCGAACAATCAAGTATCTACTGAACACTGATGTACTCACATTTTCTAGCGTCACCATTTGCTATCGAAACGTTTTCTTCCAATTAGCATCTGCCAACCTTACAAGAACCTTTTGCTCGACATGCGCCTGGCGCTCTTAACCATGAAGATTATGATCTCCCACGCACCCTCCCTCGTGACAGCGCCGCGGCTAAGGTTTCCGGAACAAAACCCACTGTGATATCGTAGGCTTCCGCGGTCAGAGTCATGATCTGGGCTGTCCGGGTGACGCCGCGTCGAAGGCTGGGGTGCCGGAGGATACATACAAAACTTGTAGACAATTTGGAAAACTATGGGACAAACGGAGTCGCAATCTCTGCCACCTTGCGTTTCTCCTGCGCTGCAGGGAAGAAGACGTCCTCCCGGCTTTCCTGAAGGTAAACCACCATAGGCAGTACAGCCCTGAAGAGGACCGCGATATGTCGGTCGAAACGTCGGCACCCCAGCCTTCGACGCGGCGTCACCCGGACAGCCCAGATCAAAACCCACCGTGTTGCTGGCAACTCTCGACTTTGTAGAGACCTCGCCGTGACACATGTCGCGTTCCAACGGTCACTTCGGTGTGGTCTTGCGACGCACCCGGTGCCATTGTATCCTTTCCTCTCGCCCTGGGATCTTTGGATTTGGCCCTCATCCTCTTTCCTATTCCATAATCATCAGGTGTCCACGATGGCCCGCTGATAACGGCGCTGCTACGTGTTGAATAGTGGTTTCTTTAATTACGAATTAAATTCGAGGACTTAACCCAGATGTTTTGCCAATCTAATCGCAAGAATTTTCATGTTTTTATGAATAATTATATGAGACTGATTGACTCCTAATCTACAGAGTGTGCCAAAAAAATGTAGTACACCATCAAGCAAATAAAAAAAAACTATCTTAACGTAACAAAGCTGAATTCACACGAACAGAAAATTATGAACACTAGTTATCTTAGACTTTTATAGTTAAACACTAAAGATAGTTACTTTTACACTTAAGACATCTTAGACCGATACAACAGATGCTCCAAATGCCCAGTATCGGTGTGGATACACTTCCATGTAGTTGAATCACTGTTCGAGCAACATTTGCGAAAATGTTCTCAGCGATTGCTGCACGATCCGTTTTAATTTATTCAAAAAATAATGCCCATATAGCTTGTTTTCTACGGTTTACATTATTCTTCAGACTACTCCATAAGTAGAAGTCCAATGAAATTCGTTCTGGAGAAAGCGGTGGAAACTCAATCGGACCTCTTCGTCATATTCAGTGCCCTGGAAGATTGTCATGATTGTCAAGATTATCAGAGAATGCACCGTCACGTTACATGAGAAGATGTGCGTGCGTACTTTGATCACAATATTCCATGGCACTGAATATGACGAAGAGGTCAGATTGAATTTCCACCGCAATCTCCGATTAAAAAAGTCTGGAAGGTAGTGGCGCAATTCTGACTTCGGATTCGGATTCAGCACGTCGACATACATAGAGAAACATGTGTCAAGTCTTTGAGTCTGACACCTTTTTATATTTTGTGTGTCTGTGTAATAATTGTTTGCTGTTTAAAAGGGGAAGAATGAAGCCAGAATCGGAAGCCTTTCCTGTCAACTTGAGATCTTTGGTTTGGCCCTCGGCCTCTTCCCTATTGAAGCCGCATTCCTCAAGAGTGAGCTGTCCATGTTGGCTCTCTGTTTAGGACTTTGCCACGCCACATACTGAGTAGCGGACTCTACAACATGCCGTTGCTCCGAATACGTGTTTCATCAAAAATTTTCTTCAATGACAGAGCACAGTCGTTCAGTAATTATGTAGTACGTCACAGCAATTACAGGCATTCTATTTTGATTAATTTATATTATTACAATCTTCACTTTCAGTTCTCAATCTTACGAGTTCGTATATTTGTAGATGATTTACAATTTTTTTCTCATTCAAGCTGAATTATAAACAATTTTAACGCACGAGATTTTTATGGGTATTTATACGGACATTTCATATTCAATATTATTTGCAAACTTAAAAATTTAATACGACACCATCAAAAATATAAAATTTCACGCGCATCAAGAATGAATTAGCAATACCTTAAATACATAGTCATGAAATAACCTTAATATACATATTTAAAATTAAATACCTACAACATAATACAATCATGAAATACCCTTGTTTAAATGTGTAAAAGAATTTTATCTATCCTTATTTTACACATTGAAATTGAAATAATACACTCTTCTTTACACACATTTGAATTGAAGTAACAATTCCTTAATGTCTCGAATCATAATACCCTATTTACACGTGTAAATGAAATAATGTAATTCTCTGCACATTACAGAGGAATTTACCTTTTACGCATATTACGAATGAAGTATACAAATCTTAAATAATAGCAATCATCACCACCTTTTTACATATTTTATTTAATTATACATTTAATTACTTAATTATGTGACAATGACACCATTTCCTCATGTGACAATGACACCAGTGGTATAGCATTCCATGAATTTGTTACAATTCTTTGTATTCACATGAACCACATTTTCTTATCATTAAGGATCCTCAAGGAGAGTGAGAATCGGTTTTGTCAGTGAGGCGTAGGTTTGTTAATAAAACATACTACTCAAGGCATCAGCATTTTGGTGCGTTGAACGTTTTTGTGACATCTCAAAATTGATTGTAAAGCCAGCGACCGCCTCATGGTCTTCGTGTTGATTCTCGCTGAATTCCGTAGCCACACAAGGGGATTATGATTAGTTTACATTACTTAAATTTTACATGTACGTTCAAATAGTCTCGTAATGTTTTTATGCTCCATTTGATGGCGGCATATTCACAAGCTTTCCGTCACACTATTCTCTACAGAAGAAACATGAATTGCGCATTTCCGGAGACAAGTTCCTTTTCCAACTTCTGAAACCGGTTATGTTACACAGAGAAATATTCACGTGGATATATGCATTTTGTTTTCTGATTTCTCATGACCATTCGTAATTAACTATTTATATTCAAGGAATTATTTGCTACAATGTTACTTCAATGAATGTTAGGCTGGTTTTTGTAGAGGTCACGTCCTTCACACGTGTACTTTTTATATTACAGAAAAACTCTTATTCTGGATGTTAAGAGGCAATTCGAGTCGTTATACCTTGCAATACGAAGATGGTTTTTAGTCGTTAGTGATTTTGTCAAACACTTCACAAAGGAACCGCAGCAGGTCTATTCTGAGCCGGGACGTGTCTTCCCCCATGTATTAGCCCAAACCAGTCGCTGACTCTGTAGTCCAGGTATGACAAGGTCGCGGGCAACTAGCATACTAGAGTTCGCGGGCACTGCGTCCTGAGAAACGGGTGGGAGATTTAAAAGTTAGGGGTACAAATCTTCGGGGTGGCGGTATACCACTGGATTCCAGGCCCATGCCAGTCTTTTGGAGAAGTCATTTGATCGTTATTGTCTTAATTTAGTGATATTAATTTTCATTAACAGTTTTATTAATGAAATATATTACTAAAATTTGAACGAATCAATGCGAATAAAAATAAATATTTTGAATCGAAGGAGCTTGACTTCGTAATCGCGTTTCTTTAAGAGTGCAATATTGGTATTAACTTCCTATGTTCAAGTTAGGAAAAAAGATTTTTGTCTCTTAAAATAGCTGTATGCGCGTATTATATTATAAATCTAAGGGAAAGTTCTAGGCTACATAGAGACTTGATCATTTATTTCACATTAGTGCTACATACAAATAAAATTATTTAATAAAACAACACAAAACGAAAACAGGCAGACAGTGTGGCGTTCAAAAACTGGCAAAACGTTATGCAAGACAAAAATTTGAAATAAAATAAACACGAAATAAAGTAATCAGTAGAAAAATATAAAATAAAATTAAAAAATGGGTTGATGGAAAACATCAGGCAAACATGCTTTCGTTACAAGTTGCCATTCGTCGTGATTTTTGAACGCGCTTAGTGCTTACCATCCCCGCCACGGCTTGCGCCTGTATACCCCTGGATTTGGAGGGGAAGTGAGAGCGAAGTCAGGGGAAGTTGCCTGAGGCCCCAAGAACGCCAGGCTTCCCAGGAGGGCAAGTAGCTCGCGCGGGTGCAGTTTGCCTTGCCTGCTCCAGTCACTCTGACCGGTCTCTGTTGTCATTCTCACCGGGTGGACCTCCGTTTTAAGACCCGACGGTGGTGGATGTTCGACACTTGCTACGTAGCTGGGTCGACTTCAGCCGCAGTCAGGAGGTGGTTTCTAGCGGGCTCTGATCGGTAGTTTCCCGTGGTTTCTCCGACCAACGCTAGGCCAATGCCGGAGCAGTACCGTAGCAAACGGGCCACGGACCGCGCGCGATATTTCCTCCCCTTTCCTTGTCCTGTCATCACCCCTTACTCACACACACACTATCATGTACTACACTACCACACATGCGTGGAGACCGGTCCGGAACTTAGAATTGGTCCAGGTTGTCGCGGTGCCCCGCTGGGGGAGATATTTGGAGGGGAAGTACCCGGAAGACGTGTAGGTCCGCACCAGATCTCAGGTTCCAGCGAGAAGGAACACCGCCACCTCTCTGGATAAAACATTCACTACCCTAATTGACCATAGTAGGCAATACCTTCCGGGAGGGTACGTTTAGAGTCGGAGTGAAATAGATGGCGCTGTGTGGCTGCGTTCGCCCAACGCAGGATGCGCTCCAAGCGGCAGGCGGCGGCGGCGGCGGCGACGGCCACGCACGCACGCACGCACGCGGGGCAGGAGACGGGCGCGTTGCGTGAGCGCGACCTAATTGGAGGCGAGCACGCCAGTCACGGCGACTCATTAACGTAATGGCAAACTACCTGTTTTTAAAATGCTTAATTTGTTATTCTAATGCGGAGCGGCAGGAGCCGAGCGGAGACAATGCGCGTGGACGCGACCGGGCGCGGAGGTGACGCCGCCGCCACTCCATCTCTCGCGACGCGCGCTCGCCGAGCGAGCGGAAGCGGCGGTAATGGTGGTGGTGGTGGTGGTGGTGGTGGTGGTGGTGGTGGGAATGGAGGGAGTCTGGACATTCGCATAGAAGAATAGTTCCAACTGAAGTACATGAATGCATTGCTCTTCTAACGGAGGGGTTGATTGTTTGATTGTTAGTGATTCCGGGCGCGTCAACTACTCAGGTCATTCTGAGTCGATTGATTGATTGATTTTTCGTGTTTCCTGGCACGTCAACTGCTTTGATCATTAATCCCGTTAGTGTAGTGCATGTTTTTTTCGCGGGAGATGGCGGTGACCTTCCCCCGCTTGATGGCGAGATCCGGTGCCGACCTACAGTCGGTTAGTGGGGTTTCCCCCTAACCAGGACTCTCTCACCAGCGGGGCACCACTCCAGCCGGGACAAGCTCTAAGCTCACGACCGGTCTCCCGGAATATGTGGTAGTGTAGTGCATGTTAGTGTAAGTGTGTGTGTAAGGGGAGAGGATAGGACAAGAAAGAGGAAGGAAAGATCGCGCGCGGTCCGTATCCCGTTTGGTAGGGTACTGCTCCGGCATTCACCTAGTGTTGATCGGAGAAACCACAGAAAACTACCGATCAGAGCAGCCGGCCACTATAATTCTCTTCCAGACAGCGACTGAATTCCACCTAGCTGAAAAGCTAGCGTCGAAAATCCTGCCGCCGTCAGGACTCGAAGCTAGGACCTCCCGGTCAGAGGCGATGTAGTGACATCAGTTGATGCACTGAGCTACCGCTCCCGGTGGGAAAGGAGGGAGTCTGGACATTCGCGTAGAAGAATAGTTCCAACTGAAGTACATGAATGCATTGCTCTTCTAAGGGAGGGGTTGATTGATTGATTGTTAGTGATTCCGAGCGCGTCAACTACTCAGGTCATTAGTCTCGTAAGTGTAGTGCATGTTTCTCATCGGTGACAGTGATCTTCCCCCACTGGATGGCGAGATCCATGTGGGCGCCGACCTACACGCCAGCTTGCGGGGTTTCTCACTACCAGGTATCTTTCACCAGCGGAGCTTCCGAACCGGTAGAAGCTGTAAGCTCCCGACCGGTCTCCCGATAGTATGGTAGGGTAGTGCATGTAAGTGTAAGTGTTGTGTACGTAAGGGGTGAGGATATGACAAGGAAGAGGAAGGACAGATCGCGCGCGGTCTGTGGCCCGTTTGCTTGGGAACTGCTCCGGTATTCGCGTGGTTTTGTTAGAAGAAACCACGGAAAACTATTGATCAGAGCTGCCGCTCCCCTAGAATTGTCCTCCTGTCAGAGGCTGCTATTAAATACAAATTTCATTAATTTCATTGGGTCTCCTGGGGAAGGAAGTTAAGTTTGTTCTAGAGGGAACAAACTGACGCTGCGAGCATGCGAGGAAGTTTCCGCAAAAGTAGGAAACGCCTCTGAATGAAATCTTCTCTATTCTTCTCGATATAAAGGTACTTCGTCCGATTATTTTAAACCATCATGAAGTTAGACATTTTCATTTTAAATCGTCTCTTTTGTCATGATTGTCTAAAATAATGCGACTATTTATTATAGAATGAAACTAACAATTTGTATTTAATCATCAAACGGGGACCTACAGCTTCTGTTGTATCCCGCATTTCTCCCTCTACAGCTTCCGATCCTGGGCATCTTCCCAATTCAGGTTCCTCTCTGTCATTGCTCTTTCACTTCCTTGAATCCAAGATGGCCGCGGTCTTTTCCACTTATTTCGTCTAACTGGTTGGCAGAGACAAATGTTTTTCAGTTACTTTTTCTCTCCCATTCAATTGACATTACTATACCGTGTTAATTGTTTGGATTTAAAATGGTGGAAAATAGTGTCTGTCTTAGCTGTGCATTCTCTAATTTCTTCATTGGTGATCTGTTCAAATCTGAAAACGCTGAAGACTGTCTTCTCAAGATATGATTTTCTATATCTTCAATTTTTCCTGTATTTCTTAGTAATAGTTGAATATTCTGCTCGGTGCGTTGTAATAGTTTCAAGAATAGCTTTGTACATGCTCAATTATTGTTTTTGTTTTTTACCCAATCTTTGAGGACCTTAGCTATGAATTTAGTCTTTATAATGACTTTACCTCGATTTATATAGTGACGTATACATGTTCTTTACATGACCTTTCTTGACTAATGATACTTCCAAGATATGTGTACTTTTAACATTTTTAATTTTACCACTTGCTGATACCAGACAATATATTCCCGCTTTTTCTATTGGGGGTTATTGTTTCTTTCTCAAATGATGTTCAAACCCAAATTGAATTCTTCAATCCATTTACTTATCATGTACGCAATATCTACATTCTACAGTATTTGTCACTACTACCTAATCATCGAAAAAATGCATAAACAATCAATTTACGTTTATTTCTACACCTATACAATTAGAATTATTCCAACTTTCTATATCGTCTGTAAGTATATTTTGTATAAAATTGATGACACACTATCCTTGTAGTACCTTTGGTAGTTTGAAAATTGCTGAGAACTTTGTATACCCATTTTTATAATTCCTTCTGTATTCTTACAAATGTTCTGTATACTCTTCACGTATATCTTATTTATCCCAATTTTGTCCAGTATTTTACAGTTTACAGTGAGGTATAGTGACATACACGTTCTCTAAATCAATGGGTTCCCTAAATTTCTCAGGAAAGAAACCCACGAAACCCAAGAAAGTACTTCGCTCATGTCAGCTATTCTCAAATGCTCTTCAATTGGAGTAGCCCATTACAGGAGGATATCTCTGGTATTTAATGGAATAAGCCTATGAGCATCGGCATTCGCCACCAGTACCTTAGTCAGCTTACATCCCAAATTTGTACTTATTATGAAATAAATACTGAGGCTCAGAACCTATTCTCTTCTTTTTTCCAGCTCCATTCTAATTTTTATATTCAATATTCTATTAAACTCATCTGCGAAATTAAAAACACATTTTGAATCATGTTAAAGCGAGTAACAGAAATTTAAAAAACCTCAGAAAGCAACACTTTGAAGAACTGCTCACGATGGAAAGCGATTATTTTTCCATCTTTAACGATGCGACTCAACATTGTTACGTGGGTCATTTCTTGTATAGATTATCATAAAAGTGAAAGGATAAACTATTAAATTGGGTATATGTGATAAAAAGAAACAATATCACATATCTTGAAGCAATCCGTTGAAAGAGGACGAATTGCCTCACCGAGATTGTACAAGAGTATGCACGCAAGCTACATCTCGCTCATCTATACAAATGTACTCTCAAGTGTGACGACGAGTTCATTGCAATATAAATGTACAAAGTACTCGTAATGAGCGTTCGTGAGTATCAACTTGTTAGTACATCCTTAATCCATCTCAGATTTTAGTTCTTTGAGGGACCAGCAAAAGTCTATAGGTTCTCCCTCTCGTAAAACCCCTCGCATCAGGATCCTCACACTTGTTAGAACTTCACAGTTGCTGAACAAGAACGTTACGACTCGTAAAGAGTATTAATCAGATGTGAATGATTTGTACGGAAGAAAAAGAAAGTAGTTTCTTTCTCAAGCATGTCAATCTCTCAAATTGTAATGAGAAGCATAATCTCTTTCAGGAATCTGTATGAGAAAACGCCTTTCTTATCGCAAGATGGGAAGTATTAAGACTGGCATTTACTCATGTAGTCATGCAACCCCATTGCACGACAGAATATTCTGGTTTTCTTGAAGGAAGTTGCTGGAGACGGGTTTCCTCTGGTAGAACGTTGCCACTTTGTCGTTTCAAACCACACAATTAGGTGAGCAAAGCACACCTGCACACAGAAATAAATTTTGCTATAAAACTGCTCATGACCTTCAAAATATAACCCGCCATCTGTTTATTTATCTTTCATATAAGTGATAACAGGAAATAATATTTCTAGTGTACTTTACATTTCTTCTTTTAATTATCATTTATTCAACTTACCACGAAGCTTCATCGTGATTACGTAAGCGGTATAAGAGCTACCAGTTGAAGTGGATGTAAAGATAGCTCATTTACCTTGAATTAATATATAAATTTCTAGTACTTACCAGCGGTTACTTTTAACATCATAACCTTATCTGCTTTACAACGTTTTCCACAAACTCTAGGAAATACCACTTATGTATTTGCAAGCAAACTACTAATATTTTCGGAAAATTTGAAGGGGCCTAATGATTAGAGTCCGGAAAAATATGTAATATGAAACATGAAAATATGCTCATGAATGTGGGATGAAAACGATAAGAATTTGTAACAAATTAGTACAGTGGAATGTAATATGAAATATCAAATGAATATAATATTTTCCACCGGCAAAAATAGATTTGTAGCTTTCCTTCAGAATCGTCTCAATTTCTGTAGCTTTGTGCCGAAAAAAAACCTCCGGCAGGCAGAGCTTGCAAGTTACGGTAAAGGGAATATATCATGTTCGTCACATGTCTCTCTCAAGCTTAGGAATTAAAGTCAGTCAAGTCTCAGCTCAAGTCAAAGCTCAGTCAAGGGGGACACCGTTATCTGGTGGACAAAGTCGGACAATCGACCGAAAATACCAAATACATACATTTTCAACCAAACAAAATAAGTTTAAAAATTTTAAATTACATTAATAAAATATTTATTAAACCATATTAAAAATAAATATTGCTTGGTCAACTGGATTAACTTTTTTTAAGAGTAGGTTTTTAATCATTGAGAGCAGTTATATAAACATGGGAACTGAATGACCGGCAAACCATCACTGTAACAATGATTTCGTAGTCTTCTATGACTGCAATAATCAATATTTCCCCGAAATTATAATTGAATATTAAAAATCATGACATCACTGATACTTTCCACACCTACAGGTAATATTCTTAGCGCTCATTGCATTTGTTGCAACGTATATGGCGCGCAGACGGAGATTAACCCAACCAGGCCGCATGCATCTGACCAGGATTGCCAGATGCTTCGTACAAATATGGCTACAAATCTGCCCAATAAGGAAAATTCAACTTTCCGAGAGGGAAATTTGAATTTGCATTAAAATTATATGCATATGAAGGTTTTCTGAGGAAATGACAATTTGAAATACTTTATTCGTTTTTTGTCGTTTGTGAATATTTTAATTAATGTTTTAAATAAAAACTTATATTTTTTTGTATAAATAAGTTATATCTTAATATTTCAAAATTAGTTATGACTACAGCAGATGGGAGGAATACTTCAAGGGATAAAATAATTTCCCCGCTTTCCCATTTTCACTCAGTTTGCTCCTCTTAAATATCCGCACTTTAAAAGATTACTACAGAAATGCTTATATATGCATATTTATTCCCTGTGGCTTAACAGAAAAATCTGGCAGTTACACCGTACTTCCAAAATATGACTAATTTTAAATGACATGTTCTAAAATTAACTGCAAGTACTGCCAATGCGATATATTATTTACTCATGTGCATGACAAAGACGCTATGACTTTTAGAACACACCCTATAATAGAAGAGTAAACACTAACATTTCTGACTTCTCAAAGTAAATTTGAACGAATTAACAAATGATTAATGAAAAATCATGAATAAAGTGAAAATATAAAATAAATCAATCTCACTCTCAACGCCGTTTTGGTTGCTTTTTGAAAACTTCGTCGTAATCTGAAAACCCGCATAAAATCGCATATATTTGTGTGCATTTCCGCCCATTGGGCGATAATCCGCAAAGTCAGTTTTCGTCCCACGAGAGAGAGCCGTTTTCCAGCCCAAATAGCGCAATTCCACCCAATCTGACAACATTTATACGTGGGGCACTTCACATCCCTGCATACATTTCCCAATTTGTGTTATAAAAGAACCTACCAAAATTTGAAATCAAAACTATTTTCGTAAATTCATTCAAGATTTTTTTCATGAATGAGCTACTCCATGACAAAAGTTCAGACGTACTTATGAATGTTACAAAAGCAAAATATTGAAAGGTTGCTTATTATTACACTTTGATGTAATAATAATAATTTTATTTTAGGTCAGTAATTGTCAGTCACCAATAATTAATATTGTATTCACAGCTTGAGTTTACAAATTGCAATTTAAACATTCTTCAAAAGACTTTTTTTAACATGCCTGGAGACTTTTTGTAGTTCAGCGTCATTTCTTTCTAAGTATTTATCTGAATATTTGCAGAGTATCTCAGTTATAGAAATGCCTTCAAGCACGTATCACAGAGATCAAACCATTGTCACATATTTTCCAATTTTATTAGAGAGATATTATTGTTTCGTTGCATAGACCGGGAATGACCTAAGGCACAGTCTACATTATTTTCCCATTCTCATTTGAAACATCTTGTCATAATTCTGATACCTGAAAAATTGGGGCAACGTACAGTGGAGATTGTTTCTATAACATATTTTATATTTATAATTTATATAATATATCAATATATATATATATATATATATATATAAGATTAAATAATTTTTTTGCTGTACGTTTGCCTCTTCCTGTTGTCACCAAAGGTTGGTTCGAAAAGTACAAACTTGATAGAAACAAAGAGAATGATACGAGGGTTAGCCTAGCATACTGTGTCGGCTTTGAGGAGCCAACAGCTTACTTACACGTTCATTTGTGCACATTATAACTAAAGGCCGACCCGGATGGTAAAGGTGGTTAAGAGAGTGTACCGACTCAGCCTTTAGGTCCAATGGCTCGCGAGTTCCAGTCCCGCCTTGGGCATGGTTGTTTGTTCCTTGTCTCTCATGTATGTGTTCTCGCGGAGGGCCTCGGGTTCTGCTGAGCCCAGATCAGAGTGGCCTGCAAGTGCGTTGGTGTATAGAGTACAGTCGAATACGCGTCACATCGGGACGTAAAGGGTAACCGGCTGTCGGCTGGATAAAATCCCTAGGAGAAGAATAAGATGGTAGCTAGAGGGCGGATTTTAATGGAATTTCATCTTTTTCTTTTCACTTTAGAACAATGACGTTTGGTACAGAAATTAATTTTATGTTATGAAAAAAGGAAATGACACATTTTTTAAAATTTTTTATTTTTTACCTTTTCTAACATTTTTAATGCATTTTTCGCTGATTTCGTAGATTTTAATATCATTTGAATGATACTTGCTTAATATTTACGAGATGTAACAAATGTTCTCCACAATTCCTGAGTGGCCTATTCGATTTCTTCGATCAGAAATTGCAATGTCAGCCGTTGTGAGTACGTAATCTAAGGTTCCTGTAACCCTATCAGCGCCATTGTCGGTTCATCCGATTTTGGGATAACTAAAGACAAGGATTTCCTGGTAAAAAAGTCCAAACCGAAAGTTTGAAAGCTGAATTCACTTGAACGAAGCGGCCTCGAATACATCAGTACCGTATCCAACAGCTTGAGTTAGTCATCCGAACTGGTTTCGATTACATTTTTTACGTCATTTTTTCTTTGCTTTTAGGGCATTTTTAAGACATCTTAAACCGAGAGTAGTGGGTCAATGCATCAACTGATGTCACTGTAGCGCCTCTGACCGGGAGGTTGTAGGTTCGAGCCCTGATGGCGGCAGGATTTTCGACACTAGCTTTTCAGCTAGGTCGAATTCAGTCGCTGTCTGGAGGAGAATTCTAGCGGCCGGCTGCTCTGATCGGTAGTTTTTCGTGGTTTCTCCGATCAACACCAAGGGAATGCCGGAGCAGTATCCTAACAAACAGCCCACGGACCGCGGGCGATCTTTCCTTCCTCTTCCTTGTCCTATCCTCACACTTTACGCACACACACACACACACACACACACACACACACACACACACACACACACACACACACACACACAAACATCCAGTACAATACCATACATGCCGGGAGACCGGTCGGGGACTTAGAACCTGTCCCAGTTGAGGCGGTGCCCCGCTGGTGGGAAGTACCTAGTTGGGATAACCCCGTTAACCGACGGTAGGTCGGCGCCGGATCTGGCAATCCATCGGAGGAAGACCACCGCCACCTCCCGGGCAAAAACGTGCACTTCACTTATGGGACTAATGACCATAGTAGTTGACGCTCCCAGATTCACTAACATTCAATCAATTAAAACATCTTAAAAACATTTTATTGATCATTTTTAGCGATGTTTTGGGTCATCAAAATCCGTCCCTAGTACTAACTAAAGACAATCGAGACCGGTGGCTGAGGAGAACGGGGCGAAATGAGGCGAGCGGTCAGGGGCAGTGACAGTGGCGGAGGCCGGCAGAGGCCTGCCCTGCGACCGGAAGTGCGTGCGGGCATGAAATGCAAATGACGCGCCGGGCTAATAACTCGTTTAGGCCGCGCGAGCGGGCGCTGCGGCTAGCCAGTGCTAAGTGTCTCCTCCAATTACGGGGACGGCTGCTTGAAGGGGGGAGGGGGGGCGGATCGGCTCTCATTTTGGATTCCGCGCACGCATCTCGTGCGGAGCGGCTCCGCGATGAAGATTACGGCGACACGGGAGATAGTTGTGCTCGAGGAGTTCCGCGTGATGGAAACGACACCAGAGTTTAGAAGCCTGATAGCTGTATAATAAGAGTTTCCGGTTCCACCGACTTTTCTTTCTTTCATTCCACCGGGAGCGGAAGCTCAGTGCATCAACTGATGTCACTGCCGCGCCTCTGACCTAGGTTCGAGTCCTGACGGAGGCAGGATTTTCGACACTAGCTTTTCAGCTGGGTCGAATTCAGTCACTGTCTGGAAGGGCGTCTCGTGTTAATTGTATATATTAGAAGAAGGTGCGGCCGGCTGCTCTGATCGGTAGTTTTCCGTGGTTTCTCCGATCAACACCAGGCGAATGCCAGAGCAGTACACTAACAAACGGCCACGGACTGCGCGCGATCTTTCCTTCCTCTTTCTTGTCCTATCCTCACCTCCTACACACACACTTACATTAACATGCACTACACTACCACATACTCTGGGAGACCGGTCGGGAGCTTAGAGCTTGTCCCGGCTGGGGCGGTGCCCCGCTGGTGGGAGAGTCCTGGTTAGGGGGAAACCCCACTAGCCGACGGTACGTCGGTGCCGGATCTCGACATCCAGCGGGGGAAGATCACAGCCATTTCCCGAGAAAAACATGCACTACACTAACGGGACTAATGACCGAAGCAGTTGACGCGCCCGGAAACACGAAAATATCAATCAATCAATCAACGGACTTTACTGAGTACAATATTACAAATACAAATTCTGAGTTTTGCGCTTTTCTGTTTGTTTTGAGTATAAAAACATTTTTCACATTTGTAGTCACCTACATCCTAGCAATTCTTTTCAAAGTGTTTCTTGAATATCTTTTATTTTATTCTTCTTGTACTCTCATTAGAGATTCCAGTCTTATTTCTTGAAATTTATTCTCTGGAGCAATGGGTATCCTCAAATTTTCTTCAGTGATTTTCGACAAGCAGACCGCAGCGGTAGCCAGCATTACCTCTGTCGCTACAGCTACTCTACACCGGAAAGTTCTGGGGTTCAAGTCGCCGTGGTGGCGGATTTTCGACACTAACTTCTTAGCTAGGACGAATTCAGTCGCTGTCGGGGGAGAATTCTGGTGGCCGGCTCCTCTGATCGGTGAGTTCCCGTGGTTTCTCCGATCAACACGAGGCGAATGCCGGAGAAGTACCCTAACAAACGGGCACGGACGGATACGGTGAGCTTCCTCCACAGAACCATGAGATCCGGCACCGACCCACACGTCAGACTTCGAGTGCTCTCCCCCCCTTAAGGTAGTATTTTCGCCAACGGGGCACCGTGCCGGTGAGGAAAAGCTCTAAGCTTCTCGAGTGTCGTTGTGTAGAGCATTTAAGTGCAAGTGGGTGTAAGCCAGGGGAAAGGAAGGGACAATAATGGGAAAGATCGCACGCGGTTCGTGACCCATTTGTTAGGGTCTGTCTGTCTTACTGGCACAACAGCCTCTGACGGGGTCAAGGCCTACCAGCGGTCTGCCAGCCTTGCAACCATCGCTGGTTTGCTGGGTACAGCTCTTATATTCACCTGGTACTGATTGGAGAAACCTTAGATAACTACTGATCACAGCAGTTGGCAGCTGGAATTCTCCTATGCAGAGTGACTGGATTTGACCTAGCTAGTGTCGAAAGTCACCACTATCGGGTCTTAAACACTAGGACCTCTCAGACAGAATCGCTACAGAGACAATGGCTGGTTCTGAGCTGAAACAATAGAGAAATAGCAGGGTCCGATGTACGTTTTTTACGATTCTGTTCCAGCAATTTCCTGGTATTGATCGAAGAGATCACGGATAACTACCGAACAGTACAGTCGACGTCAACATTTCTCTTCCAATGGCCGAATTCGACGTCTCTAGCTGGCTGGTATCGAAAATGCGCCACCGTCGGTTCTCGAACTCTATTATCTAGAGGTCAGACTCTGCAGTGGCAAGGTTATTGCCTGAGGTATCTCAGCCAGTGGTGTTAGTGGAGGTAGAAGGAAGTAGAGAAGGTAAAGTTAGAAGTAGTGTATTCGTATTTTACATCTTGCTTCCTCCCGGGATTACATTTGGTATCGTACGTTTCTTGTATAGATACTATTTTCATACGGACACATGACGTTTTGTCAATTACGTAAATAGAGAAAGGTGAGAGGAGTAACAGCCAGTCGCAGGCAGAGGTGTCTCCCGTCACGCGATTTCCTTCGCCCGGGGCGGGCGGCGTGCGGGGCGGCGCGGGGCGGCGCGCGGACGCGGAGAAAGAGGCGACGAGCGGCGGCGCCTGCGGTTACGCCAGCCTCATTCATCACGCGCCGATATTGGCGCAGCTGCGCTTTCTCACGGCGGCCGGCGCCCCGGTGACTCACGGCCACCGCCCGCCTCCACCCCCGCCCCGCCCCCATTTTCCCTCCCGTCACACCCCGACCCAGCTCTGGGCCCATCCCTCTCTTCGTCGCCGATCTCGACTCAACCCTCGCTGTCCTGTCCCATCCCGCCCCGCTCCACCATATCCGTCCCCGCCCCAACCTCTCCCCGCCTACTCCCAACCGTCCCTCTCGCGCCGCTCCGTCTGCCAGGCCATGCCCAGCACGCCCCACCCCGCCACGCCATGCTCTCCCCCTCATCCCCGATCCAGCCCCACCCCGCACTCCCCAACCCCTCCCCGCCCGCCACCCCCAGTTCCTCTCGTTCTACCCGTCCTCACCCCCGCCCCAAACTCGGGCCCACCCCGCCTCCGCCTCTCTTCAACCCATCTCCGCCCGACCCAATCTTCCCTTCCATCCCGCCTCTTCTTCCCCTTTCAGACCCAGCCTTGGTCGCGCCCCGCCCAATTCTTCCTCCCCGACCCCGTCTCGTTGCCCTCCGGTCCCCGCCTCAACCCCACCCCGCTCTCCACCACCCAGTCCTTCTCGCTCTGTCCGTTCCCATCCCCGACACAGCCTCGGCCCCAACCCGCCTCCGCATCGCTTCAACCCTTCTCTGCCCGTCGCCTGTCTTCCCTTCCACCCCGCCTCTTCTTCCCCTTTCATACCCAGCCCTAGTCTCGCCCCACCCACTTCTTGGTCCCCGTTCCCGCCCCAACCCCTCCCCGCCCGCCATCACCCAGTCCCTCTCGCTCTGCCCGTCCCCAGCCCCGACACAACTTTGGCCCCGCCCCGCCTCTCTTCAACCCACCTCCGCCCGCCCCAATCTTCCCTTCCACCCCGCCTTTTCTTCCCCTTTCAGACCCAGCCCTGGTCTCGCCCCACCTACTTCTTGCTCCCCGACCCCGCCTGAACCCTCTTTACCCTCCCGTTCCCGCCCCCACCCTTCCCCGCCCGCCACCACTCAGTCCCTCTTGCTCTGCCCGTCCCCAGCCCCGACACAGCCCCGTCCCGCTCAAGGGCCTCCTCCGCACCCCCCCCCTGCGGGTGACCTTGACGCCCACCGACGCCGCGACGTTGTTTGGGTCGATGGCATCGAGCGCGCAGGGGAGATCTGTAATCAACCGCTGGCTCTCATCCAGCCCGAAATTAGTTTTCGACGTAATAGAGATGTCTTTACAATTCACAAGTACGCTTTTGCTACCATGTAAAATCGACTTAATACCTCGAAAGTGTTTTGTATATACCGTACTTACTTGATCTTATGGTTATCAATGGAATGTTTCTCCTCAAAACTGTAATTCCTTCTGAAAGAGATGTGTTACAAATACTCTGCGTTTCAGTTATTAAAATTACGTATTTATTTTCAAATAATAGCCTGCAATAGCAAAAATGCTGCTGTCTACTGAGTGGAAAATGACGTCCTGGAGCAGCAAACATTGATCTAAACGGCACATGAAAACTGTAAATTCTTTATACCTCGTGGCATAACGTCAAGTGTATCGTACGCAGAGAGGACCTGAGTACGGAAATGTAGTCGTAACATGAGAGATTGCGAATTAACGCAATCAGATATTTGTATTTTTGAGACAAAATTGAAACTTTCATTCTTCTTGAATTTTTTTCGGTCTTCCTGAATATCTGACGAAACCATTGACACCTCTCAAAGAGCCTGATTAATGTGATTAATAAAACTTTTTCAGCAGCATGAGATAAACCAACTTCTCTACTGTAATGACAGGTAATATTACAATTTCTAGTTCATCACTGCAATTAAGTGACCGTAACTGACATTCTCTAATAATTTTGCATTGTTGCCTTTAAATAAAAATTGTACACGTGTTTTACCCAGAACATTTCTCTATTCCCCTAATGATTTTGGTAACTCAATATGGAAAGTATTGAACAAATGAACTCTATGCGTGATTCATTCTGAAAAAAATTGCAGACTTACGAATGAAACGTACGATTAAACACGGTACCATTTAATCGTCAGACTCCTAACTTCCTAAATAATTCAGTCGCCAGGTGCTGAAAAAGTGAGATTACCTCAAAAAACGTCATACTAGTAACTTTTTTTTGCGCATGTTGAATTATAGGCATTAGTTAAAAACTCACGTTTTCGACCTCCCACACTCTATGCTAACTCCAAGACCCCACAAAAATCGGTATTTTCTGAATTTTTGTGGTGTTATCTCTATAGCTCTTTAACGTTAAGTTCTGTTATAAAATGATTCAATTCAATTTTAAAGAGGGTAAAATTTCCTACAAATTTTATACAAAACACTTCATTCCAAATCAACTATCAAGCGAGCTACAATTTTTCAAAAATCCTGCGTTTTTCTTTTACCCAAATTTGTGCAAAAATACTCATATTTGTAATATTATAATCAATATATCATAAATATCATTATTATTACATTATTATATATTAATACTATTATTTAATCCCACCGTCGATGTAAATGAAGCAGGTTCCACTCACAGAACGGCGGGACGCGTCCTCGTTTCCTTTCACAGGGGAGGGCGCTGGCAGGGCCTCTGGCGGAGGCGTAATTGCGAATTCGCAGAGGGGAAACAAGAGCGCGGCGCTCCATGGTGCTGGCGGCGCACGGAAAGGCGCATGACCTGATTAATGACTGCGAGTTTGTAGTTCATTCGCGCGCTTATATCGGCGGATAATCGAACATCATTATACGGGAGCGGCTTGTTTGTTTGCTACGATGAGCACCTTGTCAAAGACTACCAGACGATTGACGTATGTCTATATTGAGACAAGAAAAAAGGCGGTAAGAGTACAGTTTGGAATTTTTATTTAGGTATGTAATAATTAATGGGTAAGAAAATATCGTTTTGCTGCCTTGTTAATTTACTGTTTTTGCTTAAATTCTCTAGCTAATTTATTACGGGTTCATTCAGGAGCGGATCCAGCTGATCATTTTGGATGGAGTCATCATAGAGTGTTGTTAAATAATAAGCATTTGTTGTTATATTGTGTTTTATTTTTGAAGTGTATATAATATGATACTATAATATTATTTTTAAATAATTACATAATTCTAACATAAATATTTAAATGAATTTTGCCAAGTAAGAGAAGGTAACAGATGAAAACATTAGTCTTTTTGAGGGGGGGGATTAGCCCCCATGCCTCCCCCCCCCCGGATCTGCCATTGAGTTCATTACTCAATTCTCTAAGAGTTTTTTTGTCAACGCTCATGTCAAAATGTCGTTCTACTTGTGGTGCTTCTTTTAATTAATGAAATATGTTTCGAAAAAATAGAGTACTTTTCCCATTAAAGTTTCCATGAAGATGGTTCACAACGCCGTGAATGTATTGAATAGAGCACGCTCTTCGGCAGCGAAATAAAGCATTGCTCAGGAAAAACCATTCTCCTCCAAAACGAAACTATTATAGAAGTCTCTTTCTTTGTGCACCAACATTAGTGTAAATATTTCATCTTTCGATCAAGGTGTTAAAAATCGAACGAAAGTGCTCAAGAGAAAGGTTTTTAGTATAACACAAACGAACTGTGGTCATGATAAAGAACAGAGGATTCACTTCTTTAATTAGCATCCACTACTCACTCACCTTTCTAAGCGCTGATGAATCTATGACTGTAATTTTCTTACGGAAAAAATAAATTCAATATTACCTTTCAGGTGTTTTAAAGCAATTCTCAATATTTTCTTGTGGAATGTACTTTTGCCAACACATGTAAGAATTTTTGAAAATGCAATCAGTCTCTGCAAGTGCCTCATGCTGCTCTACCTCTAACAACGACATGTTTGAGGTTCATAACACTTCAATTGTAAGTATTTAGCGTTCTGAATTACTATGAGCCTACCAATCAGAACACCCGCGAATGTTTTAACAGCAGCAGTGTTAATGACAACTCCAGCTGCTCTTGGTTGACGAGCAAATTGCCTGGCCAACAAATACCAATCTACAAGACAACTACAATTTAAAATACAGCAGACATAGCAACAATCGTCTCTGGTAACAATGAAACCACTATAAAACAAATTTAGAGAGCATGAGAGTAATATTCGAGTCCGAAGCGGTAGGATTTTCGACACTAGTTTTTCAGCTAGGTCAAATTAAGTCGCTGTCTGGAGGAGAATTCTAGCGACCGGCTGCTCTGATCGGTAGTTTTCCGTAGTTTCTCCAACAACACCAGGCAAATGCCAGGACAGTACCCTAACAAACGGGTCACGGACCGCGCGCGATCTTTCCTTCCTCTTCCATGTTCTATCCTCACCCCTTACACGCACACTTACACGAACATGCATCACACTACCACACATGCCGGGAGACTGGTCGGGGACTTAGAACTTCTCCCGGCTGGGGCGGTGGGAGATATCTGGTTGGGGAAAACCGTTAGTCGACCGTAGGTAGGCTCCAGATCTCGCTACTGCCACCACTCGATTAAAAACCTGCACTACTCTTACGGGACTAATGACCTCGGTAGTTGACGTGCCCGGAATCACTATCAATCAATCAATAAGAGTAGTATCGGCTTAGTAAACGTAGAGCCAGAATTACTGTTGTCTCTGCAGCTACTTTGACCGGGAGATTCTAGGGTTGGAGTTCCGACGGTGGCAGCTTCTCATCACAGCACAGCTAGGTCGAATTCAGCCGCGATCTGAAGGATAATTCTAGCGACCAGCTGCTCTGATCGGTATTTTTTCGTAGTTTCTCCCGTCAACTGCAGGCGAATGCCTGAGCAGTTCTCTAACAAATGGACCACGGACCGCGCGCGATCTTTCCTTCCTCGTTCGTGCCCTATCGTCACCCCGTACTTACATACAACCTCACTTAAATGCACTGCACTATCACACATGTCGGGAGACCAGCCAGGAGCTTAAAGCTTGCCCCGCCTGGGGGTGGTGCACCTCGTGCGAAAATACTTGGAGGAAAACGTCCTTGGCAAGCCGAGGAAAAACGGACCTGTAGGACGATCCCGGATCTCAGGTAATTACACCATCAACTCCCGGCAAAAACAATCACTACAATAAAGGAACTAATGACCATAGAAGACGCCGAGCCGGAAAAATCAATTAATCAATCAATCAATCAATCACACGAGAGTATTATTGCAAGACAGTGAGTTGCAAAAGTGTACATACCATTGCAAAAGTGCATTGTGAATCTAAAGTCGATGCAAAGTAGTTTCTATAAAACTGCATTCCTGACGACTCTGGCGACATTACCTGGTGTTGTAGATTCATAGCTATTTTCTGTTTATAATGAACCTACGAGTCCTCAACGATTATACATTCAAAGTACAAAAAAGAAAATTAAGTTAAAACCGTACCCAGGGAAAGGAAACGAACATAGAAACAACATTTTTCTATACTTTATTTATTTTTAAAAAAGATGATTTTTGTATTTCCTATAAACTGATAGAAAGCCTAACTTTACGTACTATTAGTACAAACTTAATATATTAGAAGATGCAATTTACCCAAATTACTTTAAATTATCTCTCTCAATTTAAGGTTTCGAGGATTTTGCTTTAATATTTTGGTTGAAAACTATATTATGGAGTAATGCATATTATTGAAGTTCAAGGAATGAATTCTATTTATTTTTAGCAGAAAACCTTCTACAATAATCATGTTTGTGAAGTATTAAAAAAATCTAATTAATATAAAAATGCAATGAATCAAATTTTATTTAATAGTATATTAGTAGTATATTATTCAAATAAGAAAATACTTCTTGTTTAGTTTTTTAGTAAAGAAATATAATCACATCCTCCAAATCATAGAATACTGTTAATAATTACTATTAATAATAAAATCTACAGTAATACCCTAAACTCAAGACATCTAATTGGAAGATTTACTCTTTAGGATTTCCTTCTAAATACGTCTTTAGGAAAACAGTTACATATCCTGCTTCTGACTCTCATCTTGACATCTATATGAACAGGTGAACCCACGTACTGCTAATGCAAATATTCATGATTTTTAGATCTCTGTCAAATTAAGGGAATGTCATATTAACAACCAGGTACGAGATGAAACATTCAATTTTGACACATACACCTATCCTGTTATTAGCGGAAAATCAATCTTGACACAAGAACCATTATCTCCCGTACTCTATAACTTATGAATTATCTTCCTGAACATAGTTTCAACTAACTAATTTTTGGAAAGTTACGAGTGGTATAAATGAGGTTACAAAATCTTACTACGAATAGACAAATTAGTGCATACAAATCAACATCGAAGGTATTACATAAAGCTTATGGTTATTATAAAAAAAAGTTGTGACAAATGTTATCTAAGAGAAATTTGGAGGGACACCCATAACCCAAAATATCTATTTATGAGTGGTCAACTCGCTTTTCAGAGAGACAAGGAACACAAAAATGAACTTCAGAGAGATGATTTCCGTTTCAGTTTTCCAGCCATTTTCCTCCAGTGATGCTTTGAAAGAAGAAGGTTTTGATCATTTTCTGGAATCTTTATGGGAACCATCATGTCATCCATTCCGAAGAACTGAAACAATACATTTGAAGACACATCAATCCCAAGAAAATTCCTGCCTACAACCTTATGAGCGGAAATGTGTACAGATACCGGAAATACCGGAATTTTCCCATTAGTGGAATTAGCTTCCCATAGTGAAAAAATGCACCAGTTGTAGTAATCTAGAAGCCCTTTCCGTGTTTGTTTGTTGTAAATGCAAATTACTGAAAAGTCCCAGAAGACATAGCGACCATAGTTTCTGATGAAGATTAAAATGGATCTTCACGAATCGCCAAGCCCAGTTAATAATAAAGTTTGTAGCTGGGCAAGTGGAGTTTGAAAATGAACAAAAACCAGTCAGTCAATATCATATTTTCTCTTAGCCGCGGTAACATCCCACGGTTTTTCTAAATGGGAAAATATTACAGGAAAATCAAGTTCCTGGGATCCATATCGACAGACAACTTACATGGTAGAAACTCGTTGAAAAGAAACATTGAGAAACGCAAACAATACATAATTAAGTTGGTTTCTAGAGAGAATATTAAAACTTTTTCTACAACCTAACTAAACTCAGGTTAGTCCATTTTGCATCCAATTGAGAGCGCTAAATTCGAAAGGGCAAAAGTAGTATTGTGGTGCCATCGTTTGCGAAAGGTTGCTTAGTCTACTAAGCAAGCTAGGTCTACCTTTAAAGACTGCACTTTCTCAAAAATAAAAACGTTAATAAAAATATTGTGGGCTGCCGCTCATAGGCTCATATAATTCATTATAATGCCGTGAAATGTTGCATGAGTTGGTGCCTTCAGACACCTCAGCTGCTTCAGAGTAGTATGAACGAGGTTACAAAATCTTACTACGAATAGGCAAATTAGTACATACAAATCAACATCGATGGTACTACCTAAATCTTATGGTTGTTATAAAAACGTTGTGACAAATGGCACCGCAGTGGCTTCCGCAACAGTTGATTGATTAATTTTTTCGTGTTTCCGGGCGCGTCAACTGCTTTGGTCATTAGTCCCGTTAATGCAGTGCATGTTTTTTTCCTCGGGAGATGGCGGTGATCTTCCCCCGCTGGATGGCGAGATCCGGCGCCGACCTACCGTCGGCTAGTGGAGTCTCCCTCTAACCAGGACTCTCCCACCAACGGGGCACCGCCCCAGTCGGGACAAGCTCTAAGCTCCCGACCGGTCTCCCGGAATATGTGGTAGTGTAGTGCATGTTCGTGTAAGTGTGTGTGTAAGGGGAGAGGATAGGACAAAGAAGAGGAAGGACAGATCGCGCGCGGTCCGTGGCCCGTTTAGTAGGGTACTGCTCCGGCATTCGCCTGGTGTTGATCGGAGAAACCACGGAAAACTACCGATCAGAGCAGCCTGCCGCTAGAATTCTCCTCCAGACAGCAGCTGAATTCGACCTAGCTGAATAGCTAGTGTCGAAAATCCTGCCGCCGACAGGACTCGAACCTATGACCTCCCGGTTAGAGGCGCTGCAGTGACATCAGTTGATGCACTGAGCTACCACTACCGGTTTCCGCAACAGTGCGGAGCGGGTCGATTTGGTCTCTATCTTCTAGATCGAAAGTGCCATCAATGTTTGATCACATCTCTTGGCAGTGAAGATAAAGTTTTATGAAGAAGAGACCTTTTCGTCTGCATCAATAATTTCCCTGGTAGTCTTTCCTGTATTTGCAAGACATAATTTGGGGATTTTTCGTGGAGCCGGGGCCTGCTGAGTGGATTTTGCGATCAAGCCGTTCCTAGTCGATTTCCGCTACCACAGGTCAGAATACAAATCATTCCCAATCCACTGCCGCTCTTGATGATAAATCCTTGTACTGTGTTCGAGGGCTACATTGTAGCATATCAGAGGGGGTATTGAGGCAATATTTTCTGTAACCTTACGTGCTGATGTCAAGTCGTGCTTCTATCTCATCTTGTTAACCCCTGTGGTTCGGTGGTCACCGCCGAAAAAGGAAACTAGGCATTATCTACAGCAGTAGTTATTTCCTTTGGATGGGCTGAAGTTTCGGTAATTTTTGGTAAATACCACGCCTGAGAATCGGAATGATATCTATTTTTGTGGGAGCTTTCGGAAAAGCACACTACAAAAGTTTACTTAGACTACAACTTACACTCTCTAAAGAATTATAGGCAGGGAATATGAGATTATCGAAGCGTTAGCAGATGTTTTGAAGATGAATTGGAAGTATCGCTTCTCAGTAATTATCGTTCTCGCTCGAATCAGGTGTATCTCCTTTTCAATGTTACATCTTCAGGTAGAGCCAGATGCCATAAATCTCTCTCAATGTAAACCGTCTACACACTCTATGTTCTGGTTTGTAAAAGATTATTATTTGTCATTTCTTTTCCTCATTATTACATCATTATCCACACAGATACCTTCTTCGTAGGTCAGCATTGACTAATAATGACATGACTACTAATCACGAAGGAAATAATAGCGAACCACATTCTTTCAAACCCAGAACATATATCGGTGATAAGATGCAATTGGTGATGCCAGGCGATTCCTTACCGTCTTATTATTAATATATACGAATCCTCTATTTCTTTCTACCCGAACATTTAATTTTTCGAAGTAATATTTGCAAAATTATGTGATTCATTAGTGTTGTTTCATAACTAAAATTGTCTCTTTCAATTTACTCTGAATTTGTATGTCATAATTTGTCATATATTGAATAAACATATTATTGGTACGAATATTCAATTAAATTATTGTACTGTACGGAATATATTGCCCCTACTTTTTATTTTCGGCATATTTTGGACGTATAAGACTGAGTTTGGCAGATACTCCACGTGAGTAAACACGGCTGTTTCCGCAAGTATCGCTATGTTAAACATTTAATAAAGGCAAAACGCCTTTTACAATAATTGTTTTCAAGCATGATGTAATGGAATTAGAGCTCCATCGTCAGGTAGGAGAGCGGGAGAGAACTGTTCTTTCGTTTGAGCCAGAGGACCGGAAAAACGTCGTTTTTTCAGTTTGCCTAAACATATTTTTTTACAATATTAAAGTGAATATTTGCATTTTAAAGGAAATTTTGTCAACATTAAATATGTAGATAAGAGCTTATTTAATTAAACATTAAATTTGTAGATAAGTGAAAAATTGAGAAATGGGACATTTTTAGATATTTTGAATTTGCTCTGTGAAGAAGACCTTTTTGCTAGGTGTCAAACAAAACATTCGAATTCAGGTCCCCAAAACATTGAAATGTTGAAATGTTGTCGTGCACCGTTCCTTTTCGAGCATCAGGTGACTGGACTAAATACGGTTTCCTCTATTTCAAGGCTACCCCTTGGAATGCTCTGGCCAAGAGTTAATGTATGGGTTACCAGTGTGACTCTCTCTTTGTCGAGTCAGCCCGGCGAGTGGTGGGGGGAATGCCAAAAGGACAGAAGGCGAGGTGCTCGGGAGCAGAGGCTCTAGTCTAGTGAAAATCGAGCTGGGTCGTCAACTAGATTCAGATAGACACGTTTTTTTAAGTTTGGTAAAGATTGTACGTGTGGTTTAGGCGCTAGGTTTGTTGACATACGACAGACGGACGTTGTGCTTCCAATTTTTCGGCATTAAGGAACCACAAAACAAGAATTCTGGCTACACCACATGTTAGAGATTGTTTTTCTTAATTTTGCAACTGGTTTTATGCACATTTTTATCACCAGAGCACGGGAATGAATTTTTTCCGCCGAAAATCCGCCGTTTTTTCGCGCAGCATTACATAACGTTCTCTATATTACTTACTATTACTCCGCATATACGTACGTATACGAGAAAGTAAAAATGTTCTCTGGACGCTGCAAAAAGCGCCAAAGGTTAGACAGTTGCAGAATGCCACCGATGGTAACCAATTAAGTAAGGTTATGTTAGGACATAGTATATATGACAGCTGTTTTACTTCCAACAACATAAATCACTTCATAATACAATTCAACACATTCGAATGCATTCAAAACTCAAATAGAAACAAATCGGACCACACGCATAAAAACCGGGTTCTGTAGTCAAACTGGCTGTAATCTGAACAGAAAAATGACACACGCTTCATTTTTCAGTATGGATTACTTCCAATCTGGTCCGTCACTTTTTTGTATTGATGAAAAAATGACCGTGTAAAACGGGCTTTACAACAGAGGTCCTAGACATAAATCTATTTCTAGGAACTCTACCTTTCAGGACAACTTTGGGTGTTCTTCGCAAGTCGTCGGACGGCCCCGTGTTTCGGCACCAAAAAGGCGCAAGCGCAGGCGCAAGCCTGTTTGTATAAAACGACGGGCGCTTGCCGCGCGGAACCGCCGCCATAATAAATCTTTGTAATTTACGACGCGGGCGTCCCGGGACCAATCCGGGCCCGCGAAAGCCTCGAGCGCGCGCGCGCGTCGGCGGCGTCGGAGCGGGCGTCTCGGCGCTCGCGATGCTTATCAGCGGCGGCGCGGGCGGCGCGGGCGGCACGGCGCTTCCCGAGTCGTTACCAGCGGAGGGGAAAAAGTGAAATGAAAACGGCGCCGCGCGGCGCGCAGCGGCGAAAGCGCGCGCGTCCCCGCGGCAGGAGCCCGGAGCAGGATGCAGGCGCTCTCGTCGGCACCTGAGCAGCGCTCGTAATCATTGTATATATTAGAAGGAGGTCGGAGGCCGATTCGGGTAGACCGGGAGAGGTAGCTCAGTGCAGCAACTGATGTCACTGAAATGCCTCTGGCCGGCGGGTCCTAGGGTTCGAGTCCTGACGGCGGCAGGATTTTCGACACTAGCTTTTCAGCTGGGTCGAATTCAGTCGCTGTCTGGAGGAGGATTCTAGCGGCCGGCTGCTCTGATCGGTGGTTTTCGTGGTTTCTCCGATTAGCACCAGGCGAATGCCGGAGCAGTACCCTACCAAACGGGCCAAGAATCGCGTGCGATCTGTCCTTCCTCTTCCTTGTCCTATCCTCTCCCCTTACGCACACACTGGCATGCACTACCCTACCACACATGCCGGGAGATCGGTCGGGAGCTTAGAGCTATTCTCGGCTGGGGCGGTGCCCCGCTGGTGGGAGAGTCCTGGTAAGGGGGAAACCTCGCTAGCCGACGGTAGGTCGGCGCCGGATCTGACCATCCAGCGGGGGAAGATCACCGTCGTCTCCCGAGAAAAAAACATGCACTACACTAACGGGACTAATGACCAAAGCAGTTGACGTGCCCGAAAACACGAAAAAATCAATCACTCAATCAATAGAAGGTCGGAGGCCGATTCGGGTAGACCGGAGCACGTAGCTCAGTGTAGCAACTGATGTCACTGCAATGCCTCTGACCGGCGGGTCCTAGGAATCGAATCTCTCTGGTGGCAGGAATTTCGACACACGCTACATAGCTAGGTCGCTGTCAGGAGAAAAGTTCTAGCTCTCATCGGTAGTTTTCCGTGATTTCTCCGATCACCAGGCGAATGCCGGAAAAGTGCCCTAACAAACGAGCCGCGCGCGATCTTTACTTCCTCATCGTTATCCTATCCTCAACTCTTACATACACTTACACTAACATGCACTACCCTACCACACATGGTCGGGAGCTTAGAGCTTGTCCCGGCGGGGGCGGTTCCCCGCTGGTGGGAGATACCTCGTTGAGTGAAACCCCACTAGCCGACGGTAGGTCAGCGCCGGATCTCGCCATCCAGCGGGAGAAGATCACTGCCACCTCCCAATGAAAAAATGCACTACACTTAGAGGACTAATGACCTCAGTAGTTGACGTGCCTGGAATCACTAACAACCACCCAATCGGGTATGCAAGATTGCTAATGCAGTAGTGCCGTGGTGATCTAGGACCGAAGGATCGTGGGTTCGAATCCTGCCTCGGGCATGGTTGGGTGTGTTTCGTGATGGTTTGTGTTGCCTATGTGTAATGTGCTTCTGTTGGCATCCGGCCGTAAAATCTTCGCCAAATCACTGTAAAAAAATGGAGTGTGGGGAAAATTAATAATAAATGAGGCCACGTCCAATAGCGCCGACTTGTGCCTGGAGGTGAACGTCCCCGCAATATCTCTTCATCCAGCGGGAGATTATTACCGCCACCTCCCGCGATAAACACATTCATAACACTTAGGGGATTAATAAACTTATGAATTGGCGCGCGCGGAAAAATGTATAAATCAGTCAACGACGTTAAGAAATTTGGCTGACATTTTAGGGGAGATTTAGTCTTGTAAATGAATCATTTGAAGTAGCGCTTCTATGTAATAAATGCGTTGTGTTAAAATTATGAATTAACTCCTCTAGTTGCACGCAATTGTTTCACCAGTTTTTCTTTAAAAGGGAAAAAATCGGGATGCAATTTATAATGTGATTAATTAGCTTCGCACATTCATTGGGATTTTAAAGAATTCATAAATCATCACTGTCACATCAATTTCCTAATGACATCACGGCTAATGTATTTTTTAATGAAACCTCTCCTTCTGGATCTTACCCATCATTTCATGAATAAATCGAGTTGCATTGATCATTAAGGTTTTAAAAGCCAATTAAGTTACCATGAAATACTAGTTTAAATGAACTCATCAAGTTGTAGATGCTGACACCGGAGAAATTGTTAATTGACTTGAATTGTATGTATATATGCATGAACAGTAATATAGCAATATTAACTATTCTGTATTCGTGTTCCAAATGAATATAATGAAAAAATTATAAATATTATTAGCGAGACGGTGTGAACATTCCGCACTTTGTAAATCACTGTTTTAAAAGTGAAACTAGCATCACGGGATCCCAACTTTAGGCCAGAACGTAAACTGTACTTTAAAGCAATGTACGCAGGTAATGTCGGTCCTATCATCTCCTAGTTTCTCTTTGACTGTGGCTTCCTGGTACGGAGAAGAGGTCACCAGAAGGACTAACCTTCACTCAATCCTTCTCTCAATCCATCCTTCACATGTTTCACTATATAGTACTCCCTAATTCTCAAGCATGTTATACATGTTCCTCGCAATGTTCACCACATGTTCTCTAGCATGCTCACATGTTCCATTGCATGTTCACGTAATCTTTCGTGTGTTCACCAAATGTTTCCGACATGTAGCTCGCATTTACCTCAGCATATTCCCCATATGATCTCCAAATGTTCTCTCACTTGTTTCCCGAAATGTTCTCCCAAATCCTCCGCACATATTCGCCGCGCGTTACCGCACTTGTGAATCTAGAAATGAAAATGGAAATCACTCGGAAAAAATTAATTTACATTTTTTTACGGAATACTTTCATACGCGGCGGCTGTAACTTAGAAGTGCGACCCGCCCTAAAAAATGTAATAAATTTTTTTTTCAAAAATTGTAATATTCAAAATACAAAACTATTTAAATTATTATTTTAAAAGTTCATAGTTTCACCCTGGAACCAAACTTTCTACGTTAATGACAAACCGTGCTACGGAATGATGGGACCATAAACAATTGTAAGAAAACGTCCAAAAATACCTCGTTTTATAGATGACGGTATCAAAAATAACTTGTGAAAGGGGCACAAATACAGGTTTTAAGACACTAGGACTCATCGTTTCAGCGTTATCAGCGATGGTAAATAGCCTTGTGTAAAGTGTTTTGCAGGTTTCATGTTCCCCCTGGGACTACAAATATCCCAAAATCTACGAACTTCTTTGTTAATCGTCTTCAATCTCTGGATGAATCTCTAAGGAGTAATTCCTTCTTCAGTAGAAATACACTTACGGTGATTTGTGACCATGGTTTCTTATTAAAGGGAGCAACGTGTCGTCATTCCTTATCGTATTTAATATAGACAGGATGGAAACTGTGATTTGAGCAAACGAAAATTCCACGAAAAGCATGTCTCGTGTCTCCGCTGGTGAGATTCGCGCAAAATTCAGCCTCTCAATTGCAGTATTTAATGTCTGTTGATTTCATAAATGTTGACGAAGACCAATTAATACAAACATTTGATTGCTAGCTTAGTGATTCCGGTCGCGTCAACTCTTGTCATTGGTCCTGTAAGTGTGGGGCATGGGTTTTTCTCGAGAGGTGGCGGTGATCTTCTCCCGTTAGATGATGAGATCCGGTGACTCCCTACCGTTGACTAGCGGAGTTTCCCTTAAACAGGTATCTTACGTCCTATTTAATTTATGTTTCATCGTATCATTTATTGTTTCTACAATAATAAGATTATTTATGAAAAGGACTACAAACCTACAGGTTTCGTTCGTCATCCAGAGTTGAAATCACCGAAGTTTACCCTTTCAAAAATATTTCATTTGGTTTGAGCAATACGTGAATCTCGTATACAAAACTTCAGCTATTCTGACATGTAAATGAATTTGCAATTACCACAGTTTATTGGATCTCTAGCGACTAGTATTCAATTAAGATGTGTTGGGAATATATCCCTCAATCATCACTGGTGTATAATAATGACTATTACATAATTTTCATACCGTTACTTACAATAATGTTACAACAGAAGATGAATATTGGTACTATTAAGAGTAAGGTAGTGATGAGTGCATATAATTTATGAAGAACGAACGTAAATTAAAACAATGAACAGAAGAGTAATTCACTACAGGAACTTTTGAAACTAAGATTAATAAGAAGGGATCAGATGGTATTGTTATTATTATTATTATTATTATTATTATTATTATTATTATTATTATTATTATTATTATTATAGGTTAAAGTAATTATTCACGAATTTGTACTGTAAGGAATTTCAAGCACAAGTTGTGTTTGCTTGATAATAATTCGTTCACATTTTCAATTACGAGCCGTATTCTATACTGAAAGTAGAATTCCTTTAGTCGAGAAAGTAACAATACTAACTTATTCTTTGCAACCTTTCCAAACAGCAAAATTGGTTCTCCTTGTTCTCAGCCACGCCTAATTCTAACTAGAAGTTCAAACTTACACATATTTGTAATATTGCCCTGTTGAAATGTAAATATGGCGTATCTGAAAATTAGTTTGTTTCGCGTATTCAAATAAAATTGTGACATGGACATTTCAAGGTATTCACGCTGACAACATAATTGCGTCACGGTTGATCAACAGAATTCTTTGACAAGCCCTAACGCGCATATAAGTAGTTGCTTACTGAAAGAAGTATAAAAGGTGAAAAATGAATTGTTGAATTGCACAACTGGTTTGTAACTGTCTTTAGCAATCCATATTGTATCTTATTATCAGCTGACGGAGTTTCAAGGTGGAAATATATTTATGGAATGCGATTATTTCACTTGTAGTATCTTGTCAGGTGTACGGGACGAACTGGTAGCTCAGTCAAGCGAACCACTGTAAGCTGCGCGTCATGGTTGTTCAACTTATCACTCGATCTCGCAATAGGAATGGAAAATATTCATCTCCATTTAATGATCGTTACAAATGGCCTTGAAGAAATCAGTCTGTTGGAATCGTTCAGATTTTCATGAGTGATTCTGGGCACGTGAACTGCTAAGATCATTAGGGGCGTAAGTGTAGTGTATGTTTTATCGAGGGATGTGGTAGTCGTGGTGATCTTTTCTCCCTAGTTGGAGAGATCCGGCGCCGATTACAAAGCCCTGCGGGGATTTTTCCAAACCAGATATCTCCCACCGTCCCAGCCGAATTAGGCTCTAAGCTCCCGACTGGTCTTCCGGCAAGTGTGGTGCATGTTAGAGTAAGCGTGTGTGTGCAAGGGGTGAGGATAGGACAAAGAAGAGGAAGGAAAGATGGCGCGCGGTCCGTTTGTTACGGTTCTACCCCGGCATTCGCCTGGTGTTGATTGGATAAACTATGGAAAACTACCGATCAGAGCAGCCGGTATCCAGAATTCTCCTCCAACAGCAACTGAATTCGTTCTAGCTACGTAGGTAGTGTCGAAAATCCTTCCACCGTTGGGACTTCCCTAGTACCTCCGGGTCAGAGGCACTGCAGTGACATGAGTTGATGCCGTAAGGATTTGCTGATCCTTTGCGGATCATATCGTTCATATTTTGTAATAATTCAGATTGCCAGTCAGTAGTACTCTACGCCGCTTCGTGCAATGACACTACACTGAGAAAAAAAAATTATAAACACGACAACGTTGGTGTAGTTGCGATCAACAAGTTTGTATGAAAAAGAGAAAGATTAGCTTGAAATAATTCCTTATTAAGTGAATAGTTTGTGCAATTATTTAATAAACGTCCACAATGTTACAAGAAACCGAGTATCTGTTGGGCTGCTTTTCATTACCTGCTTTTGTATAGCATACGCGAATTGTTGGCTACAAACACGTATTGTTCTCAGTGTGCGAGGCCTAAGTGTCATATTTTATACAGCAGGTCCCGCATGGTTCATTTTGATGGATCTCGTGGCAAATTTGCAGCAATTGCATTCGGAATGACTGGATTTGCGAGAAAATTTGCCAAAATAGTCTCTCTACCACACGACTACGCCATTCTCTGCAAATGAACAGTGGACCTTGCGGTGACCTGGCAGATCATGTTCCAGGTAAGTGCACTTTGTGTAAATGGTGTCATTGGCCCGTATTTATAAACCTCTGCCAGGGGCCTGCCAGGCCTAGCAGGCTGCCAGTGTTCGGTTTTGCGATTTTTGAACGGTCCCCAGCCAATTCCAGTCGATTTTTGAACGGTCGCCCCTTGTCCTCCTAGCAAGCCCCTAGATGGCTGGCCCCCAAGAGCTCTGCTAGCCGAGCTTCATAAATACGACCCATTATTGTAAATGTTGTGTTGCATAAATGAACATATGGATGCCCATTGTGATTTCAATAAAAAAAAACTTTCAATAGGAGAGTGAAAGGGCGAGTGAATGAAACAGGTATGTTAGTTTATGGCATTTTCACCACTATAAGATTAGCTCGATATTAGATAAATCACCGCCCTCATTTGTCTAAAAGTCGAGATCTCTTGTTGCGCCCTTGTAAATTTTTTCTATTTCAGCAAAAAATTAAAGCAACAAATTGCAGCCATTTTCTAGAAAGTTTTGAAAATGTCACAGTGACTTCATGTAAAGTATTTTTCCGAAAATTAAAATATCTTAATGATAGCAACTCTATCTTACTTTGCATGTTCAGCTCAAAAGCTTCTAACCTAATAGTCATGCGTGACACATTTTTCCATCCATCCGTATCTACAAATCGATTCTCGGGTACAAAATTGCTCGTATCTCCTCCCCACTGGCACCAACCTTAATCATTTCTGGAACAGCACTAATATACTTTAACCAGCATACCCGTGCGAGAACTCTGACATGTTAAATCCCACCCTCTTCCCCATTTTTCCATATCCATATTAAGCTTGTAATATCTTTTACTTCAAATCCCTCTTAATCTACGTTACTTGTTCTACATAGCTCTTTGTAATTGATAACAATATAATAAACACTTGTCAATACAAATTACACTTTTTTAACGTTATTACCGAGAAGAGAGGTACACCGATGTAATTCAAACGCATAGAATATCAAGTAATTAGTTTAATTTAACATATAGTAGCAGAGTCTACAGCATCCGAACAGGTGGGATAGACTTGAGAAGCGTCGAACTAGCAAAAATGTAATAGAATGTTTAAGAAGATGTCATCTTAAGATTACAAAGTGGGAAACATAATTTGACGCCTTTGGCCTCAATACTTCAGTTTTTAAGACCCTAAAACGGTTCGTTCAGGAGTTTTTTAACGATAGGGATTTTTAAAAAATGGGACGGAGTGTTGCGGGTTGCATATGACATGAATATTTAGATGCTGCTTTTTAAACAAACCCTTCATATTTTTAAAATCAAATTCGTCACGTCTCCGTGAAATTCTTTATCTGTAGAGACCTTATTTATTATTGTTGGTTGCGTGTGAAACCCGCAAAAGGTATGTATACTACTGAAATAAATAGGAGACGATTCTGATGTGTGGACGAAGTTAAAGATAAAAAAACAATATTAAACATGTATTTTACGACAGAAAATTTGAGGTCATTTTGTTAAGATAATTTCAATTATTTTCTTGCCTATACTTTAGTACAGGGAGGAAAAATGAAAAGATGTACTCGATGAAGGTACACAAATCTAACCGGGCCATACAGCTCCTGATCTAATTACCTTGTTATTGGATGTAGCATTACACGCACATCTTATTTTCTTCACACAATATTGCTATGAAAAATAAATAAACAATAATTCGAGCAATGAGCGAAGTGTATATTTACCATTGTGTATTTTTACTTTCTTACCTAGCATAATTATTTTTCGTGACTCAGTTCCGAGAAAGAACACTGTTTCAAAATAAATGTTTTTTCCAAGAAGAAACGTTTCGTGTGACGTTATGAAATATAAATATGCAAAAATGCGTTTCTATGTTCACTCAAAGATCGTGCGCGTTTTCGTCAACAAACGTCTGTTTTAATGTGATCGTGCATTAAAATCTTATCAGGCTCCGCTGTAGTCAGCAGTACACGTCTTTCAAACGTGTTGTAACGTTGATCAGATTTTCATGCCTCTTACTCCCCCTACACAACTTTCACGTAGAATTTACACTATCTGGTCGGGTGGATGTTTGTATCTGCGGCGCGGCGCACGCACTGAACGGGCCCCGCGCCGCGCCGACCACGCGATCTGGGAGGGCGAGGGGGCGGGGCGGGAGTGTGGGCGTGGGCCCGGGGCATGGACGTGAGCGCGGTAAGGGTCCGGGCACGGACGGGGACGGAGACGAGGGGCGGGCGACGGCGGAGGCGGAGGCGCGGGCGAGGGCGGAGGAACGGGAACGAGGGCAATGCGTGGGCGGAGGTGGGAGCGCGGGCGGGGGCCAGGGCAAGGGCGAGGGCATGTGAGGCGGCGGGGGAGGGAAAGAGGGTAGGAACGAGAGCGGGGACGGTGACGAAACAGGGTCGTGGCGAGGGGGAGTGCGGGCAACGGTGGGGGCGGAGACGACGGCTAAGGCGAGAGCGACTGGGCGAGCGAGGGCGGGGCAGGGGCGAGGGGGAGTGTGAGGACGGGCGTGGAGGCGAGGGCGGGCGCGGAGGTGAGGGCGGAGGCGGGGCCGGGGGCAAGTGCGGGGGCGGGGGCGGAGACGAGGGTGGGGGCGGTGGCGAGGGCGGGGGCGGGGGCGGAGGTGGCAGCGGTGGTGAAGGTGAAGGCATGGGAGCTGGCGAGGACGGAGGCGGAGGCGAGGGCGAGGGCGGGGGTGGGGCCAGAGCAGGGGCGAGAGCGCCGGCGGCTCGCAGGGCGCCCCTGGCGGAGGGGGACGCGGTCACGCAGCCGCGCGCTCGCGGGCCCAAAGCTAAACGCAGTTTTACTATCGCGCTTACGGAGGGTAGCAAAAATGTGAAAGGGCGAGAAGTCCACCTGAAGAATTGAACGCAAGATTTGGAAATAGTCGGTCAGAAAGTTAAATAGATTGATCGATTTATTAAAATGTTAAATTTAATTTAAGTAAAATAAAAATTAAATTTATTAAAATTTATTTTTATTAAAATTTTGTTTAAGTAATAACTTAGTAATAATTTAAGTGAATTATCATTGTTTGCCTTTCTTATTTACCCATCTGTAGTTTTTGTCAGAGTTGAGTTATTTACGGGTAGGAAAATATTTCCAAGCATTATAGACTTTTATAATTACAATATAAGTTATAGGAAATATATTTCCCTGGTGCCACTATCAACTGCACTACAAAGAATCCTCAAGGTTCATGTTCTCTTGATATTCATATTTCGCTCATATTAGACTATATTAATAATATTTAAATTAGAATTTAATGGTAATAATTATAAAGACATTCACATTATCTCAATATCAATTTTTTTAGTATTTTGTCTTTAGCTTATTCCTCATAATAAAAAATGTTCGGTCTTATTCTTTTATGAAAGCATGAAGTAGGAGTAGAAGGATATTGAAACAAATTATTCCTTCTCCTCTTGCGAAACTACGGAACTAATTGGGCAAATTGGAATTAAGAGATTGGAATTTGTCGGTTTGAAATTGCGCTCTTCAGTATTGCATAAGTTACTATTATTCCTGTCGATTCGAAAAACTTTGCCATGTTTTCCAATTTCCGATTATTTCATAATCATTTGAAAATAAGAGTTTGAAGTTGGCTGATTTTTAATCACAATTTCATAATTTCAAAATAATTTATCAAATTTATTTCACAAATTACACAAGGAGTAAATTCCTCTATCTTCGATTGTAATATTTTTAGACTTCCCATGTTTTGAAATGTAGCCCTTCATATAATAGCGGAGAAGAAAATTAATTACGAACAAATGAAGGTACATCGTTACAAGAGTCCAGGGAGTGTTCATAATGACTAATTTAGTCAATGCATTGAGTAAAAATTCTGTGTAACGGTTAGCTGTGAAAATAGACGTCAATAAGAGTACACGTGATCCATACAGCTCTAATGAAAATTGTCTCTGCCTACCTCATTTCGGTCCGTGTTCTAAAAGAGTTGGAGCAAAAACGATATTTCTGGTTGACGATTAAAGACATGACTATCACGTATCAACAAAGCTCTCTCGGTCCCATTAACGAGTGGGGGCGCCCCGCCCCGCGCCCTTCCAGGAGAGGGGACTCCACAATGGGCGGTGGGCTCTGGGAAGGGGAAGGGCTTTCCAATCCACTCTACACACACACACACACACACACACACACACACACACACACACACACACACACACACACACACACACACACACACGGCGGATCCTCGCGGGAACTGTCCCCTCGCGCCCGCCCACTCCAGGTCGCTCCGCGGCGCGGCGGCTGGCGGCCCGTAATTGTCGTTTTATCTCTCTTAACGTCGCCGACCACAAAAACTGTGAACGCGCGGATAATTGCGGCCGCGCACGGTTGCATGCAGCTGAGCTCGATAAGGAGGGGTGGGGGAGGGGAGGGCGGCAGGTGGCGGCGGCTGCAAGCACCCTCCGCCGCGGCGCTTCCCTCGCCGCAACCTCCTCCTCCTCCTCCTCCTCCGGCCACACGACACGCCCCCCTCTCGCTCCCTCAACCGCCCCACGCCACCGCCCGCTCTCACGACGAGTGCTTTGCACGCGGAAAAACGTCCATGGGACACCTCGTGCCTCGGTGCGTAAAAATTCGAATGCGTTTCTAACAATAAAGCGTTGTTCACAGACAGACGCACGGACAGACGCACGGACAAACGCACGGACAGACGCACGGACAGACGCACGGACAGACGCACGGACAGACGCACGGACAGACGCAGGGATAGACGGACGTTTTGCCGATTTTTCGGTGTCAAGGACCCACAAAATGGATTCGGTCTACCCCATGTGTTAGAGGATTTTTTTTCTAAATTTAGCAACTGGATTTATCTACTTTTTCGTTACCAGGGCTCGACAATAAGAGTTTTTCTCCCGAAAATTCACCGCTTATCCCCGTAGCGTTACATAACTTTTTCTTCGTAAGAAGTTCCTTCTTAAGGACGAGAGAGTAATAAACAACTACGATAATAAGAATCGGAAATGTAATACATGACTTGGGGGAGGGTTTTGATGTCGTAAAATATCGTCACAAATGCTCTTAAAATGTTTTAAAAGTGACCTAAAAGCAAAGAAAAATGACAGAACCAATTCAGATGAACACATCAAGCAGTTTGATACATTACTGAAGTTATAGAGGTTTCTTCCTTTTGTTCAAGTGAATTCAGCTCCTGGTTTAGATTATTCTTAACAGGAAATCATGATCTATAGTCATCGCGAAATCGGTCGAACCGACAATGGCGCTGTTAGGCATCACAAGAAGCTTAGATTACGTACTCACAACGGCTGTCATTACAATTTCTGAGCAATGAAATTAAAAAGTGTACTCAGGATTTCTGTGGAGAACATTTGTTGCATCTCGTAAATATTATTTCAAGCAAGTATCTATACTAAAAGATGTTGTTTTAGAAGCAAAAGTAACAAAATGGCTTTTCATTAATATCCTCCCCCATTCATAACATTATTATTTACGTTTTCATTTTATGCCTAGGAAACAACGTATTTCTCGAAAACGTGAACCTATCATGAAAATATGCCATCCCTTCGAACAATATCAAGAACTCAAATAATAATGTCATCAACTATTTCAATATATATTTCAATTGTGAGAAAATAATATTAAATACTTATTCACTTGTTCTAATTATATAGCTTTGGGCGCGACACTGACTGGAAATTACAGACACAGAATTGACCACTAACACTTGAAATGAGTAAATCCTAAAAGAAAAAAATAATGTTTCATGAAATCTTAATGTCTCTGTTGCCCCTTACAAGAACTTCCTGTTTGAGATGTTGTCAGCCAAACGGTATACTGTGAGTTAACGACATCTCGTGAGTATATGGAATTGAGCGCACTTTACAGTTTACAGCTTCTCAGAAATTCTACCTTCACTATAGAAAAAAACACTCCGTAAAGCGAATAAGTTAACAATAAAATGAGATGTCCTGAAAAAGAAAAAAAGACAAATTCTCAACAAAACATTATCAAACTAAGAAAAAACATTTATCTAACATTTAGAATCAAAATCGCTGAAAGTGAAAGTTTAACCAACAAATATCGAAGACGTGAGAAGCTGAGTAAAATTTTGCAGCTTGATTGATTGATTAGTGATTTCGGGCGCTTCAACTGCTAAGGTTATTAGTCACGAAAGTGTAGTGCATGTTTTAACGCGTGTGGGTGGCGGAGATTTTCCTCCGCCGAAGAGCGGGATCCGGTTCCGATATACTGTCGGTTTTCGGGGTTTTCCGCAACCAAGTATCTCCCACCAGTACGCACCACCGCAGGGAGGTTAAACTTTAAGCTTGCGACCGGTCTCCCGGCAAGTGTGTGTAAGTAAGGGGTGAGGATAGAGGAAGCGCAGTTCGCGCGCAGTCTGTGGCCCGTTCGTTACGGTACTGCTCCGGCATTCCCCTGGATCGGAGGAACCACGAAAAGCTTCCCAACAGAGCTGCAAGCTGCTAAAATTCTCCTCCAGATTGGGGTGAATCGGACCTACCTATGGAGCTAGCGTCGAAAATCCTGCCATTGTAGACAGAAGAACCCTAGGACCTCTGGTCAGAGGTACTGCAGTGAAATCAAATGGTGCCCTGAGACACCTAAGCCGGTGTATCCTATACAGCCAAGGAGCAGCTGTAGAGATGTTAAACTAATAAAATTTACGATGTACGAAACAAACGTTGCAGAGATGTGTGGTCGGCATAAGTAGAGAAAGTGAAGATACTCGCTGAGTGTTCGTTGCAATGAAAGTGATCTGCCCCAGGAGGTGAAATACATTCGAGAAGCGCAAATCCTCGCCACAACCACTGAAAGCGCCTTCAGGTAACGAGCAGCGTCACGAACAAGGAGTCTAATGACGGCTCACCGACAATATTAACTTTTCAAAACAGTTCAGCGGTGCATGAATTTTTCCAGTTGTTCGAATTGTCACGACAATGTCAGCTGCCATATGTCGAGAGGCGAGCACATAAACGTAATTCGCCGGCTCTTTCGTCGTTCTGCACCGCCACGAGTCCGCCATCCGGAATAAAAATGCCGCGAGGAAGGGAAATAAACAATGGATATTTGAAGCGGCGTATCGAGGGAAAGTACTTGGACGTCCATTGGAAAGTTTTGTGTAATGACCTGTATTCAAACGGGAGTGCAGGTTTCCTTTTCCATGTTGCCGCTTGGTTAAGTAGTCTGGCGCGGACCGCGGGCTGCCCCTGCTGTTCCCGCAGTTGGGGTCTTATTATTTCCGCCCACGCGGCCAGCCACCCGACGCGCTACGTCTCGCCTCCCCTCCCCACTCCCATCCCCCTCCACCCCCCACCCTCCCCTTCGTCGTGACCACTTCCACTTCCCCTCCCGCGCCGCCGTTTCTTGTCTCCGTCACTGACTCTCCGTCCCCGCCAGTCCCAACTAGGGTTGCCAACAATATCCATGCAAAAGGGAGGACACTCGACAAGAAGAAAAACAAACAAACAAAAACGCCACTCAACCAAACTGGCGCCATCTTAGGACCTACCACTATGTTTGCTTAATTGTTGTGTTTAATCCATGTTACGTGGAGCAACTGATGATGGGATGAAGTTCCGAAACGCGTAAGGCTCAAATTTCTGTATATTGAATTCATATTGTTCATTACTTGTGGTTAATACCTCTGCTATCCTCAATTTATAAAAAACGCATTTATTTTTCTAAGTATTTAATTTACACTAACATCAGCTCTATTTCCTTTTTCGCCCCATTTGCGATTCAAATGAAAAGACTCGTTGACAGAATGCAGATAAAGATGGTCTGAGCGTCTCTTTTTTTTTTATTTTAGTTGCCAGACAGAGACGCTGTCATGTATGCGTGTGTCAGCGTTCAGAAAAAGGATATTCATGTTTTCTATACCAAATTAAACGATGAACAAAACAACGTAGTAGATGTTAGTCATGCCACAAAATAAATGACAACAAATTACTAAACATTTACTAAAAGGAAGACATTTAAAATTCAAAGAAGGACGAGAGGACAACTAACGTCAATTGAGGAGAGTCCTCCGAAATGAGGGACGGTTGGCAGTCCTAGTCCCAAAAATCACCGTCGTTTCTCGCCGCCTCTCTTCTTCGCCCTCCTTCTCAGCAGTGTCTCCCCCTTCTGCGTTGAAATGCTGATGTGATAAAAAATCACAACAAAAGTTAAACATTTACTAAAAGGAGGACATTGAAAATTCAAAGAAGGACGAGATGACAACTGACGTCAATGTAGGAGCGTCCTACCAAATGGAGGACTGTCCTCCCAAATGGACCGTTGGCAACTTTAGTCTCAACTCACCGTCGTTCTCGCCGCCTCTCTCTTCCTTGCTCTCCTTCTCAGCAACCCCTCCCCTTCAGTGATAAAATGCCGAAGTGATAAAATAAATGACCACAAATGTTAAATTTGCACTAAAAGGAGGACGTTTAAAATTCAAAGAAGGACGAGAGGATAACTCATGTCAATGGATGAGTGTCCTCCCAAATGAAGAACGGTTGGCAACCCTAGTCCCTAGTCACCGTCGTTCTCTCCGCCTCTCTCTTCCTCGCCCTCCTTCTCAACGGCCCCTCCCCCTTCTCGACGCCGCTCCTTCCCCTCCCCCCAGGCCCGCGTTTCCATACTCTGCGCCGCGCCGCGCCGCCGGAAATTCTGACAAACGCAAACTTTATTGAATTTCATGTCCAAGTTTCCCGCCGCGCCGGCCGCGCAGCCGAGCATGCGAGCAGCGCTGATTGCATTAGAGAGAGAGATTGTAGGAAAGTGGAGAAAACTCAAGTCCTGAAACGGCGCCGCTGCACCCGGCGTCGGCCGTAAGAGGAATACAAATGGCCCCCCACGGCTTCAGGCGGGGACAGGCCCGTGCAAGGCAACATGGTTGGTTGTTAGTGATTCCGGATGCGTCAACTACTGAGGTCATTAGTCCCGTAAGTGTAGTGATTTTTTGGTCGGGAGGTGGTGGTGATTTTTCCTCACTAGATGGCGAGTTCCGACACCGTCCTACCGTCGGCTAGTGGGGATTCCCCCAACCAGGTATCTCCCACTGACGGGGTACTGCCTGTCGAGACAAGCTCTAAGCTCTCGACCGGTCTCCCGGACTGTGTGGTAGTATAGTGCAAGTTAGTGTAATTGTGTGTAAAGGGTGAGGATAGGACAAGGAAGAGAAAGGAAAGATCGCGCGCGGTGCGTGGCCCGTTTGTTAGGGTACTTTTCCGGCATTCGCTTGGTGTTGATTGGAGAAACCATGGAAAGATACCGATCAGAACAGCCGGCCGCTAGAATTCTCCTCCAGACAGCGACTGAATTCGACCTAACTGACAAGCTACTTTCAAAAATCTTGCCACTGGAACCTGGAACCTTCCGATCAGAGGCACTGCATTGCCATCAGTTGATGCACTGAGCCACCTCTTCCGGAGGAAACATGGCGCCAGTCTAGTTCCACATTGGCAAACCACCCAGTATTCATTGCAAAGTTGCATCTTTAATAAGAGTTTACTTGTTGCTCCAAGCGAAATTGATGAGGGCGTAGCGTGCTGACTTCGGATTCGGGAGGCCCCGGTTCATTCCCCCTGCCGGCCATCCTGACCGCGATTTTTGTGATTTCCCTCGGTCATCCAGGCGAATGCTGGGATGGTTCTACTCACAGGCCACGGTCGCGAAATTGGTGTCGAATACAGAATTCATTAACTACGTGAAGTCACGAAGCTTAATCGATTTCGAGACATCGCGAGTTCCTGGATGGGTGACAGACTACGAACCCCCGGGATCGGCGCCGTGGTTAATTGCCTTTTACGGGACATAATGGCTGAATGCAAGTACAATTGTTGCTCACACTTTGTATTGCACATGCAGGATGCGGATTGAGGGGAGATGCCGGGAGTCGTCCCATCCTAGAGAGTTTAGTGTTCTTTCTCTCTCTCTCTCTCTCTCTCTCTCTCTCTCTCTCTCTCTCTTAATTATATTTCGGTCGACATTACATTGTTCAGTTTACATATTAACTGTGCAAATGCAAATGTTTAATGGTCTTAATCTATATTATATACTAACTTTAATGAATTATACACATTACAATTATATATTATATATATATATATATATATATATATATATATATATATATATATATATATATATATATATATATATATATACATAGGGGGGAGGAAGCAGGAAACACCTCAAATAAGTATTATTCCAGGTTTGCGAACATTTTAAGGAATGAATGAAGTGGATATCTGTTATTAATTCTTGTTGGATAATTGGGGATTTTGACCAGTTCATAGAAGGATGATGCTTGTTTTTGGGGAAGGTTTGTACAAAAATTGTGCGCGAGATAGGCTATTTGGTTTTTTATTGTGTTTATATTTTTAGTGTTCTCTGTAGGAAAAGTATTAATTTCCTTCTGCGAGTTTTACAATTAATCCCTAATGTGGGGCTCTTTCAAGAGTTTTATACTCTGATATGTTCAAATCAAATAAATTCGATAAGCAAACATTCCTTAGAGTTTTCTTAATATTCATTCAGGCTATAATGTATAAGCAAAGGTGTCCTACACTTATGCTTCACTCATTAAATTCTTCGATTCGTCCTCTTCTGAAGTTTTGAATGTTCCCTCTGGGGGGACACGCCAACATTGGCCATTCCCATTATTGCTCATTCCCGGCCTGTACACATGCCACTCAAATTCTCAAGTCCCTCACAAGTGTAAAATGCTTTCAAGACATTTCATTCTTTATAAACACTACAACTTCCTGTGTACGTTTCATTATTGAACACTAAAACAAAAAGAGCGACAATGGTTTTAATAGCCTTTATTTCCTCTGAAATATCAATAGCAATAGAGGCATGAATTAAAATTTGTTTCACTGCTTTGACTTTTGCATGACAGATAAGTAAAAACTTGAAGCAACTATCTGTTACCCTTGCCATAAAATAAAAATTGTGTAGATCATGTAGATAAAAACCTTGCACATTTACATTTTCAATTCCATTAACGTGAAAGTAAAAAATAAGTAAAGAAAGTATAGAGAAGAGGCAGGAAACCACACATTGGACATGGTTCTGGATCTGACCTCTTGAATTAATGGCAGAAATTGAGATTGAAATGACATATCCTTAGTTTTGTAATTACAACCTGTTCTATCCTCTTAAAGTGTTTTCCGGGAATGACTGGTTCAAGGATGGATTGTGTGCCTAAATGGAGTTTTGGAAACATTCAATTCCAGTTAGAACTCCACTAACTGAGGCAGGAGTTTTTTCCAAACTTTTGAAGACTTGGATTTGGTTGTCGGTGCATGAAAAAAATGTGACTAGTTTAGCGGCATCAGCATTCTCATCGCCAATGCTTTTTTTTGTGTGAGAACATCCATATTATTTCTATTTGGGTGCCACTTACAGCTTGATTTTCTAGAATCTCCTGAATTTATTGGATTATTGGGTTGGAAGTGAATCTGTTCTCAATAGCTTTCGGAGTTGATAGCGAGTCTGAAAAAAAATTGCAATTGGAGAGTCTTTTGGAGTCTTAACACTGAGTTCTAGAAAACGAATTTGTTTTCAATAACGTGTAACTAATGTTATTGATTGATTGATTTATTTGTGTTTCCGGGTGCGTCAACTGCTTTTGTCATTAGTCACGTGAGTGTAGTGCATGTTTTTCCTCGGGAGATGGCGGTGATCTTCCCCCGTTGGATGGCGAGATCCGGCGCCGACCTACCGTCGGCTAGTGGGGTTTCCCCCTAACCAGGACTCTCCCACCAGCGGGGCACCGCCTCAGCCGGGACTAGCTCTAAGCTCCCGACCGGTCTCCCGGAATATGTGGTAGTGTAGTGCATGTTAGTGTAAGTGTATGTGTAAGGGGAGAGGATAGGAAAAGGAAGAGGAAGGACAGATTGCGCGCGGTCCGTGGCCCGTTTGGTAGGGTACTGCTCCGGCATTCGCCTGGTGTTGATCGGAGAAACCACGGGAAACTACCGATCAGAGCAGCCGACCGCTGGAATTCTCCTCCAGACAGCAACTGAATTTGACCTAGCTGAAAAGCTAGTGTCGAAAATCCTGCCGCCGTCAGGAGTCGAACTTAGGACCTCCCGGTCAGAGGCGCTGCAGTGACATCTGTTGATGCACTGAGCTACCGCTCCCGGTAACTAATGTTATTGTAAATGTTATTGGTGTTTAAACTAATTAATTTTTCAAACAAGTGTTTCTAAATAGTTGTTTGCATCTCCTGTAAAACTACGATTTTGGATCCTGTTGTTTAGCGTTGGGGAATGCCTCTTGATGTCAACCAGGTGCTCTCGTTCGAGGTCTAGCCTGGGTAAATGCTTCTGTGCAGAGCACAATAAAATGAGTTCAATGACAGGAAGCTACTTTGATTTAAACTTTTTAGTTTAAAAAATATTGAAGTTTTGTAATTTTTTTCAAATCTCTCGTGCTTCGTTTGCTAGGAAATTTTCAAGTGAGAACTGTTCAACAGAACTAATTTTAAATAAAACCCATGCCTAATTTCGTTGAAATGAAGGACAATGATAAGCATCTAAAGAAGTAAAAATATAAAAAAGTTGATACCTTTACTAATAGTGTTGGTGTTTTTCCTAGATTTCGAATCGGAATTTGTTAAATGTCATTCAAATCCAATTTTTTTATAATTATATCTTTACTGTTTTGGGTTTAGTTGTGTTCGCCGTGTATCACTGATTATCCTCTTTCAGTACATCAAGATCATAGAGGTAGGAACCTACAAGACACCGAGCCCGACTTGGATAATAAGTAATGGAAAGAGAAATAAAATTAAAACTTTTCACAACCTACAATTTCAGGGTTCCGATGCAACTACCAAACTAGGTCATCCGAAACTAACATCTGCAATCTAGTGCATTATTGTAAAAAGGTTTAAACCATCTATGGATGTTCAAGAGAGCAAAATTTTCTCTCGCGGCTACAGAATGTTACATCTCCCAGTGCATGCGCTCCATTTAGAGCAATAAATGAGCCGCTTCAGCGGTCACAATGCGATCCGTACAAGTACCAATCAGGCAACGACCGCTGGCCGCGACCACCAGGAGCAGCACTGAGGCCACCGACGCTGCCCGCTGGGTGGTCCCGCACCCCCCCCCCACCCTGCCCCCTCCCCCGCCCCCACCCCCATCCCGTCTCCGCCCTCGTCCCCGCCCCCGCCGCCGACCAATCACTGGAAAAAAGCTAACTAGCGCACATCCATTCTGCGTCGGATCCACTATGAACCTCCGAAATTAGTGAGTAATTCCCGTCTTTATATTCTGACTCAATTACATTCTATTAATACCCTGAATAGATGAATACATTGTTCGGCATTACTTTGCACTGTCCTTATAAGAAGACCAAAGGGAAATGAAACAGGTTTTGTTTGCTAGAGGCATTCTCTATATGTTTTGCCTTTGTAAGTAATTGGTTAATGAAATGGTGATGTGTGATGTTATAGGAAGATGGTGAAAACCGCAATCTCTGAAAAAAATGAAATAAACCAATAAAAAATAACACGAAACCAACAGATCACGCAGATGTTTCCGATAAGTTCTGGGAAGTGGATTCTGACACGCTTCGTTTTCAAAATCCGTTAATAAACGTGATTGACGATCAAATTACAATAATTTTAAAAAAATATTAGTTTGTTTTGTCAAGTAAGAATGTCCAGGAAGAAAATTAAAGAAACATCGGAGAAGATCATATATGAATTTACCTTCACAGAGAAAACCATCATGTATTAAACAAAAGACGAGCTCTTGATCTGTAAAGAACTCATGACATTGAGATTTTTGTGAACTAATAATTATGTCTATTTCGATTGCGTAACGGTAATAAAATACCCTACCCTCAAATTCAAATGTCTGTATTATTTGCATAAGGACTGTTTTACATTTAATACATAGAAAGCATCAAACCAACCAACATCTTCAATGATCGATTTAGTTTCTTCCGCTAAATGTTTGTCCCCATGTAGAAGTTACTATTACACAACATTTTTCTTCTTTTGGATTTTCTTTCGCGTATACGTACGTATATGCGGAGTAAAACACGTAGTATGCAGATAGTTATATAATGCTTCCAAAAATAGATTTCGATTTCAACGGTAATACACATTTTGGAGTCCCACGATACCGAAAAAGTGCTTTTTTTAACGACCGTCCGTCTGTCGTATGTGAACACCACTAGCACCTAAACTATACGAAGGATTTTTCCAAACTGAATAAACCCCTTTCGATCTGTCTTGAAAAGTAAAACCTGATTTTTTAGTTTTACTTTTCAGAAACACACCACGAATTTCGCTTGTTATGTAACACTTTATAAACTCACACATTAAAAATTATACACAAAGAACATTCATTATATTATAATGTTGTGATTGTGGAATATATTTTGGGTGATAAATAAGAGCCAATCAAAATAGAGATTACTGCAGAGAAATATGATTGTAACAGAATCTCCGTAAATGAATAACATGCACAATGCCGGGAACATGTCACTCTAATGCACAATTTAGTTGCCTCAATAAGTGTTCTGTTCTAATGATTATTGATACAATTACTGAAAAATAGTGATTTATATAACTAATAAAGTAGTTAATATTTATTAAACAGAAAGAAACAATTCTGCTGATTAAATAAAAACTTGTTAAGTAACCCTTGTATTTTGCAAGATTTTATATGTAACTTTTTGGTGTATGTGTATGTGTGTGTGTCGATCGATCTTGTGGCCTCATATTACAAATATATAGGAAGAGTCGTTAGAGAGAATACATAAACCATACTATATTTGTCAATTAATTTACATATAACTAAGGTCCCGATGCACTTACCTAGATAACGACGCGCTGGTTAATGGCCATACATTTCGAAAGGCTGAAGAGTTACTAGAGAAGATGGAGGTTTCAAACTGGCGTCTGTGAGATGGCCTGCGTGAGGGCCCGAGAGGAAAGCGATGTTCTCAGACTAGCAATACTTTTTTAAATGTCAACAACTTTCATCAGATTTTGAATCTTCCATAAAATTTTCTTTATAAATAGTAACTGAAAACTCAGTGTCTTCAGATCTGAATTTCATATTGAATCCCTTAATACGAATAAGGGACTAATACTCGTATAAAGCGTATTGTATCTTTGTGAAAGACATCCAACTGAATTTAAAATCTAGAGAACTATACCTTAATTTGACGGTCATTTCATTGATATAATCACAGATATTAAAATGATATGAGTTTCCGTTCCGGTTCACGAACCGAAACTTCACCATCCAGACCGCTACGCGAACCATTTTACTAAAGAAAATTTCGGTGCGGGCAGGCTCTGAATCTTGTATTCCCCACCGTTTCATTTCGGTCCAAGTATTTCGGTTCCGCCAAGAAATGCAGCCTTCGTCAAATGTTTGTTTCCGTCCGCGCACTGAAATCACATCTCTGTTTGTACGTTCCTTTTTACTTTCTCGCCTTACTACGTACTTACGTACTAAGTGGTAAATTGACTTGTAATATGACGAAAGTTGGCGATTTTTCGACAGAATATATCATATTGTTGGGACCTTGTAATGAAAAAGCGGATAAACGTGTTCCAATATGTAGTAAATTACATCTTCCAACACGTTCTGTAGACAGAGTCCACGTTATGTGGATTCTTGATACCAAAAAATTGAATGACGGCAAAGCACCTGTGTTCGTCTGTTTTCAACTTTTGCGTGTAAACCTTTCACACAATAATCTCGAAAACTGGCATTCCCCGATACATTTGAGCGTAGTCAAGGCCCTGCGAAATTGAAACGCATGTTCTGATGTTTGCGGGTACTATTCGTGAAATCTCAATATTTCCAAAATTATCACAAAACTTGGTCCCAATTTTTTTTATTAAATTTTGTCTTGGGATAGCGTAAAAGACGCTTAAAAATGGTGCAGATCCCGTTTACGGCGAACTCTCTGTACTTTCGAAAATTGCAAAAAAAGACAACATTGGAAAAGGACAATATTGATATAAGATTTTTTTTGTTAATGATTTTTTCGATGATCTGTTGTAAAAAATTAGATCTTTAAAGAAGGTCAAGTACAATTTTTTCAAGAAAAAGAAGTAGTTTTTCAGTAATTTTTATGTGAAATTAATGCAATTTATTGAAAAAATCTCGAAATCGGGTGCAATTTTTTTCTTTATTTTTTTTCCTTTGGATAGAGAAAAGTACGCTTAAAACTAGCGCAGGACCCAATTGCGGCGCTCTCTCAATGTTTTTGAAAAATGCAAGCAAAAATATTAATACTGAAGAACTACAATATTGATGATAGAGATATTGTTCTTGACGAGATCGGTCTTTTAATACTAGATCCTGACGTAATGTAAATGAAATTTTCTGAATTTTTGAAAATTGTAAATCAAAATTTTCAACTTTTTTAATCATCATACATTAGAAAGTTGGTCCTCAAAATGGAAGATAAAAATCAATTCCATCAAATCAGCTGCTAAAATATGCACATTCAAACCATACTCTCTTCCAATCCATTTAAGAATAAATAATACCATTTCATGGACTCTAAACATTAAGGCTGTTAAATTCTTTGCACTCAGGGTCCTGGATACCACCCTCAACTGGAAAACTCGCTTAGACAACCAAGTTCAGCAAGCCAAAACTCTTCAACTGAAACCGTTCATAAACAAACTACTAAACTGTCTCTAAACAATGCCATAATCATAAATAAATCCATTATCAGACCCCTCCTCCTGAACGCCTACCCAATGTGGACAAATGCTGCCAAATATAACTCACGAAGATTGTAAGTCACCCAAAACAAATTCTTAAGACCCATTACTCAAGCTCCCTGGTTCATCTCCAAAAAGCGACTAGACATCGAATTAAGCATCAAACCAATCACTCACCATACTTCCTACCTCGCCAATAACTTTTACTCCAACAATCAAAGCAGAAATCTAAAACTGGGAAAATATACAGAACGTCAAATGCGAATAAAAAGCAGACATCCGTTACATGCATTCTTAGGCATTTTCAGCAATATTGAATAAATCAATTGAGGTGCTCTGTGAGTCCCCTCGTCAGATGTAGGTTAGTAGTAAGCTAGATTAAGTTGGATTGTAAGCCATCAAATAAAATGTAAAGTTTAATATAAGCTGAACTTTGTAACTTCATCCAAAATATAAATAAATTAAAGAAAAACGCCGCAGGTACAACCAGTCTAATTGTCGTCAGGATCTCAGTTTTCTCAGAGGGCATGTAGGGTGACATCAGTGGTTGCATTGCAGGTTTGCAGGTTTGCGGATAGACGAGGTCAAACTCATGCATGAATAATTAAAATACTATTATTGAAAAGATGTTCTGAAAATATCTCGTTCTACACAAACATCAATAAATTCGCGAATAAATAAATAAAAAATAAATTTCACTTTTGCATTGGAAACATCTTTCATGATAATGATGTCTAATAAAAAAGTTACTAAAACAAGTGTGCCGTCATCAAGCGAATCGTAAGGAAGTTTCTTTTCCAGTTTTCTTCACAATTGCCTAGATTTACGAATTCCCAACAACACACTTCGGTAGGATTATTGAGTTGCTGTGCACTTTAAAGTAAACAGGAACAGGATACGGTCTTTACCGTCCTGAAGTAACGAACGAACGCGTTAAGAAATCTGGCACCGATTAATTGATATTACGTAACTTTTCGGGTGCAGTTCGTGTAACAATTTGCGCGTTGTTGCAGGTACAGCAATCTCACAAAGTCGCAATGCCAGAACTGTTTAAAACACCTTTGCTAATATTCCTCAGTGCTTCAACATTTTGATTCATATAAAAGTTTTGCTCGGTGTTACACCAGCTTGCGAAATTTCACGTGAATCCAGCAGGTTTGAGTGTTGTGAGTAAGTTGAAAAACAAAAGATGAAATTGTTGGACATTCAAAAATGTGCTTACCGCAATAGTATAATAAATCATTACTATCGAACGTTTTGGGACAACGCGTGGGCTAGATGGGCATCTCGTACCGACATAAAAAATCCAATTAATTACAATATCGCTTGTCTTGACGCAATACGGTCGAGGTCTGTTAGCAGGAACAAGCACCCTGTGTGGGCAGAAGGTTTTGCCGACTCTGTATTAAACAGGGAAGTAGTCCGTCGACAGGTACGTAAACTAAAACCTCCAGATGGCAGCATTTTTCTGAAGAACCGAAACGCTCGGACCAAAACAAAACAGAGTTGACAACAAGGTTTAAAGGCCTCTTCCAGTCTCGCAAGTTTTTGTCTGCGAAGTGGAGTTTCTGTCTGCGGACCGAAAGCAAAACTCAAATCTGTCCACGTGCCTGGTATATGTCGGCCCGGTGGCCGAGATCGCTAATACAGTAGTGTCGTAATGATCTCGGACCGAAGGGTCGCGGATTCGAGTCCCGCCTCGGGCATGGTTGTATTTGTTCACTCCTTGTCATCACCATTTTAGATATCTTGGATTAAACATTGACACACGCCTTAACTAAAAACAACATATTGAAATCAAAATTAACAAGCCAAATATAAATTACACCAACTTAAACCTCATAAACAGAAATAGCCATCCCCCATACAACACTGCTCTGATATTATTCAAAACAATAATAAAACCCCTATTGTTGTACGCCTGTCCAATATGGTTAAAGGCATTTAAAACAAACATTCATAAAATGCAAATCATCCAAAATCAATATCTAAGGACAATAACAAATGCACCATGGTATGTCACAATCAACTACATAAAGAATTCAATCTAGAGCAATTATCCCATCATAGCACATACCTCTCCTCAAACTTTTATACAAAACTCATGCAAATACCATCTCTATCCGAATTCACGCTGTGCAGAAACCCAATCCACAACACAAGAATAAAAATCAAGTATTCATTCCATGTTTTTCTAAAATTGTTCTCCGAAATGGAATAAACAGAGGTGCCTCAATAGGTTTCCTCAGCCAATGTATTAGATGTAAGAAATTAGTTATAAGTAAGTTTTTTAAGCCACCAATACATGAGACAAAGTTGTTATTATAACTGAACAATGTAAACTTCTTAAAATGTAATTTTAAAAAATGCATGGTATAAACTTTATAATATGTTCAAGGGCGGACGTCTACCAAGGAAAAGGGTAGCTGTTTAGGAGTCCAATCTCAGAAGAGGCTCCAGATGAAAGCAATAAGATGTAATAAGGGCCCAGTATATTTTCAAATAAAAAGGTTCGTTATTATGAAAGGCAATTTTTAATTGTTATATTGGTTGTACTGCTTTTAAACAGTTTTATGTAATTCAGATCATAAAATATTTGGTTTACTCACATATTAATTATAAATAAATGAAAATTATAAATCATAATTATGTATTGCTTGAGCTAGATCTGAAGAAACCTGCAGTGTGGTGTACGGAGAGAACTCGTCTCCTATTCCAACATCTCCAAGTGTCGATGGAAAACATATTCGTTCTCGGGTGTTGCTGTCTTTTGATCGTCTAGGAGCCCTAGATATTCGGCCATGTACTCAATAAATTCCCTGTAGTTTTATTTCTTGTAGATCTTATTGATCTCAACCCATTTAAATCGTAAATCATAAGGATTCTGTCACCCAGTCAAAAATGACGCTTTTTTCAGAGTTAAACTAATTATTTTTTGTTCTATTCAAATACAAATTTTCCAAACCAATCACCCCTCCTCCAGTCAAGTTACTTCTCCGAATAATTCACTGGTTGGGTACAAATTAAAACTTATTTAATTCATCCCGTTGTTACCAGTGGGCACACAGAGGAACGTAGTACATATCCTTCGAGTCACTTACAGTGGGAGATATTGTAAGTGAATACTGGTCAAATGCAGCATCTTGAAGATAGAGTCAAAACTAAGATCTAGATCTTAGGATCATAAAACATTAAATAATAAATCATTAAACGTAGATCTAAGAGAAAATAAGTATAAAGAAGCGCTGAATCCCGAAGTGCATTGCGAGTTCTACGACGACGTCCATCAATTTCACCTCTCTTTCTCTCAGAGGGTTATGCAAGGCTAATTTTCAAAAATATTTACACCTACAATTCGTAACACCATTAATTCATAGCAAGAATTAAATCTGTCCATCAGAATCTACGATAATGCCTTCCTCCAAATAAAAAATGCATAATGTAGCTAATTGTTTTCCGTTCAAATGATTACTCTCCTTTCTTCTCTCCTTCTTTCTTCTCCTTTCTTCGTTGCATAATTGTCCTCCTTTCCTCTCCCTCTCTACTTCATCTCACCAACCCCTCCTGTTCCTTCCTCCATGCCCGTAATTTAGGAGTAGCATTCAAGAGGGTGACTCGTTCACATTCATTTTGGTGTTGGTCTTTGACAAACACACGTGGGGCAGTTGACCTGTTTTGGATAGTCGGTTCTAAGCTCCGTTATCCAATATTATCCTATTACTTATTTTTAATACAGTCACTGGGGGTGGCTTTAGACCATGGACGGTGGCGATGCACTATGCACCACTTTACTAAATGTTTATTAAATTTTGGCGTTTGTATTTTCAGTTGCTTTAACCATTAGTTGATTCTGACAGAATCGACAGAATCGACTCACAGCAACTGAAAATACAAGTTTATTAAAGCTGTGCATGGTGCAAAGTCACCTTGCATGGTCTAAAGTCTCTCCAAATAATTGTATAAGTTTTTATTAAAATCAACAGTTATAATTATTATAGTAAGGTTTTTACTTTCTCTACACTATTATTATTATTATTATTATTATTATTATTATTATTATTATTATTATTATTATTATTATTATTATTACAAGCCTAATTAGCCCTAGTAAAGCAAAGGTCTCCTTCATAACGCAGGGAAGTTCCCCACGCCACCTAGATTAAAATTCCACGTGACAGTGGTAATTGGTAGTCTCAATTTCACAACAATACATTATTAGTCACTGATTTTCTAAATTACACTAGTCAATATTTCACAATCAAAGGAACTTACTAGACTTCAAAAATGGTATCCGGAAGCACGTGAGCTATTTTTTCCTCTTTGTTTCGGGGCCTGCAACAGTGCTCATGCCATCGCGACCGGCTGTCCGCGGCCTGCTCCGCGCGCCGCCTTGGTCCGCACGGCTGAAGGAGGCACATTCACTAATGCAATCTCAAAAGCTACCCTTTCCTTATTCCGGATTTCTTCTACATTTAAAAATCTCAGTCAATGACATTATTAAACATTTCCATGCGTAAGCATCACGCATCATATACGCAGACAGATTGAGAAGCTTCTATAACAATTTGCACATGACGCTCGACAGTCCGAGGGTGGCAAAGGAACCGTAACTGATTATTGAATGTGGTCTAATCTTCATCTACGATTCATCTCAATTCATTGTCAGGTATTTGCCTGGAAATAGGTGGTTCGTGATGATATCATATCACTGCATCAACTCTGTGTAATTTGTAGCTTCAAAATTTAATTCCGACACTCGAAAAATCCTGTTTCCAGTATTTCATTTTCTTCTCCATTTGAAGATTCTATGTATCATTTGTAACATCCAGCTAATCATCGACCATGATTGACAGAAGGATATTTTCGAAATGAGAAAAATAAGCATTGCGGTGAATGATAAGATCAATGACTGATTTTGTCTTGATCTAGGCCTCTCGAAACTCACAAATAAACAGTAAATATTTAGTATGCGCCCTCAAACAAAAGCGCTAACCTAAGCAGAATGTGAAACTCCTTCAACAAATGACGGCTTTGTAGCGTCCTTCTTCTCGCTTATATTTACGCACCAAATAATCTAGTTCACAGTTCTGTCACCAGAGTCGTCTGACATTAACGAACCTCCCTTTTTTGTGAAGAAAGTGTCATTTGGAAATACATCGAATTCTGTCTAAGGAACTAAAAACCTCGCTTTTCTCGCTCTTCTCACTAATAAAAGAACTTCAAACTATGAGTCTTGGGTGAGCGCTGGGCTGAGATTCTAGACTCAATCCAAACACTTGCGGTCAGGCCTCATTCACAATGAAAACTTTAAACGTAACGTGTGTGTGTATATATATATATATATATATATATATATATATATATATATATATATATATATATATATGTTTATTTTGCAGTCACAAAATGCACGTGGCATGCTAGCGGCAGCCGGGCTGGGTGAGGGTCAGAAACACCCGGGTGTCGCCTCTATCCTCTTTTCCTCACCTTGACATCGCTTTTAAGTTAATCTATATACAAGTCTAGCTAGATGGGGACGTCAATGATATAAGGGCAAACTGGCCTAGTCCACCTCATGACGTAATGCGGTATCGTAACGTAACGTAATGCCGTAAACGTATCAGTAAAATTTACACCTAAAAACAAGCACTCACAATGACGAAAGTAAGCTGAAACGTAAGTTTCACCTGCACCAATCAAATTTCAACGTATTGAAGCTTCATCGATTGTCCATTCGTTTCTAACATGGAAAGTTCTTTTCATCATGGTTTCTAGTTTTTTCTTCGATTTTCCCATCGATTTGTCTTTATATATAAATGCGAGTAGCTGTTGTATTAGTGTTCCCATTTCCTTTATTTTATAAACGAAGATTATCGTCTACCAAATTCACGTGTACTTCGTCGAACGTAATTATTTTGTTCGCCACGTCAAGTTAAAGTCACAAGAAAAATGACCCGATTTCTTACTTTGAATTCACTACTCTCATCAAAACCGCAAATTAGTTCAGTATATAACAATATGAAATGACATGATTTTAGTGATCGAACTCATCAATGAGAAGTGTGAGTGATGTAATATATAAAGATGTAGAATGAAAATGATTAAATAAGATATTTAAATATACTTAAGAATATATTTGGCAGACAGGTTTTTGTAATAAATTATTCAATAATTTACGGTCTTTTGATGTGATGTGTAGTTTTCAGTTAGTCAATCTGATTTTCAGCTGTCGTATTTTTTCCTCAATTAAAAGATAATATTGTTAAGTTTTCAGGAAATAGTTTAAACCATTTTTTTAAACTGTATCTAGTTATAGCCAACACCTCAGACTCATTTTCTGATGAGAGCCCGTTGATGTTTGTCTTACTAGTATCTCACATCGAACACAGAAAAATGTATTAAATCCTATGAGGTGCATTCGTTTAGTTGTTCCATGATCTAAAATCACATGGTTATTTTGTTGTAGGTAAATCTAACTAAAAATACCAATCATAGCAATTACGCTTTCTCCTGGGAGCTGAAGATGCGTTACTGCCGGGAATGATGTAAGTTTTGGTGCCAACGTGTGCGATGAGAGCCACAGCCGCGGAGAGCACGGAATAAACAAGGGTCCCCGCGCTCCACTTCCCGCACTGGAGAGCCCCCTCCCCTTACTACCCCCCTCCATCCCCCTTCGCGGCATCCGCCTGGAGCCAGGGCACTGGCACATCATCTATTCACATTCATTCCATTGACTCATTCCCATTGTCCTCATAAACCAGCTTCAAATGGTATGATGATAATTCTCTCACAACGTATTGCAGTAGGGATTAGTGTCCATCCTTTTACAACCTCGGTGTAGATAACCCAGCCTTCCCGAGAACAAAAAACAGATTTCCACTTCGTTCATTCCTAAACTGCTTTTCTACCTTCGATTAAAAAGAAATGAGTTCAGCAATTCATATCAACTCCCAGTGATTCTCTGGCGATGTATTTGTTTCCCCACTAGTTACTTTTTAAGCCTAGAATAAGGCGTCAATCATTTGTGGAGACGAAAGGCTGAACGATGTATATTCTGATATAAAAATATATTCTTAAAACAAAAAAGAATTAGTTTGTATAGCTGAAATGTGAAATGAATTTAAAAAATACTCATTTAATTCGACTAAAATTTGTATGTTCGTTAAACTCGTGGTGACAATTTTTTTAATGCAGTAGAAGGTAGAATGACATTCTATAACTTTATTGCAGAGAAATAAATAATGAATATTTTGGAACATGCTATAAACCCACTGAAACCAAAGAAAATAAGATTTGTGGACTACTCACCGATTAAAATTTCTTTACGCATGAAAGAATGATCATGAGAATTCTTTTTATATGACCATTCATTCATCTTTGCCTCAGCACTGGTCTCTTTCCGTAATTTACTTCACGGATCAGCAGTTCAACTTCACCGCAATCTTGGCATTCAATCACTAAAATCATTCATAAAAAATTGAACCGCAACTTTTTTGTATGCCTTCCTTCAGCCCTAAATGTAACCCCATTCCGCAAGGAAAACATCCTCGAGCTTTTCAAGGATTAAGAAAGCATACCCTCATGGTGCCGTAATATAAATAATTCCCTTCCCCTAAAACAACACTATACAATTAACAAATAAAAATGGTACTGGAGCCCCATTGGATTAACCTCAAATGTAAATAGTGTAACAAATGTAAGTTTTGTGTTGTTTTCTGGAACCATCGCATGTAAAAACTTATGACTGAAAAGTGAATAAAAATTAATAAAAAAATGATTGGATCCATAGTTCAGAATTATGACTTGGGAATTTTGACTTCAGAATATTAGATTCTTTTAAAATATATAGAATTCTGTTTTCTAAGTTCCCGAATATTTGATAAAATTCGGAAAGAATGTCGAGAGAAACATTTCGAATTATTGGGTAATGCGACGGAAAGTTTAAGTATCGAATGAATATCCACCTTTCGATTTATTAAGAATGAAACATTAAACACACATTACCTGCCCAAAAATTAAAAATGAAAAACTTCATTACATTCAATGTTATTAGTTAGCATATGTAACATTTTGACAGACAATACAAGAGGTTTATAAAGAAATCCAGTGAACTGAGGAGGGGGGGTAATTTTGAAGTACGTATAATTAGGAATCGAGTTCTTAACATTTCACGTTTCCAATTCTCAGCATCACTAGTCTCGTCTCTTTCCCTACTTTGAGTTTAGACTTCCCAATTATACTTGGGTATTCGTAACGTATAGTGCATGAGGGACTTGTCTTCATGTTGGAATATGGCTCGGCTTTTCGCGTCTTTCTCGGTCGTGTCGCTACATGTCGCTTGATCTGCAGCATTGCTTGATTCGGTCGAGATCATGCGACATCTGACGGCACGATCGAAAAAGACGCAAAATGCCATGCCATATTCCAACGTGGAGACAAGCTCCCCACGCGCCACGTTACGAAATCCGAAGTACTCATGAATTCAGAGCTTTAGATGTCAGATAGAAGTCGAATGAAGACGATGATGTGCGTTTGTTTATTTAACAAATATGTGTTAGGAGAGTCGGACAGGGAAAAGTTGTAAAATGATCGGAAGAGTGAGATCAAAAAATAACAATATCTACAGTGAAGGATACAGACGAAAGTGTATGAGAGGTAGGCATTAAAATAGTTTAAAAAATATAACAAAAGCTGATTCGAAAAATATTTTGATGAAAACTATCAGAAACCAATATTTCCTAGAACAATTGGTGATTCATCTGAAATATATATTTTTTCACGTTTAAACGTACTTTTTTATTAAATGCAGTTCAACATCTTTTATGGTAATGTGAAGGAAGGGGATCGATAGAAAATTATAAACGGTAATAAAAATGGTTTATTTGTTCAAAAACTCCGTGCAGAATAGTATATATTTCAATTTATAAGGTTACAATGTAGCACATCTTAAGCAATTCTCATGAACGTGGAAATTACACTTTTAGGCCCTATTTCCCGAAGAGATCATTGTTTTTTATGAGTTGTAGTACTTCGAAGACACGGATTTCTGGGTGATTGAATCCCGGATAATGGAGGTTCCCCTACAACATGCCGAGAGCATCAAAACAGAGATAAGTCTATCATTCTTTTAAACTCTATTCGATGAGAAATATTATGATTTTTTAATCGAATCTGATTTTCCAACAAATACAATAAGTACACTTTACTATGAAATTATTTTGTGGAAAAAATCTCTTTCACTCATCATTGAGAGGATTTTTTGGGTGAATGAAGATAAATACAATTACCAAGAATGAATGTGACTCCTTCTTGATGTCCCTTTCACATGTTATTTGTCTGGAGCATTTTCTGAAATAAATCAATAAGTTGTCTTCCACTGCTGTACAAATTAATAAGAATGCAAAATGAACGTTAATTTTTATTTCTTCTCGCAATTGAATGGCTATACAAATGTCTTAACAAATGAACGACAGGTAACATAGTTCCAACGTCACTTTTCACGTATTAAATTCTTAAGAAATCAAAACTCGCGTCTTACAATAAAAACATTCGAATCTTCGTAATCTTTCACGAACATGCCACTTGACCACATAAAGTTTTCTTCGAAATCACCGATATTTTGTTTAGGGTCAACAAAAAGGAAAAAGCGGGAAGCTTTCGTTCATTGAAGCGACTAGAAGTTTCTTTCACCGGCACAAGAATCATACAGTGTTCGAAATCGTACTTGTCCAAGCGTCGTCGTCTTGCAAGTTCGTATCGCTATCTCCAACTTTGTCAATCTCTTAACGGTGCTCGTTCGCGACGTCAAGCCATCCCACGCCTTCCGTCCCAGGGAAATTGTTTCCTTACGCAAACCTTATCTCCCGAATAAAGATTCGTAAAACTTTTACGTGGAGGGGGAACGCGTGGCGCGGAGGGGAGCGCGCGCAGCGGACGTCCGATTTTTATTCCAGAAATCGCATTTCGCGGAGGGAATCGTCGGAGGGGCGGACGCCGAGATGGATAAACGTGTTCTGTGTGTTTTAGCGGGACCGTAAGGAGGGGCGGCGCGAACCCCCCTCCCCCGCTTGCGTAACGAGCGCGCCGCCTGTTAAAAAGTCGATCGATCCGCGGCGGCGGGGGCGGGCGCCGCGCGCGGGGCCGCCCCGCGCCTGTGACGTCACGGCGGGCGGCGGGCGCGCGCCATTGGCGCGGCGCGGCGCGCGCGCGCTCATTGGCCAGCGGGGCGCGCGGGGCGGGGCCTCAAGATGGCCGCCGGCGGGCGGCGCGCGCGGCGCGGGGCCTGGCGCAGTCGCTGGGCCGAGGCGCTGGCGAGAGCACGGGGTCGGCGCGGCACGGCACGGCACGGCACGGGCGCACGCAAAAGGCGGCACGGCGGACGGCCACCACCACCACACGGCGTGCGGGCGACGCGGGGCTGCATGGAGGCCCCTGGGCTTCGGGCGTTGAGCGGGCGCGCGCCTCAGTGACTGTGCAGCGGCAGGCGTGTTGTGTAGTGCGTGCGCGAGGACAGTGCCTGGCGACCCGTCCGCGCGCGGCCCCTGAATGGTGATAGTGCTGCCGGCGGTGGAGGGTGTGGGCGCGCCTGGCCGGGGCGCTGCGGGGGGCATGACGGTCGACGAGATGACGGTGACGACGGGCGGCAGCAAGCTGCAGCTGGCGCACCACCACCACCACCACCATCACCACCACCTGGGCGGCGACGAGGAGGACGCGTCGCCGCGGCGGCCGGCGTCGGCGTCGCCGCCCGGCGGCGGGTCGGCGCCCGCGGGGTCGGCGCCGCCGCTGCCGCTGCCGCCGGCCACGCTGCACCACCTGCCCTCGCACCACCAAACCACCCAGCAGCAGCGCTCGTCGCGCTTCATGATCACCGACATCCTGGCGGGCGGCCACAGCACCAGCAGCAGCCCGCCCGCGGGCGTGAACGGGCCCGGGGCGGCGGCCGTGGGGCTGGCCCTGCCGCCGCCGCCGCCCGCCGCCCCCGGGCCCGGCGCCCCGCGCTCGCCCTGCTCCTCGCCCGCCTCCTCCTCCGACGGCCCCCGGGACCTCTCCCTGCACTGCCGCGACGGCGACCTCAGCGACGGCCACGAGAGCGGCACCGACTCCGGCCTGCCCGGCGACGCCTCCTCCGTCTGCTCCAACGGTGAGTGCCAGTGCTCAAGACACGTGCGACCGCCTCGCCAAGTTCACACTTTGCCCCGGACACCTCGAAGAAAGCCAGGCCGGCAGGTGCCGTTTGCGTGAAAATAAAAACGAATGTTTGTGTGTCGCATGGCTTAAATCGTTGCATGCTCGTAGATTCATCTTGGGTACCCCGGATTCGATAATTTGTCAGAGTCCTTCTTTGTGTCGAATAAAAATGTGTATCATTTCGGTTTGTCTATTCAAAAATTCCACTGCCTGACGCTACTGATATCGAAGGCATCATCTTCGTCTCTCATTTTCATAAATGTTATTTCATTGCTGCATTGGGAAAATGCATGACCTGTCAAACTCTCATTGTAAGGTGTGAAATTCCCTAAAATTTAAGAACTTACTTAAAATAGGAGCACTAAGTATCTCGGAATTTTGTCAAAGAATTCATTACACATTGTACTGACGGATTTATCGCTTACGTCCTTTTTGAACAGTGTATGTTGAGTAAAGTTGTAATGAAAACTAAATTAATTAGCCTAGTGTGGAATTGAGTCCCCTTCTAGAGGATTTTTCGACAAAAAATTTACACGTTCATTAATTCACAATCTATGATAAGAAACACACATTACCTTATCTTAGTTTATCACGTTTCTTTGAGTATGTTCATTGCCAAAACACTAAAAAATGTAGTATCAAGGAACTGCATCGGATGTTACTACATATTACGCTTAAAGTATCTCAAATTGCAGTATGTGTGTATTGAATTATCAATGCGAACAGTGTCGTCGTATTTGCTAAGCGATTTATAAATTGCGTGCCCAAAACGCTGTGAAATATGTTTGTAGACTTGTCGATCAATTAATTGATGTAAGATTTTTGAATTGTTCAGTGTAATATTATTTGGCGCTATGCATGACGATCCGCGCAAACCTGCGATGAAAGAATTCCCGTTGTCTCGCAGAGATCATCATACGTGTTCTGATTTGGTCCACATGTTCTCTTGGACTCTTCGAGATTTCATCAGTGAATATTGAGTCCACATCATGTTAATGTAATGTGCAGCGGGCGTGAGTAATCAGTGAATTCGCAACCCGCTACTACAATGCACCAACGAAGAAGTAATATGTTCCACAGTGTGATGTGTCTATGTTGCACTGCTCGTGTTCTCGTTCGCCCTGCGGGGGCAATCGCGGATGTCTTCAACGGCGAAGCCTCCTTTGAAAGGCTTGCGAGTGCCCGCCCGCTACGCACAACGTGATGCCTGCCCTCTACGTCCGCAAAGCACATGCCGCCCGCCCGTTTTGCACAACGTGCCGCCCGCCCTCTACTCACAACTCACCGGTCGCCCACCAGCTACGCACAACTCAGTGCTTCGCACAACGTGTCGCCCGCTCGTTTCGCACAATGTGTCGCCAGCTCGCTTCGCACAACTTACCGCCCGCCCACTAAGCACAACTTACTGCTCACCCACTCACTCACTCGCTAGGCACAACTCAGCGCATCGTACTACGTGTCGCCCGCCCGCTACGCACACCGTCCGATCGCTACGCACAACGTGCTACCCGCCCTCCACTCACAACTCATTGCTTCGCACGTGTCGCCCTTCCTCTACGCACAACGTGGCGCCCGCCCTCTACTAACAAGTCATCGCTTCGCACAACGTGCCGCCCGGCCGTTACAAGAAATCAACGCTCGCCCGCGTGCTGCGCAAACATTACTGCCCGTCCGCTATGCACATCTTAACGTCCGGTCGCTATGCAACAACGTACCGCCCGACCGCTACGCAGAACGTGCCGCCCACCCTCCAATCACAACTCGCCGCTTCGCACGTGTCGCCCGTCCTCTAAAACTCACCGGCCGCCCACCCGGTATGCAATCCCTAACTGCCCGACCGCTATGTACATCTTACCGCCCACCCGGTTCGCACAACGTGCCGCCCGCCCTCTACTAACAAGTCATCGCTTCGCACAACGTGCCCTACAATGCGACCGGCCGCTACAACAAATCAACGCTCGCCCGCATGCTACGCAAACCTTACTGCCCGTCCGCTATGCATATCTTACCGCCCGACCGCAACGCACAACGTGCTGCTCGCCCTCCAATCACAACTCACCGCTTCGCACGTGTCGCCCGTCCTCTACAACTCACCGTCCGCCCGGTTCGCACAACGTGCCGCCCGCCCTCTACTAACAAGTCATCGCTTCGCACAACGTGCCCTACAATGCGACCGGCCGCTACAACAAATCAACGCTCGCCCGCATGCTACGCAAACCTTACTGCCCGTCCGCTATGCATATCTTACCGCCCGACCGCAACGCACAACGTGCTGCTCGCCCTCCAATCACAACTCACCGCTTCGCACGTGTCGCCCGTCCTCTACAACTCACCGTCCGCCCACCCGGTATGCCTGCGTGCTACTCAAACCTTACTGCCCGTCCGCTCTGTACATCATACCACCCACTCGCTACGCACAACGTACCGCCCGCTTAGCACAACGGACCGCCCGCCCTCTACTCACAACTCATCGCTTCGCACGTGTCGCCCTCCCGCTTCGCAAAACGTGCCGCCCGCCCGGTTCGCACAACGTGCCGCCCACCCTCTACTCACAAGTCATCGCTTCGCACAACGTGCCGCCCGGCCGCTACAACATCTCACCGCCCGCCCACCCGATATGCAAAGCTTACCGCCCGCCCGCTCGCTACGCACAACGCACCGCAGGTGTGGAATCGCGTCACGCCGGCGCCGCCGCCGCTCCTCGCCGCCTCCTCCGCCGACAGCCCCACTGCGCGCGCAATCTCACGTGGAATCGCATGCAAACGCTCGCCGCCTTCCTTGCGTATGGACTGTCACGCTATTGTCGCATTTAACGGTAGAGCGACATATGTTGCATTTTCCACAAGCGTCATACAACCAGATGTTGAGGAGATACAAGTGGACGAGGTGCGTTCATATGACGCTCCGTGAAGTGTTGTCATAGTGGAGTGTTGCACGCAAAATACACCTTTGTGATGAGTTTCACGTAAAATGCGAATGCTTACTTATCTAGAAATGGTTTCTCTCTGTCGTGATCAATAAATATTTTCTTTAAAATTTAGCTGATCATGTGGCGGAATTAGGCATGACTTTCTTTCGGGGAAGGTTCTTTCCTGGCTCGATGCTTGTGAACGCAAGATGATTTCTTAGATGTTATGATAACACAGGAAATATATATGTTAACACTTTTTCCCAGGTCTAAGTTTAAAAAGTTAGCCTTTGGAAACGCCAGAAAAAAAAGGCTCTCCTAATGCCTAGCATCCGCTTGCTCCGGGTTCGTTAACGCGAAAGAAATTGTCGAGTGTATCCACAACCAATTAAAAAAGCGGAAGATTATCTCGGACAGCAGGCGATGAGAACATCAGATAGCATCGACATCGCGAACCTTGGGGATCTCCGCTGCATTGTCCGTTCCGTCAGCAAACGAGACATGCGTGTAAATGTTTCGAACAGGCCGAGTTGCGCCGAGTCACGGCTGCTTGCTCGTCGAAATTCTTATCCATTAATGTCATTGCATTGGCTTTTCTGCTGCGAGGGAATCGCCAACGATGAAAGCGTAAACGGAGAATATGCAGATCTAGATTTACGTTATGCGAAATAACACATCGTAATTTGCATGACACAGCGAGCCACTCACTACTCGTTATCTTGATGTTGCAAATTAACGTGTGGAGAGAGGGGAGGTAGTTCTTCTAGATATTTTTTACGTTCATGAATTACCAACCATATATTAAATTATGTGCGGAAAACTAAGGGTCCAGGGTCCTCATGTGGTATTTTATTCAAGAGAAACCTGCAATATTCGTTTTATTCTACGTCCTTCTAACGATTACAATGCAGGTAATTACTGGACTAACGACGGAGCGGCGACGAAGGCTGTATTATCATAGCGTGCACAAATACAATGAGTACACACTTGTCTTCTGAAAACGCTACAAGAAAGATATCATTAAGAATAAAATGTTCAAGGCTTGTCAGATCATCAATTAATTTGGTTTGTAAACCTTCAGTACTAAAACACTTTTTATAATTTATATAATTTGTTCCTTTCTTTACAGAATAGTAAAGCTTTGGCATCATTTGTAGGTTTAGAAAATAGGTTTATAGTACGTTAGATGTACCAACGGAATGCAGTAAAATCCTATCAGTAGCTGTACTAGAGTATTCAAAATTTCCATTGTTAAATTTCACAATATTTGCGTGTGCTTGATAATATCCAGAGTAACAGAGTTAGGCCCTGTAACGTGTTGGAATATGCATATAATTTCAATAAGTTCAATGCGTACGTTGAACATTTACGCATTCCTCGAGAACATTCCAAATGTAATATAGTTTTATGTCTGTGTATGTTGTAGTATTCTTGAAATCAGTTTCCACACAGAATATTATTTTAAAATTTCGTTGAATTAAACATTAATCAACGTTTCTAATCCTCTTAGTTTGAATTCTTCCTGGGGAATATTTTCAATAATGCCACTTCTTCATCACCTTATGTCAATAAATCTCTATAGACATGTTGGGTGTGAAATTCACCTAACACATTTCCACAACGTTCATGTAATCTGAAGGTATGTGGACACAAAGATCTATGTGTAACTGTTGACTATAGAGTCTACAACATGTCTACAAAGAATTATTGATATAAGGTGATGGAGAACTTACATTCATGAAAATTTACCTCCGGAAGTATTCAAACTAATAGGATTCGAAACGAGTTTAACGTGTAAATTTCAAAAGAAAAACTATTGTATGTGAAAAATTGTTTCTAAGAATTTTACATTCCAAATACCCCTCGCGGGCCATTTTCATTAATACCAGTTCTACATCACCTTATGTCAATAATTCTCTATAGACATATTGGGTATGATATTCACCAAACATGAAATCTGAAATCGGAAATCTGTGGCCACAAAGGCTATGTGTAACTGTTGTCTACAAAGTCTACTACAATTATTGACATAAGGTGTTAAGAATTGGTATTAATGAAAATATACGTGGGGAAGAATCCAAACCAATAGGATTCAAAACGCGTTTAACGTGTTAACTTTAAAAGAAATAAAAAGTGTATGTGAAAAATTGGTTCCCAGAATTCTGCAACATTCCAAATCGCCCACACGGGCCTCCCTCTCCCGACGAATCGAGCACCTCCGTGTAACTGTTGCCTACAAAGTCTACAACAATTATTGACATAAGGTGATAAAGAACTGTTTTTAATGAAAATACACGTGAGGAAGAATCCAAACCAATAGTATTCAAAACACATTTAACGTGTAAACTTTAAAAGAAAAAACATTGTCTGTGAAAAATTGGTTCCGAGAATTCTGCGACATTCCAAATCGCCCACACGGGCCTCCATCTCCCGCCGCGTGGAGCGCCTCCGAAACAAGCGAAGGGCGCCCACGCGCCGCCCACGCGCCCGGTGCGCTAATCCGCCTGTGGAAATTAATGTTGGCAATTAATGGCGGTCCGGCCGCGCCCTCGCGCAAAAAGCGGCGCGAGTTGCGCCGCCCTTTTTCCCGCGCTCGTTCATTCCTCCCCCGGCGGACGCGCGGCCCTTTGGCGGCCCTCGAGAGCGCCGCCCCGCCCCGCCCTGCACCGCCCTGCACCGCCCTTTGTGCGCGGGAAGCGGTAGATCCGGCCCGCAGATACGCGCTTGCTCCAGCACACGCCCGCGGACTGGGAGGGACGCGCGATAAGTGGTTGCGTAAAGCTGACGAGGGTTGGTGATTGCAGCGGAAGAAACGATGATCTGGGCTGTCCGGGTGACGCCGCGTCGAAGGCTGAGGTGCCTCTGACGTCGATGCGGCGTCACCCGGACGGCACTGATCATGACTCTGGCCGCAGAAGCCTACTATATCAGGGTAAGAAATGTTTGTTTGGTCTGGAAACGGTTTTGCCGCGAACGGCGATTTTTAATCCACTGGGATCCGAGCACGCCGGACTACCAAAGAGATGCTCTGTAATCGACTGCTCTATGGAATCATACATTAGGTTCCTTCCGATTTAATGACGTTAGAGCGATCAGTGATATTGTAGGGTACAATTGGCATGAAGGGTGTGGCTGAATGATTTTTTTTATTTATATGTTCTATAAGATTGTTTTATTACTGGGGTTTTATCGGTTTCGGAGTTCATTTTTGTTGTGGAGACTGTCATTAGTATATTATTTTCACGTTTACGTATAATTTCTTATCCTTCACCTCGCGATCAATCCTTCTCCAATGAACCATCAAAACGCGTGTGCAAAATATTGTAATTGTACTATACCTCCCGAAGTCATCCACATCTTTTCTCTTATATTGGCACGTGTATTAAAAAAAAAGTATAAAATTCGTTTAACTGAAAGCCCTTTTCCGTCGGATTTTGTGGTCGACTACCAACTTGTAACTTGGAAATATTGGCATACAGCCGTATTTTTCCACTTTAAATATATTAAATGGAAAGTCAATATACATGAAAGCGAATTTATAGAACTAACTCCACGCGTAACTTTTTGGCAATTGCGAGCGACCTCTGAACTGTTCGCCGCGAACAGCGATTTACACCCCACAAAGGGCGCCGTCCGGGTATTGAACTGGAAAGATGTCGAGTTGAAAGTCCTTGAAATCGCTTCCAGCCGGCGGCGGCGGTGGCAAGAGAGAGGAAGGCGAGCGGCAAATCAAAGAGAGCCAGCGAACGGAAATATTTGGCGCTCGTCTGCGCGGAGCCGGGGTGGAGTGACGTGAATGGGCCGGCCGGACGAGCGCTGCTCGCCGGAAACAAACGACGCCCGATGATCGGCCAGGGCGCGCTTCAAAGAGTCGCCGGCATTGTGAGGACGGACGCAGTCCGATTGGGGATAAATGAAGATCCCGGATTCCATATTTAATCAATGTGTTCGGTTAAAAGTATAATACGACCGTAGGATTAACGATCCTGTAAAGCATTTTTTTTTTCATTTCCGATTGTAAAGTATTAACAATTGTGTCGACGTACGAGGCGAAGTGAAAAACGGGGAGAAAATAAAATATTTTATTCTTGTTCGTCGAACTTTATTTTTTTGTCACCTAAAAAGGTTTTCAAAGCAGCATCTAAGTTTGTTTCTCATAGCTGAAACGAAAGGCATTGTCACTCAATTATATCAGTGTTATTATTCAAAAAAATCACTTAGCCACTATACAATTGAATGTTTTTGAATTGTGTCTGTAATTCTTCATTTTAGGCGAATTAATGAGATAGTCATTCACATTCCTTAATTCTGTCAGATTCCATTGAAGGGAATAATCTACTACTTCAATTGACATAAATATAATAGAAAGCAATTTTGGGCTGCCAGATTTAATTAATAATATAGGAATAATTTTCGTCCTTCGAAATGTTCGATGCCGATTGAAGTGTTTATGTAGTAGTTGACAGAGTGCGGCGTACAGAAAACAGATGGAAAATGCCTTGTGTTTTGGCGTTTCTGCTTTCTGTGCGGAGTTGATTTTCTCGCCGTTGTCGTCTCTAAGAATACTCTTGCACAGGCGAGGTAATTATTTCTCCGCGACTTTTGTAAAGGACTCGGTTGACATGTTGGGAATGCGGTTGTGGACGGGCGCGCGGAGTAGCTGTCAGGGAGAAGTACACTTCACGGTATATTCTGCTGAAGGCGCGTTGATACTTTATTTTCTCCGTCAGTAACTATATGAGATATTACGGAGGGAGATAGAAGATTGACAATAAATTATGTGACCTTCAAACACTTCTGAGAATATATTCCTTGAGTAAATTATCATAAATTGCAGTTCCGTGGAATGCATTTTGTACACTGCTTCAATAAACAACATCTATTGAACTACATTCTTTACAGGTACATGATAAATAGGCGTTATAAAATTGTATTTAATATTAAGATATTTAAAAAATCTTTGTATAATGCTTTTTTTATTTAAGTTTCTGTATTTAATTTGACTTTGGTAAAATATAATCAGTGCTAAAATTGCGAAATGTTAATTTCAATTTCTTCATAAGTTAACAAATACGTAGAATTGCAGACAATGTTAAGTTTCGTCGCTTTGAATATTCTAGGTTCGTTTTATGTGTCTCAATGAGTACTGAGTTTCACTCTTAATGCTCTCTTTGTAATAGATTTATGTCCTTATTAAAAACAGACGCTAAAATATTTTTTTAACAATTAATTTCTTTCATGTTTCGACCGTAGAAATCAAACAAATAAATTGTCAAAAAATATTTTGGTGACTGTTTTTAATATGTTAAGAAAGCTATTATAATTGAAGAAGATAACATACGTTAATATATTCCTGAATAATGCTCTGTTTGAAAGCTTCCAGGTATTTTATAGACACTTGGAATATGACTAACGTTGAATATAAATTTTGTGAAATGAAATGGTTTCATTATTAGAACTATTATTATTATTATTATTATTATTATTATTATTATTATTATTATTATTATTAATACAATGAAATGTAGTTATAGTGACATCTCTAATTCGGATATTAATTTTTGCACATGGTTGCATTTATTCTCCATTGTATTAGGGACAAATAATTTGTTACCTTATAAAGCGCGTGTTGTAGACGTTTTCCTACAACTGATCTCAAATACTAAAATCTTAATCGTCCCGACGCCGCGGGAGGGCCGAGGAGGCTGAGAAGGGGAGCCGACCTGTGCCTCCCGTGAGTGACGCGTTGTCTCGACCGCTGCGCCGGCTCCGACGAGCTCGAAGCGCATGCGGAAGTGGTAAGTGTATGGTTTAGGATTCACTCCATTGGGTTGCGAAGGGTAACTTGCTTTCGCAGGAAAGTACTACAACAAAGAACAAATCAAACAACAACAAATTCTGGCCTGCAGCTTCAGAGAAAACTCCTGTCGAAACAGCATATTTCTTATATGATGGTTGTTTGTAAGTCAGCGAGGAAACAATTATCTAGCCCAAAGGTCAGTGTATATTGGTAAACAGCCACAGCTCCTAAATGGATGCGCGTTCATTGAGTGCCGATTTTCCATTTCATTGCGGGAATATTAAACGATGCTGATTGCGATGCCAAAACGCTGATCATTTGTCAATTGATCGTTATTCCCACTGATTTTGTACGGTGATTGTGCCTCTGTAAACTGCAGGGAGTCACAAATAATTATTGTTATTTGATTATATTTCTTTGATGCTGAATTACATATCCACAGTGGCAAGTAGCTGCAGAAGCTGATCAACTAATGTGTGACATTTTATACTTTGTCTAAAATAATTAAAGAAATATAAAGAAAATGAATCAAATCGACTTAGAAGATAGTGTTCGAAGGAGAATGTTACAGCAATTAGAGCCAGATATATGTTTCACATTTTTGTTGGATATGTATTTTATATTGTCGCCGATTATAATAATAATAATAATAATAATAATAATTATTATTATTATTATTATTATTATTATTAGATGAAGTGCTATATTTCCTAGTTTATGGTATCCCTTAAAAATTTTCGTTATTGATATGAACGCGTCTTTGTATCAAATGAAAAAGAGAAAAAAATCCAAAACGTTTTGGATTTTGAACGTAGTATTCCGAGATTATAGATCTCGTTTTCTCAAGTACTATATGACGTAAATTTCCATCGAACAATATTACATTTTCACTCAATGGAACATTGCTTAACCTTTTATTCCTCGAGTAAATGGCCTGTACTGTCCTTATTGCTACTGGTGATCTTTTGATTCATCGGAAACATCATCATATTCTTCACGTAAATGCTGCTTTAGAGATAGGAAACAAAATTTTCGTACTACATGAGGTTCACAAATGAAAATACTACACTTTAGTAACACAGAATTGCAATGCACTTAATCACGTAATACTTATACACCGAATGAAGAACAAAGGATGCACAGTTTCCAAGCGCTAGTGGTGTGATCCTTGTGCTGAGGAGCTTCATCATCTATTGTGTATATTATCACATTTAGATTAGATTTTTCCACCATGGAATCAAAACGATCATCAAATGTATCACATTTACCGAAATTTTGTTTATAACGAGTAAAATGGGATATTTAGCAGCATTGCAAGTGATATCACAATTTCACTCTTGCACCTGAATCAAAGAAACACTACAAAAAGTCCATACAATATTTTCCATGTAATATGCATTATTTTAATTTAAGTGTTCCGTCATTATAACTGTGAGTTAATTCATTATACGTATACAACAATTTCTCACATGTAATTGGTCACAATGTCAACATTACTACTCCTAGCATAGCTCCAATCAAAATGAATTCAACAATTTTAATCATAGCCTTTGATGAAGTTCGAAATAGTCATGGTTCGTACATTTTTTTCGTTATGTTTTCAGAAATGACCAATTATTGAATTTAAGATAATTGCGATTTAAACCGTTCTTAGTCAGGAAATTATGAGCTTGTAAATAGAATTTGCTGAACTCCTTGATATAATCGAATGGTTTTGATCACAAAAAGATCAGGATACAGAAAATCAGTTCTAAGTGTGATAAAAATAGAAGAATTTTCCAAACTTTCGAAAAGAAATCAATAGGCTTCAATGCTTTCAATAATATTTGACATTTTCAGCTTTCTTTTGAAGAGCGACAATATTTATATAATATCGCTTGCAGAAATTACACCTCAGAGCAATTTTTTAAGGAAAATATATAATTCAATGTTCTTCATGCATATTCATAGTAAGACACATTAATGATAAAAAATGCTATATTGTGAAAATCAGTTTGTGTTAGTTTTATAAAGGAATACGTTTGATAGTTATGAAAAGTGTTACTCGTTTCCTTTTGATGTAAAATTAAGCTTGCATCATATAAACTTTTATTTTCAACGATTGCAAACTCATTTTTTATTTTATATTATTTTTATTTTTATAATTATTTTATATGAAACTATGCGTTTCTTGCAAAGCACGCTTTTTTTGTCTTCAAAATGCAGAGTTATAATAAAGTCTTTATGATAATACAGCATAGTAAATTCATGAGAGCACTAGTAGTAAAACCAAGGTTCTTTATAGCATCCTTATGAGTGCTCTAATCAACTATCGATAAAGATCATTATGTCATTAACACATGGGAACACTGATTTGCGTTGTTTCAAAAAATACATGTTGACACAAAAATGTTTTTGTAATATTTTGGACAGTATGAACTTCCTGTAGAGATTTGTATCGTCTCTGAATTTGAAGGAAGCAATTTACTACAAACAGCGAAATTTTCTTGTTATGAATGAGTCGTTTTTCGAATTCAAAATGACAAAATTTTTGTAATAAAACTAACCTTTACTAAAACTTTACTTAAAAACCTGTGACAAAATATTCTGCAATGTTTCTTCACGACTGAAAATAATGATATCTTGATTGATTTAGAAGAAAAAATAGAGTATTTTTCTGTTTCTGAAAGTAGATTATATTTCCTTGACTTTCGATACCTGCCAAACTAAGAGGCGATATATTACTGAAAGTTTCACGGCAACAATAGTAAATAAGAATCTTTCTAAATAGTTTCATTAATGAATGATCACGCATTTTAATATCTAAGAATTGTTCGCTTTTCAAAGTAAGAGTTACAATTTTTGCAGACAATATTCAGCGGCAATTATTATATACTTTCTTTGGCACATTCTTTTGTTAATTTCAAATTAAGTAAGTTTACCATGTATCATTTCCTGAAGTTGGCTCGAATAAAATAAATTATTCGACAAGTAGATGTAGAAGCTCAATTGACCGGACGTGGTTTAAATGTGACTTTACCTGGCAACTATACATTTGAGGGAAATTGTCGCATCCCCCCGAAAGTACGAGCATATTTGTGTCCCCATCGACGGTAATTGAAGGCAGTTTATACACCACTGTCTTAATAACCAACAATTTACCACCTTCAACAAATCGCTCTTCCCAGAGATCTGCAGCTGCTGGACTCGATATACCTCCACTGCAATTCCGCTTCCCGTAATAACCGCTTCCCGTGTAGAGAGAAAGCGCCACGTATTCGTTTGAAAAATTAATCAAGATCGTATTTTAAAATAATAGGGTGTACAGTCAAAAAAATGGAACGAGGACAACAAAGAACTCCCAATAATTGAGGGTAAACAGCAGTGCTCACTAGAAGTGCTTCAAACCTATACTACATGTTGGTTTCTCTCGCCCTAGTATCAAAAGACGAGGCTGCAGGCAGCGCCAGGTGGGTCTCTCACTGTGGATTTAATCTAAGCTCGTGGCGCAATCCCATCCGGCCACTGGTAGTCAAGCTTTGGAATTTATTTAATTTGGGGTGTGCAATCAATCCAGATAGGGGAGATATCGTCCATGAGACTGGGAAATAACAAAAACCAGGATTTTGCAAGTACGTTGTTTCAATACTTGTTACTTTGCTCGAAGAAAAAGACCGCAGAGTTGTAATAGTTTTAAGAAGTGCAGAAGTTATATTATTTTTTCCTTCCTAACTTTGGGTTCATTGGCTTCTTGGCAAATCATCCACCGTGACCACAACAGCATCTCGTAAAGTTGCAAAGTTAATAATAATAATAATAATAATAATAATAATAATAATAATAATAATAATAAAGCGTCTTAAACACAAGTGTTTGGAAATCGAGATCAGCGGAATGTGGGGCGTAAAAACACAGGTCGCCTGAATAGTTATCGGAGCTGTGGGATTTGTTCCTCAAAATTTGTGTAAGAACTTGGCTAAACTATTCCGAGGTCATTCAAAAGACTGAGAATTGTAAGACATTGCTTTTTTGGGAACAGCCCACATTTCGCGCAAAGTATTGTAGAGGCACCGACAGTGCCTAGATCTGCTCCGTGGGAAGCTCGATGCAACCCGGAGTAGACTTTAAAATCAATCGACTCATAACATCTTCAATCGTGAATTAGAATAATAATATAAATAATAATAATAATAATAATAATAATAATAATAATAATAATAATAATAATAATAATAATAATAATAATAATAATAATAATATGAAGAAGATGATGAATAATATGAAGAAGATGATATTGATGATGATGATCATGAAGAAGAAGAAAAAGAAAAAGAAGAAGAAGAAGAAGAAGAAGAAGAAGAAGGAGGATAAAATTCGGAACTGTGTTTCCCAAGGCAGCATCACGGAGGCGCCGCGCCGGATGGTACCAATTCGCCAGATTGCGATCTGTGCAGCGCGGTGCAGCGCGGCGCGGCGCGGCGTGACAAAAGAGCGTCGCGGCGGGCGCGCGCGCAGCTCGCAGACGCCACACAGCGCCACACAGCGCCACACTGCGCCGCCCCGCGCCGCGAGGCTCGCGCGCCGACGACGCAACGGAATTCCATCAAATTTTCTTCTCCAGTTCCTCTTCACGCCGCGGAACGTTTCCTGCCGGATTGTTTTGTTTCCAGACGCGCGGCGCAGCGGAGAAGACCAATGCACTGAAAGTGCAGTTTCGCACGACACTCGCGGGAGAAAGCAAGAAAATAGTGCAATAGGAAAAGTGGTAAAGTACGCAAGGGTTGAGCTTATTTAAAAAAAATTATTGGTGCTTATTGATTAACGCTTAATACTTAATGATGATGATTATTGCTTATCTGAGCTTTTTTAAAATTTGTTTATTTTAGGCCGCTTTTCAACAACTTGGTCATAAAGCGATCACTGTGCTTTTCAACTGTGGGGGGAACTGTTGGGAGAACACGTAAGGACAACACAAACATCCATGTCTGAGTCGGTATTGGTACCCGCGACCCTTCGAACCGAGGCAGTTACGTTCCTTGAGCCTTAGCGACCTCGGATATCCAGGCTGGCTATTTAAGCTTTGTTTCGTAACTTGTTGAGGTTCATGTGATATTGAACAGAAAGGATATCCAGTGGATATTTCACCATTGGATTAAAAACTAAATTTCTAATAATAAGTACAGAAGCTGATTGCTGTGGTGTTTTCATGTGTGATGTGGAAGATGGTTTTTAGGCCTCCCGTCTTCAGCAGAAGCAAATATTTTATGAGTGCAGAATGAAACATTATTCTTGGTCGAACTTGTCAACGTCGAGCGAACCGGAAGCAAACGTTTTAAACACTCATTTCCAAGGTCCCGCAAAGAACTTCACAAAACTAATTGAATAGCGCATGGAGCTAACAGATATCAGCTACACGTGTCCGTACACGTCCCAGATCGTGTGCCCACGCGCTGTGACGGACACATTTTCATAAAGGCGTCGCTGGAGCGAGGTCTAATTTAACGCTACCGTGGCAGTCTCTCTCATGATTCACTCCCAGTGTATTTCCTCCAACGTGGAATTTATTTTTAAAATAATATAACGTTTAATACATATTCCACCAATTCCGCGAGCAAACTCCGCCCGCTCAGGCGATCTGGTAAAGATAAGCGCAAAAATTAGACGCGTAAATTATTCCACAAATTGGCGCGATTCCCATCGTTTCAACTTGTCGTGCTTTTGCTGACTAATTCGCACGCACGTTGCGTGGACGACGTCTCGTAATTTTTAGTGAAAATACACACTGGACTCCCGATCTATCTGCGCATCAAAGAGCATGAGAGCGAACTGGTTTCGCGCATATTTTCCTGCTTTCGGAAATACCGTTTTCTGCTTGAGAAACGCAAAAGAAAGGAGATCTCGGAAGTGGAGTGCTTGAGATAAATAGATCGGAGGCACGAAGGTGGAAAGGGGAACAAATTATTTTTTTGTTGAGTAGCGGCACACATATATTTCCAAATATCCTGAAATTAGTTAAAACACGCAAAAGTACCCACACACATTTGCATGCCGTTTGATTATCATCACACTGTCACATTTTGTGTGTATGTTTTGTACTAATTAACGTTTTGTCTCATTGTGAAATTCCGCGTAATGTATGGTGATATGAAAAACAATGTTTCTTGAAAAAGTAGTAACAAGAAATCATGTTACACACACAGACGTTTACGACATTTGAATTTAAATATGAATGTGAACTCATTACACATACACAGTGCAGTTCAGAAGTTCTCAGACTATTTCTTGTAGGATTTCGATTAACCCTTTCGAGTGGTCGACAGAGTTAGTTACATAATTTCAACTCTTTCGAAAAACATTGCTGAGGAGCATCAGTGTAGCCGTTGTTGAGGAGTGCGGACGTTTGCCATAACTTGATGTGTGTATGTACGAGTCAGGAGAAGGATAAGGATCAGCGGTAGCATTTAAATTTTATTACACAGCAGATCTTTGAGCATCAAAGGCGTTTGAATTTATTCAGAAACTTTTCATCTCCCGTGATTTTGTCCTGCGGCATGACAATGTCCCAGTTTATTTCTCAGCAATGAATCGCGCTGAAAAGCAAGCTTCAACGTTTCACCATTTACCTTAAGCACCAAATTTGTCATCTCAAGTGTTTTACTCTTTCCCAAAAGTGAAAATGCACCGGAACCGCCAATGTACTACTCTATTCTTGAGGCATTCAGAAGGCAATGAAAAATAAACTCAGTCAATTCCGAAATATAACTTATGTAAGGTCACAAATACATTGAAAAATCGTGCTAACCAAGGAATCGCAATTAAAGGCTGATATTTTGAGCCAATAAAGAGACAAAAATTGTACACCTTTGAATTTTCATTTGTTATTGCTCCAGTCCGGAATAGTGCGAACTACAGTGTTAATTAAATCAAATGTCCAAAAATAGAGAAATCGTGTTTAAACCACGCAATCTTTCCAAGTGCTTGGTATCACCTACGTAAGAATGAATATTAATCTTAATTTGGTGTAGTGGTTCTGAACGCGTAAGAAATCAGCGCGTGTGATCTTCAGCTGCCTCGCGGAGAGCAGAAAAACCGAAAGGCAGCCCCGCGTGCCGGGCGCCGAGATGCAGAAAAACGCGCAGGAGCCCACACATAATGGGGCCGTCAGTCAACGCGGCTTGGCGACGCGACGCGACGCGACGCACAGCGCCAGTGGCTGCGTGGGCGGTGGGGGAGAGGGGGAGAGGGAGGGGGCGTGTGCGCGCGCAGCGATTAGGCCGCGCGCCACTCACGCACGCCCACGCGCCGCGGACGCACGCAGGCGCCCCCCCCCCATCTCCCCGCCACGCCCCCTCCGCCAGTAAGCGCTCGGAAGAGACGGAGGCAGTCGTCGGAAGTCACTTGTCCCTCGAGAAAGCTCACTTTCAGAATTATTCTCCCGTTAAGACAACTGTTGTTACGGTCAAACGACAGAACTGTCACTTATTAGCCACCGTTTTACAAAACGGGTTTGATAACTTTATCATAGGTAATACCATAAGTGCTTTGGAAATTTCCGATAAATCCCCGACTCGCGAAGCGAAGAGGGGATTTATCTGAGAATTTCCAAAGCACGAGTAGTATTTAATAGGACTATTCCACGAATAAAATTAATAGGACTATTCCACGAATTCTAACAGAGTTCCAAGGTGCCAAATATTGAAAATAACTGAAAGCATGTTAAAATCAGAGAGATTATGTTATAGCACATAAGCGGTTTTTTGCACATCAGCAATTGTTACATACCGCGTTCTAAGATGAGTCGCAGCTTATTATTGGCCAGTACGGAGGAACGGTAAGAAAAATTGGATAGAAAAAGTGATACATTTCTTGACATTCACCGCCCCGATTTGGGCATTTTATATGTGTAGTTAAATACTATTGGTTTTCATTTCATGAGTGGAAGAGTCAGTCAGAATACTTTAGAAAACGAATAAAAACAAATTCCAATGGTTGTACCCAATAAGATACATACACCGAATTTACTCTGATTGAAACAGAATTTAATGCGACGCTTTGACAAAACTGAAACGTAACACAAGCGGCACGTCTCTTTTTCTTTGGTTTACGTCGTAAGAGAAGGAGTAATTGCAAATACTTTGCTTATCGTTCAACTACCGGGCTGTGGATCGACGTTAAAGCTTGCGAGCGTGCACTAGTGAATAAACGATTGCTCCGTCGCCGCCTCGCAGGAGGCGTTAATTGGAGGCGACGCGGCGCCGGGGCGGTGGGCGGCGGGCGCGGCGCTGGCAGCGCGCGAGGCCACGCGACGCCGCAACGCGCTTACGTGGCCGCTCTCTGTGCGTGCTGCGTAGCGCGCGCGTGCGTGAGCGGGCGGCGTGAGCAGCGAGCGTTGTCCGCCCGCGGCCACTTGAGCGCCTGCGGTTATCGAGCGGGAGGGGGCGGGGCCGGTGCGTGCGGGTGAGGAGGCGAGGAAGCTGCCCGACTGCATCCCCCGGTCAGGTTTTCCGTCACCCCCGCTTCCCAGCTAATATCATTCCACTTTTCGGTATCCGGGAAGGCATAACCCAACTGCATCTCGCTTCCTTCATTCAGTTTTTCGGAAGGAGTAAGGGAATCGCCTGACTGCATCCCGCGGTCAGTTTTCCCTCACCCCGGCTTCCCAGATAATCTCATTTATTTTTCGGTAACGGATAAGGTATATCCCGACTGCATCCCGTTTCGTTCATCCGGTGTTTCGGAAGGAGTAAAATGTTAGTTTTTTTACACTTAATTTTTAGACGTTAATATTTTTAGTGCATTAAATGTATAAGTGCATTAATATTAACCAGACCATAGACTACGTACAAATAAGTCTAAATAAAGTAACAATAATTTTAATATTATCAATATTAGTTATATTACAAACATAAATTACAAAAGTAAGACAATCCTAACGTTAAAATGTTTTGTTAAAGTATGAAAATGGAAGGTTGATCTTCGAAACACTGAAACGTGGGGGAACTCTTGTACTGAAGAGAAAAACGGAAGAGATGCAACGGGCTATGCTATTCCATTCGGGGAGGGAGGTAAACGGCTTAGGAAAAGTTGACCGTACACGCCTTATCGGTGAGCGCCCGCAGAGCACTGGCACGTGAAAGGAAGACGCCAAAGGTCGCTCGTGAGCACTCAGTAGGCATCTCACCGGTTGCGAGCAGGCGATTAGGTAGCAGAGGCCGGGGATCGTCCCCCTGCATCCCCTCTTAGGGAAGTTTTTAAGCCTCCATACATGTAATCCGTATATACACACACAACATTTGTGCCGCGTTTTTGATATCCACATTGTTCAAATGAAGGAATCCAAATGAGAGAAATTGAACAAGAAAATGCTCTCAAGAGCATTACTAAGATTGACTCAAATGGCGTAGCTTAAGCGAAGACGGCATACGTTATCCATTGTTGAACCGTTCCCTCCTGAGGCGATGAGTGTACCCCTCCGAAGAAAATCGCCAATTGGCGCCCAACGAAGAGACGAGAGCTGCGGCCGGGAGCGAGCGCTCAGGAGCCGCAGGAAGGTCGCAGCTAGCTGCGCAAATCGCCCGATGGGCCGAAGAAAATGGTCGAGAACATTACTAAGATTGATTCAAATGGCGTTGCTTAAGCGAAGACGGTATACGTTATTCATTGTTCGATCGTTCCCTTCTGAATTAGTGAGTGTTCCCCTTAGAAGAACATTACCAATTGGCGCCCAACGAAAGAGCTGCGTTAGGGAGCGAGCGCTCAGGAGCCGCAGGAAGGTCGCAGCTCGCTGCCCAAATCGCCCGAGGGCCGAGGGGGTGTCGGGTTGTGTACGTCGCCGCTCCTGAACGAGCACGCGAACGCGATATTCTATATCCCGCGCCACCGCCACCGCCGCGGTCGCCGCCGTCCCGCGCCGCCACGGCGAACTGGCGGCGGACACACACGGCCATCGCCTCTGTCGTCTTTTTGTCCATTAACGTTATGTTTGGAGCAGGTTGTTGCAAGACGATAGGGGAGATACTCAAGGTAAGATACTTGATTCTTTCTGAGCATGGTCGACCGCAATCTACGCGGATATAATCAAGGAAACTTTGCTAACGTAACCAGCAATAGCCAGGTGGAACAAAGAAGCGGATTACTGTAAAGTTGAAGATTGTAAAAAAAAAATATTTTATTTTTTATTAATTTTTAAGATTAATGCTATTTGATTTTTTGGAATAAATATTTATCGCAATAAAGTTAATCGGTGGGAATTATAATAAATTACGTAGTTATTTAAACTTTTAACATAATTTCGAATTTGTTTGCAATTATTATTTTTATTCAGTAGTACCCGTTCTCTAGAAAGAGGTCATGTATAAGAGAGTAAGTACTGTTAGTACTGAAAGTTTAAACTTAATGTTAAGTGACTTGCTTTAAGTCCAGGGAGGGACTTGCCGCCACCGCTGCGATCCGCGGCACTTATATTTTTTTAATAATTTTTTATAATTTTATTATATCTTTTAACATTTTGTTTACAAAAAATATCATTATAAAAATATATTAAAAATTGATATAATATAAAAAAAATTATAATAAAAATGTATATTACATAAAAGTCTACCTAAAAAACCAAAGGAACTTCCAATAATTACAAAACATCATCACTTTAATTCACGAACACCGTTCTATTATACAAAACCTTTGCCTCCCTTTTAACTTACGCCTCCTCAATATGGTACACAACATCCCATACTAATCTCAAACGCCTTCAAACATTTCAGAATAAGTCTGCCTAAAAAACCAAAGGACCTTCCAAGTATTATAAAAATATCAAAAAAGGCAGTCCTATAAACAATGTCAAGAAATTTAACCTTCGTATAGAAAAGGAAGTGATGATGATTTATTGTGTAACGGATATAGTCGGATTGATTTTTCGTAGGCGTTATCTATAACAGAGTTGATGGGATGCTTCATAAAATAAATTTAAAAAGAAGAAAAAAGCGCCGCGCGGGTCTTATCGGGCGAGAGGTCGCCGTGTGGTCGCCTCCTTCCGCCGCGGCCCACGAAGATTACGCGGCCGTCGGGCGCGATTCACAGAATCTTAATTATCGCGGTCTCGCGCCGCCGATACGGCCGTGGAAGTCGGTTATCTTGGCGTGTTAACGACACTTGCAACATCCGAGTGCGGAAACCGCATGCTGTTGGTTTTGGACGAGAGGTTTCGTCCATTTTCACGAATTTTGATGTCGATTTCAGCGAAGCGCGGGATTGCAGCGGCCAAGCGTAGTTCCGCGCGCTCAATTGTTTTCGGAGATGGCTGAACAACGCGGTTCCGGGCGCACAATACGGTTAGTTGCCCTTTTTGTGGAAAGTTTCCCCGGACAACCGCTGCGGGCGTGCTCTTTCATGGCGACGCCACGCATTATACGCCACCGCCGCCGCCGCCGCCATCATATGTCCAATGCCCCCTGAAACGCGGGAGGATCAAATGCTTGTCATTACGGCAAACGCTGCTGTGCGTTGAATAACGTATTTCAAAACTCGCCCTGCGCGTCGCCCAACCATTTCTACTTTCTCCGCGCGCGCGGCTTTCGAAAGCGCGCGACGCGACGCAAAGCGACGCGCCAGCGCACGCGCGTGCAGAAGGCGGCGGCGGGGCGTTTTCGCCACATTTCCATTCAATTTGTGCTCACAACAAAGCAGTCACTTCCACTCCAGATAAAACGGCGCAGGTCACTTTCTCCGCCTTGTTGTTTCTAGTCACCGGTGGCGATGCGTGGATTGGATTTTCACGTTTAGTTCGCAATCTATAAATGTAATGCTCCGGCAACTTGTGTTTATGTTTATAAGAAACGGCACACGAATGGAAGAGGAGGAGATGAAATTCGTAATTAAAGAAAATGGACAGTAAAATATATTTCAAGTAATGTATTTTGCTCGCCATTTAGGTTCACGGCTTAACAGAAAGTCAGAATTCGGAATTGATTTTTTCTCTAACATTTAAAAGTATTCAATAATTTAAATATTGGCTCCGAAATATTGTTGTTGCTTCACAGTAATATTCTGAGATATCCGAGGGAAAAAAATTGTTCGCAGAAAGCTCTACGGCGTCTTTTCACATTCTCTTTTGTTGTTATTTTACATTTTCATGGTTGCCATGACAAGTAGGGTAAAAACGTACAAAAACCGGCCTTTCCCATATCCCGAACTCTCCGTGGGGAAAAAAGAAATCGCAGACGGCGGGGGAGCGCATCTGAAAAGCGATGAACTTCCGATGCGGGCCATTTATCGGAGACGCCCGACTGCCCGTCCTTGTTTGTTTTGTGCGTGAAAATGCGCGGCTGAGTAACAGAGCGTTCATTGGCCCTCGCGCCCATCACCCTAAGCGACTTCGCCCGCTGCCCCGTCCGCGGCCCCATCCCCTCCGCCGCCATGGAGTCTTCCATCCAGGGAAGCGGCACCTCCAACGAAACACCGATGTTTCCAAATGTTAATGCCTTGTATATGTCAATATTTAAATCTCACATTCAATGCTTTACTGTCTTCGTTAGGATCTCATTGCAATGAACAGAAGTCGTGTCTAATGTCTAATGTCCTACTTATATCAATGTTTAAATGTCTCATTCAAGGCTGTAGTGCCCTCATTAGGTTCATATTCTTACTCAACAGTAATATGTGAGTGTACAAAGAATAAGATGTGAATATACAAATATGCGAACATATAAAACGTTCACAAGACAAACAACATACTATGAACTAGCAATCAAAATGGGGAAGAAATGCTGAGAGACAGAAATATGTTGTGCAATACTAAAATAGTAGAATTTGTAAAGTAAAATGTTAATAAAAGAGGTCAATGTTCAAAATTACAATATTGATGTTAATAAAACATGGAACCAAAACCGTCGATATTTATACACGTGGATATTTTTGAAACGTAAACCAACTCTTTTAGTTACCATCAATATTCAAGCTGCGGGTTCTATTCCCGCGCTGGCCATCCTGACCGAGATTTTCGTGGTTTCCCTCGGTCAGCCAGGCGAATGCTGGAATGGTTCTGGTGAAAGGCTCCGACTGTGAACCCAGCGTCGCTAGCCGATTTCGTGAACTGCATGAAGTCAGGAAAGTTAAGCGAATTCTAGTCATCGCGAATTCCTGGTTGGGTGACCCACAAGGAACCCCGGGATCTAACGGCGCCGAGGCCAATTACCCTTTACGGGACATATAATAGCTAAATACGAGGGCGAAATTTACAGTGAGAGATGTTTGGCCGGTGAAAACGTTTATTAACTTTTAATTGAGATTTAACTGACAAAATAAAATTAAAAAAATCAGGATAACTAACAAACTTTTTATAATTCGATAATTCAAAAATAATATAAATAACACGAAACCTCTATGTTAATTATTTTTCACCCTTTCTCACTTTCATCTGAAGAATGTCCAACTTATGGATAACTCAAAATTATTACAAGTTTTTATTATGATGGCACTTGTTTCACTCACAAATAAAATATCAACCACAAGAAGAAACAAACACAAAACATGGATAAAAAATAACTTTGACTTCAAAAAATCGATTATTTTATTAAAAAATAGATGTTTTAAAAACATCTATATCGCATCTGCTCTCCTATCACCTCTCCCCCATCCCTGCGACCGCTTCCGATGACAGCCGTCCTGCGAGGCGCGCCGCGTTCATGCTCCAACACGGACTCAATGATCTGTGCTGTCGGTTTGGCTAAAATATTAGGGACGGCTGTTAGCGAAGAATGCGAGCGTCACGCTGCGCGCGGCGCGGCGGCCAAGCGGCGGCGGCGGCGCGGGTTTCAGTGGCAGGGCGCGCGCTGACTCGGCACTTTGCAGCCCGCCCCGCGCCCCCTGCGCCGCGCCACACGCCCCGCACCCCGCGCCATGGAGGCCCCCGCCCCACACCCCGCCCCGCTTCCACTGTCCTGCCTCTCGCGCCCCGTCCACCGCACCCCGAGCGCCCGCACCCCCGCCTCGCCCCGCGTCCCCGTCCGGCCTCTCGCGCCCCGCTCCCCACACCCCGCGGGCCCGCGTCTGCGCCCATGCCCCGCCCCGCCCGCCCGGTCCTCCCCGCCCCGGCCCACGTGCCCAGGAGTCCCCCGCCCCGCGTCCACCGTCTGGCCCCTCGCGCCCCGCGCCACGCCCCCCGCACCCCGCGCGCCCGCGCCCGCCCCGCCCAGTCCAGCCACTCCTCTCCCCCCCCCCCCCCCCCCCGCCCCGGCCCACGCGCCCGCGCCCTGCCACCCGCGCCCCGTCTCCTGCGCCCCATCCCGGCCCCCGCGTCCCCTCCCCCGCACTCCATGCCCCGCGCCCCGTACTAACCGCCCCGCGGCCCGCGCTGTCTAGCGTCCCGCCCCTCCTCCCACCGCCCCCTGCCCCAGCGCCGCACTCCAGCGCGCCACCAGGTGCGAAACATGAACTCTCCAGCGGCGGCCGGGACTACATTGGATTCCGCTTAGCGGCGCCCCTCGGCTACATCGTTTCGTTATTGCGCTGACGTCTCTGTTGCCGGACGCGCCGGCCCCGAAGTTGCAGCTTCATTCCGCAGTGTGTATGATGCCCCGAGGCACATGCATTCAGCAAACAACCTTTCAGTTTACAAGTATCTTCTTGTGTTCATTGCGGTGGTCGTTGGCAGCGAATTGCCCCTATTTGCCGTTGTCGTTTTAAAATTATTAAGAGAAGATATTAATAATATCTGTGAATATTCCATTTTATATTAATTTTAAATTAATACAATAAAATATAACTCGTTCAACATTTATTGCGACACTCTCTAGTCATATTATTACTGCAACCGCTCCAGAGCTTCATTATTAATAAAGGAAAATCCCATTTTCCTTTGACGTACGTCTGAAGCAAAGTCAGCTTCATCATGAGAATCACCTTACAGACAAAACAAACTACATTCTGCAACTTCATTAGAACAAAGATGTAACAAAATTATGTTATTATTGCGTTGGATTCCTTGTCTGTATTTGCAAGGGTACGGACGGCGCTTGTATTAACTCGCACTTCGCTACAACATTCATTTGCCGCCGCCGCTCTGTCAACTCCGTTCTAATGGGAGGGCGGCGCAAAGTGTTAGAATCCGTCGTCGGGCGGCCAAACACGACCGCCCGCGCCGGCGGGAGTTTCTTCTGGCGGCGATGGCGCACTCAGCCGGCTCATGCATATGCGAGGCACCGCTTAATGGACTCAATAATGACAGTACGCCACTGCGGTTCTCTCCATTAACGTCCTATCTGCAAGAAGTGGGGCTCCCGGCTCGAGCGGCCGGTAATTAAGTGAAAGTAAATTGTAATTAGAGAGGCAACTCGGCGGTGGTGGCGCCGCGGGATTAACGATAATTCCTCCGACGGAAGCCCCCGCTTGCGCCAGCGGAACCAGAATTTCGCAAAAATGAAGCGGCGGCGCCAGCCCCCCCCCCCGCCCACGCATCTTGTCGCCTTCGAAGATTGGTGGATGCGGAGAAGAGAGAGAGTGGGAGAGATTGAGACGGTGGGAGAGATAGAGAGACAGTGAGGTAGAGACATTGAAAGAGACAGTGAGACAGAAACAGTAAGACAGACAACGAGAGAGACAGAATCTGAGAGAGATTGAGAGAGAGAAAGAGAGAGATTGAGAGAGATTGAGAGAGAGAGAAATAGAAAGAGAGAGAGAGAAAGAAAGAGAGAGAGAAAGAGAAAGAGAGAGAGAGAAAGGAGGGACAGAGAGAGAAATAAATTATGATAACCTGAAACATTGCATCCGTTTGCGTTTTGCAATCTCGACATTAGGAGAAAAATAAGTTCGATCCAAGTCCAGCTCTATGTATTCCAATTTTGTTGTATTCTATTAAATAGTGGTTGTTTTCTATTAAATATTTTTATTACATAAACTAAGAAATAAGAAACTGACAGTGAACTACAAGAAACTCAGCTATGATTAAACATTCGGGATTCGGCCACTGGACTGTATAACAAATTTAATACTACTGATTGATGGAGGATTTTCTCTTTTCAAAATTTCAGGACAGCCTTCTATTATTAGTTTTTACTTTTGAGGAAAGTAAACGTGATCAAAATTAATAAATACAAAATTAACATTATTCGCTGAAAAAATTTGTTTCCCTCCCCCCACCACATACACAAATCAAATTGGAGAAAAAAGAACACGAGAGTCGCTAGAATGCTCAATCAACTATATTGTTAGAGTTCACTGACCGATAAAAAGGAATTTCAGAATTATCTTAAAAAGTTTAAAGCTTCCTCTTCAAAGAAGGTACTTATTAGTTTGTAGCATCACTCGTCAAAATTATTACCCCTCATTATGAACAACATTTTCACTTCGATTATCTGACCACAAATTTGTACAAGTCAGTACTTCATTTCCATAGAGTTTACATTAGACGACAAGCGAACACGCAACGAAACCTTGCAAGTAAACCGTCGAGATAGAGGCAATGAAACCGAGCAGATCTCTGTCAGAGTCTAAACTCCCGGAATTCCTCGCCAGAGGGGATAATTATTCATCTGAAAATAATTGATGATGGGATCGGCTTGCAGCATTCCACAACGGAAATGGCTTCAAATGGGAATCCCCAAAAGTCAGGCGGTGCCTGACCGCTGCGCAAAGCTTAACAGTTCATTTCACGCCATGAGTCAACACAGCGTTGAAAGGAAATCAACCGCCCTCCACAAGGAGGGGAGCACCCTTTGCTGGCGAGACCTCTGCCGGGCCCCGCCCCCCTCCGCCCCACCCCCCGCCCCAACCCTCCACACGAACAACACAAAGCAACAGCGGATACAGCGGGCCAGGACGCACTGAGAACACGTTCTCAGGGGCACTGGGGCCCTTCTCAAATTTCACTGTTGAACTGTTCAAAAATGTATTTCAAAGCAGAGGAAGTAGATAATGATATCATATTTACAATGACAATATAAACATGAATATGTTTTATATAGCGCGGTACGATGTAGTAAAAGCAAGGGGAAATGAAAAGTGATGAAACTGCCAAATCCACATAATATCAGCACATTTTAAAGGTGGAACTGCGTCAATAGCACATACTTTCACTCAAACTTGCAAGTAAATTACTCATATTTTCAAAACATTATTTGTAATATTGTTTAAAGATCAAAGTTTGAAGCAAGGATTTCATTGACAAATAAATATCTATATGTAGTTCTGGGAAATCTTCGATTTTTTTAACTTCTGAATTTTCCGAAAAATGTTGTTTATACAACAAATAAGCACCCGCGCAATTTTTAGCACGCTTTGCTCTGAGCGAAGTATTTATAGAAACAATTTGTAGCCATTTTTGAGAAAATTTTATATTTATGGAATTCATGTATTCTCAAAATTTCAATGATTCATTTCAGTTTCAAGGGGACGGAACACCAACCAAATCGTTCAGGAAATATCCATTTTGGTGAACATTCTGAGTAGTTTATGAGCTAGAGTGGTTCACAGACAGACAGACAGACAGACAGACTGGCGGATGGACGGACCGATATATGTTTTGAAAAAAGACACTATTAAAGACCCACAAAATATGAATTTAGACTAGATATACAACAAAGTAATACTCCAAGCAAGAAACATCCCTTTTGATCCTTGATCCTGAAGACGTGTTTTTCTGTCCAAAAATCAGCACTTTTTCCTGCATCAATGCATATCATCATCCATATACGACGCCGCATATGAAAAAGTTCACGAGGAAGTACTAAACGATAAAGTCAAAATGCATCTCAGTGTTCTAAGGACACCTAAAAATCTTCTTTGAATGCAGTGTGAACACATGTGTAGTGCAAAATAAATTTTCTGCAAACCATCATGAAGCATTTTTGAAACGAAAGGACAAGATATGTGGAATATTGATCAATCCTCTTCGATAACATTTTCTTCTAACTCAACTCAAAACAAAACTGTGAAGTAATCAAATTGACGTCAGTAAGTTGAGAAAAAGATAATGAATAATGTAACATTATGTGTTTGATAACATCATTATCATTATCGCTTCGTTTTCAAATACGTATAGCTGTTTCTCGGTTCACAATTTTCTTACTATTTCTACCGACAAGCAAGTTCTTTCCTCTTACCACATCCTTCCTGCTCTTTGATGACAAAGGCCAAGCCTACATTTCTCATTAGGAAACTGACGCATCCAAGTGTTAATCTGGGATATCCAAGGGATAATCGATCTGTAAATCTTCAACAATTTCCGATGACATCCAGTACTCTTAAGCAATGTTAAATAAATGAGTTCATTGACGCCGAGTCACTGCTCTTTCCAAGAAAATGAAGCATTATTAAGTACTAGTAGCATTCAGCAGTAAAACTGCTGATGAATAAAACCACACCAGTTGGATTTTCAGAAAATAGCATACTCTGCTCAAGAACAACAAATAATATTCTGTCGTATAACACTGCAATAAATTAAATATTTTACCATAAACAGTCTTCCCAAATTCTTCAATAACATAGTTTGGTGTATGTTATTTAGTACGACTGTGCTTTGTATACAAAGAATATCAAGAAATTTGTTCCAAAACGCAACAGTTCGGTCATAATCAAAATTGTTTCATTCGTTTTGAAATTTTTCCGAGTTTCTGGCTATCTTAACGAAACGATAATGTTCTACCACATGGCCGGAGGCTTCGTAGTTTTTGTTTTTAAATTTCTGCACGCAAGGGAAATTAGAAGCATACACTGTCAGAAATTACATTAAATTTAATGTAGATTTACTGCACGCCTGTAGATGAATTTTAATATACCTTGTACATTAAAGCGAGATTAATGTACCTGTACATTACATTTAATGCTTAAATTAAAATCAGTGTAGATTTTAATATACGACTGTTAACTTGTGTACATTATATTTAATTTAATGTTTAAATTATTTTCATGTATTTTTACATTAAAAGTAATGCAGAAGTTTCTGACAGTGTACATAAACCTCAGTAAACACATAAAACTTCTGTCAAAAAATTACTTCTAGTTTTAAACATTTAAAATCACAGACCTTCAGCGAAAACCTTCATAAACATACTGTCCCGACCGTCATACTTACAATTACTAATAAACTATCTGGGGTCAGTGAGGTATCTACCACAATAGTTGGCTATATAATTTTAATATGTATTACATTTAGCCAAACACGTGTTTCGGGAACACTCCTCAGTGGTTCTACAATTTTAATTACACAAACAAATTAACACATGTATCAACATCAACATAAATACATAATAATATATAAACTAATGAACAATAAAATAATTATTTAAAATTAGTACTTACCCAAATAAGGGTGTCAGTGTGGTAGATACCTCACTGACCCCAGATAGTTGATCATGGAGTACCCCAAAATCTCCGCTGCCACCACAGAATTTACAATTACTAATTTTTTTCAGCGTTTGGTAACTTCGCATTTTTAACAAATCGCTAAAATCTACCATCTCTAGCCACGCGTTGATTTAGTATTAATAGTAGTTTGTTGAGGTTTGTTTCGGGGTCGTTGTTGCGTGGTAGAGAGGGGTTGCCGATGGGCGGGGCGCGGCCGGGGCCGCAGGAGCCGCGTTATTGGGCGCGGGCCGGGCGGCGCGGCCCGGCGGCGCTGTTTAATGCATCGCCGTCCCAATTGGAGGGCGGCGCGGCGCGGGGCGCTCCGGACGGGGAGGAAGACGGGCCGCCCGGCAGCGTAATAGCGGGGTTCGATACCTGGCGCCCGCATTATGCGCGGCGGGGCCGCCTGCCTGCCTGCCCTCCAATGACCGAGGGCTGCTCCCTGCCTCCTCTGTGGCGTTCGTTCGCTCGCTCGCTCGCTAGCACTGCGCCCGCGCCGTCCAGGGAGAGGCGGAACGGACAGACGTGCCGACCGGGAGAGGTGGCTCAGGGCATAAACTGACGTCATTGCAGCGCCTCTGGCCTGGAGGTTCTAGTTTCGAGTGTTGACGACGGCAGGATTTTCGACACTAGCTTTTCGGCTAGGTCGAATTCAGTCGCTGTCTGGAGGAGAATTCTAGCGGCCGGCTTCTCTGATGAGTAGTTTTCCGTGGTTTCTCCGATCAGCACCAGGCGAATACCAGAGCAGTACCCTAACAAACGAGCCACGGACCGCGCGCGATCTTTCCTTCCTCTTCCCTGTCCTATCCTCTCCCCTTACACACACACACTTACACTAACATGCATTACACTACCACATATTCCGGGAGACCGGTCGGGAGCTTAGAGCTTGTCCCGGCTGGAGCGGTCCCCCGCTGGTGGGAAAGTCTTGGTTGGGGAAACCCCGCTAACCGTCGGTAGGTCGGCGCCGGATCTCACCATCCACCGGGGGAAGATGACCGCCATCACCCGAGATTGAAAAACATGCACTGCACGTACGGGAATAATAACCAGAGCAATTGACGCGCCAGGAAACACGAAAAAATCAATCAATCAATCAATCAACCAGACGCCCCGACCGGGAGAGGTGGCTCAGTGCATCAACTGATGTCTCTGTAGCGCATCTGGCCGGGACGTCCTAGAATCGAATCCGGATGGTGGCAGAATTTTCGACTCTGGCTAGATAGCTAGAGATCAGCTGCTGTCTGAAAGCGGATTCTAGAGGTCGGTCTGATCGGTGGTTTTCCATGGTGTCTCCGATCAAAATCAGGCGAGTGCTGAAGCAGTATCCGAACCAACGGGCCACGGACAGTGCGCGATCTCTCCTTCCCTTCCTTCTCTTCGCCCCTTACACACACACTTACATGCACTAAACCACCACACAAGCCGAGAGACCAGTCGTGAGCTAGGAGTTTGTCTCAGCTGGGCTGTACCCGGCTGGTGGGAGATTCCTGGTTGGGGAAAACCCGGCAAGACACCGGTAGGCCGGCGCCAGAACTCACCATTCAGTGGGAAAAGAACACAGCCACCTCCCGAGGAGAATCATTCACTACGCTTATGGGACTAATAGCATTAGCACCTGGAATCACTAATCAATCAAACCAGGCGTTCATGCGGAGCAGGGAGGTGGTAGCTCCGCAGTCGAAATGCATTGGGGCAAAAGGTTGGCAGCTTTTGAACTTTGCTCCTGCAGCCCCAAGTGGAAAATCCATTTGTCATTTATATTTTAATTATTTAAAGACGAATGAAATTTACCTTGCCTTGTATTTAATATTCAAAACAATCTATTTTACTTACAAAATGTATTGTTTGCTTTCTTTCAAAAATACAGTTGTTTTGGAGGTAGACATTTAATACGAACGAAATACAACTTGAATGGAAAATTAAATACGTTTCTTCGAGTTAATATTTCTTTTTTAAGAACCGTATAAATGTAACTAAAATTATTAATAAGTTGATCAATGCATGTAGCGACAAAAAGACTCGTGATGATACTTTTCGTGAGAAACAAATGCACTATAGATAAAGCGTTCCCACAGATGATTGTAGATTACTGGTGGTCACGAAGGGAAGTGAAATAGGAGTTGTGATTGCCATGGGGTAGTGGCCATTTAGAAGTCGATTGGCAGGAACATGATATATCTACTACCTTCAACGTACAGTCGTGCAACACGAGCGACTTCATGAAACGATTTTCATTTCATGTCTATTTTTTCTTTGTATGTATTGTGATGCTTCCTGAATGATTGTTTCAGAAGGAAGCTTCCTGAATTATCAATAAGGCTTCCGTATAATCATATTTCACTCGGTATGTTTATTGATACACAAAGTAGTAATACATTTGGATTTAATGGCGTTATTTGCAGATTTAAAATAATTTCTCTGGCAGAGACGTACAGTATTTACTATTTTATTTACTCTTCAGTTTAATGCAGAAAGTAATTCAACATTTTGTTTATTCATACTACGAATAGATGGTTCTAGACATTATTAAGAAGGGAGACTGAGTGAAAGATCAGATTATGTTGGAGGGCGACGCAGCATGCCTTCTTTGACGACGGGATCTTGACATCTGTCTACATTGTGAATTCGTTCTTTCCTGCGAAGTCTCACGCAAGCTCTCAGCTCTTAAAACACATTTAGGTCTTCTAACTCTCAGAGATGCGAACAAAGATCTTCAGAAACAAAAAATTAGATCGGCGCATCTCTGAGAATTGGAAGTCGTAAGCGTGTACGAAGACGTACTGCTAGTTTGAAGACCTACTGTTAGTTTGTCTCATTTTCCGAGAAACCGTTTGTACATATAATATTTTCAGTTGTATTTTCTATTGACATGTTATTACACGATTATGACGGCAGAAGGCACACTTCTTGGGGCGATGAGATCTTATAATAATCAGAGATGTCGTTGCGAAATATCGTTGCAACACCTTCAAAAATGTTAATTAAAGAAACAATTATCAGTAATGCCCATTCTTGTCAAACTTTACGCAAAAAAAACAACAGGAAATTTCATTTAACATTTTGGTCTACAAATCAACTGATTCATGAATTAAGAGAGCATAATAGCATGCATACAAAATGGTTTGATGTCGAATAAAGTAAACATAATTAAAACTGGCCTCGCTGGCGTTCCGCATTTGCCTGCCATTTCAACGCGACCAACATTTCCATGAATGGAGCGAGGCATTTCCTGTCAGCGCCCTCGCTATTAGCCGTGTGCAACTTCCTCTTAGTGGCCCAAACGTTCGGCACATCAGCGGCCCATGCGCGCGCACAGGTCCCACGAGGCAGCGCGGGAGCGGCTCTGCATGCCCCAGGCGCGGGCAGACCGGGCGATCGCCCGGGGCCCCGCAAGTCGAAGGCCCCGATGATGGGACCGAAGGGAAAGAAATAGTAAAAAATTAAAAAAAGAAATTATGACTCGAGAAAATCGCTATCCTAATCTTATAAGTCGCGGACCAGAAGTCTTATATTTCATAAAATTTTCAATTAATTTTTTACCTTAAATAGGCAGTTATAGTCATTACTTGTAAGGTAGGACTCAATAAAACGAATCAAATGTCTCTAACATTAAAATGGCATCTACTGATAATTCATATTTATTATATCATGCATTTAACAACGTGATTTTATTAAAGACTAACTAAATCCAACACAATTTTTAGCGTTTTAAGCTCACCGTGGAAATATCCATTATTTGATCACTAAATACTTTTACTTAATATATTATTTAAAATATATTTGCGAAATATTTTTCAAGCTTAACATAATTTTTGTTAAAATACATAACATAATTTGTGTTGAAATACATAAAATAACTGATATAGTTTCTTGATACAACTTTCACATTTTTAATTTTTTGGAGGGAGCTACGTTTCAGCCTTGTCCCGGGCCAAAAATTGTCTAGCTCCGGCACCGTCGATGCCGCCTCCGCCGCCTCATAATTGTTTCGCTCCGGTCGGCAGCTCTGATCAGGTGGCGTCTTTCATTGCCGCCGCCCGCCTGCTGCCTCACCGTGGCTTTCACGGGAAATTCCGCCTCTGTCTCCTCTCTCGTTCTATCAAGCCTGCTCGTCATTGCCGCTGCCTCCGTCAAAGATGCCGCACTCCATGTGCCGCTGGCTGTCATCCGAGTGTTGGGACTAGAGTTGGCAACAGTGTTCATGTAAAAGGGACGACACTTGACAAGCAAAACAAAAACAAACAAACAAAAAAACAACAAAAAAAATCAGGTCTATTTCTTTCTTCTCTCCATTTGCGATTCAAGTGAAAAGTTTCGTTCACAAAATGCAGATGAAGATGGACTGAGAGTCTCTCTTTTATTTTAGTCGCTAGATTGAGACTTAATCCAGCATGCGTGTGTCAGCGTTCAGAAGGATATGCGTGATTTCTATTCTAAATTAAACAATAAACGGTACAACTTAACAGATGTTAGTAATGTGATAAACTAAATTACAAAAAATGATTAAAATTTCTAAAAGAAGGACATTTGAAATAACAAGCAGGACGAGAGGACAACTGATATCAATGAAGGATTGTCCTCCCAAATGGAGGACGTTTGGCACACCTAGCTGGGACGCCCTCTTGCATTGCCTGACTGACACGGATGCAATGTAGTCGTGTTGCTTTCTTAAGGCTCTCCACACATTCGTTATTCGACGAGTAGCGAGTGACCGTTCTACGAATCTCAAGAAGTATAGATGAGCTGCTTCTTATTTGCCGAGAGACGAACATTCGGTGTTCGCCCTACCCACTGCGTGTAGGTCTTTTGGACACATCAAAGGGAACGAACATTCGATGAGCACATCAGCTGCTCGGCATTGAGGCGGCTCCACACATTCGACATTCGCCGAGGAGTGAGCTACCGCTCGCCTAATCCCGAACAGCTGATGCGTTCGGCGAATGTTCGCTTCCTTTGATGTGTCCAAAAGACCGACACGCGGTGGGTAGGGCGAGCACCGAACGTTCGTCACAAGGCAAATAGCAAGCAACACATCCACACTACTCAGAATTCGGCGAGTGATTGCTCGCTGTTCGCCGAATTACGAATGTGTAGAGCCACCTTTGGGCGAGTAGTAGCTCGTTGCTCGACGAATGTCGAATGTGTGGGGCCACCTTTAGACGCAACTATCGACGCGCGTGTCTCTCCGAGCATCGCATCCGCGGTGGTAACGAGCTCTTTCTTAGAAAAACGCCTTCTATTAGCTCCGTAAGTCACGTATTTCACTCAATTAAGCGCGAGGTCCCTTTCTACCTGCGAAGGCGTCGGCAGTGGCGCGGGCGGGGGCGGGGGCGGGGCGGGGGCGGCAGATGGGAGCCCTGCGCCTCCACTGCGGCAGCGTCCGTCATGCGCAGCGCCCCACCCCCACTCCCCCTCCGCGCCGGAGCTCGCAGCCGCTGGCCGCGGAAGAGAAATCGGGTTCAACGGACACGCGCGTGGGAGGCAAAAGAATTTGAGCACCTACGCCGGGTAATTGGCGATACTGGGAAATCCTTCTGACAATCCTTCTAACGATTGCTTCCGCAACTTTTGAGTGGAGGCCGCGAAGTTCTCGGAACTACTGACATCGTCTTAATTCGCTCAATCGAGAAACAAAGAACAGCCTCGTATTAGGGCTCTAATGCCAATTTTCCGGCGTTCATTATTTATTTCCGTATTCTTCGCCAAACAGCAACAATTTTCTCCACAAACTGCGATTAATAATATCACAAGGACAGATGCATCTAATTTTTAAAGGATGTAAATGTTACGTTATGATAATTGTTTGCTTGTTAAACTTTTCAAATGAAAAAAAATCATTTGATGTACACAATGTACAACCGCTGCTGGGCTCACTGAACATTAACCTTGACAGTCGATGATCGCATGCGAGACTTAGCTTGTTGCACGTCCCCGGGAGCGGGGGCGGCGGGGGTGGCGGTGGTGGGAGATGGTGGGCACCGTGGGCTCGTCTGCTAAAAAGAGAAAAGAGAATCACAATTGGACAAAGTGCGCGCCGCCGATGGCCACGGGAGACAATTTCATTTGAAAGCAGCGCGGTAATCGCAGATCAGCAACTAGCGTGCGGCATCAATTATTCGAACAGCGAGCTGTATGGCGTGTAGCGTCGCGACGCATCCGGTGGAGACTCCCCCTCCCCCCCACCCGCCTCCACCCTGGGATGCCCCGCCAATCCCTTTCCATAGCTCCAATACGTCAAAACGGTTGAGGTGTCGCGGTGCTTCTGATTTTTCCCTTCTTTTGCAATGTGCTGCACTGCCTGAATACTAAAATGCACATCACCTCCTGCACTATCTTCTTCTCACCCTCCAAATGGCTCCTGACCTTACAATCAAGAAAAACTGGTGGCTCAGTGCATCAACTGATGTCACTGCAGTGTCTCTGACCGGGAGGTTCTAGGTTCGAGTTCCGACGGCGGCAGGACATTACAACGCACCAAAATTTTTTTCTGTTTACTCCTAATCATGACGATCAACATTTTAACAAATTTGATACCCCAGATTACGCTTCCTGAGCTACTCCACAGCCTGTTTTCTGAAATACTTTCGTGAGTATAGCTCACACACACACCTATACCCTAAACCTTTTAAAAATGATTTTCTGTCGTTTCTGTTCCGTGTAAAACCCACCCACTCACAGTCTCCTTATCGCCGAAGCATCCAAGGCCGTACCCCACGGTGTCCACCATCTCCTACCCCTGCCCCCCCGCCCCACGGCCCCCGTCGCCCTCGCCGCCCCCGCCGCCCCCGCCGCCCCCGCCGCCCACGCCGCCACCGCCGCCCCAGCCGCCCACGCCGCCCCAGTGGCCCACGCCGCACCCGTCGCCCACGCCGCACCCGCCGCCCACGTCACCCACGTCACCCACGTCACCCACGTCGGCCCCGCCGTCCCCGCCGCCGGGGACAGATGCCAATCTCGGCCCAAGCGGACGCCGCGACGGCACACACGCGAGTGCATGAGGTTCCCCCCCCGGCGCCGCCGCGTGCTTCCGACGTTACACTCAATTTTCGGCCATTACCGATAAAGCCCGTTCGTGTCTATCGGACGCACATGATCCATCCTTTTTATAAGCTTTTATCCACTCTACGCGACCGCCCGGCGCCCTAGCCCCCTGGAGACCGCGTGGCCAAAGGGGGAGGGGCGGCTTTGAAGGGCGGGAGAAGGGGAAATGGAGGGTGATCCACGCCGACCTGCAGCGGTAATGCCCAAGGAAGTGGCGGCAAGGCCAATAGGAGGGAACTACAACCTCTTGCGTAGGAATAACTTCAGATGCGGAGGTGACAGGAAGAGATGTTGTTGCAAATGGAGAGGAGGAAGCCAGAATGCGTGGGTAGAGGCGGGAAATCGCTTGGAGAGGCACGCGTGGCGACGATGACGTCAGAAGGGATGGGAGTCAAAAGCATGTGATTCTTTTTCCGGAGGAGCTGCCCCGCGGGTCTTTCAGGTCGCACTTAATACTGTTGCTAGGCCAGGGGGCACTTAATACTGTTGCTAGACCTACCTTGGGACGACTTTTTCCCCTAGGGTATCTGCGATGATTATCTTCAACGGCAAGCAACCGTCCGAATTAACTAGTGATAAATCGCATGTGCCCAGGAAATTTCTGAAAAGGGAAATTAAAAATTATATATTGGTAACATACCAATTGTGGCACAATGTCCTGAAAAAAGTGCCTTATGAACGAGTCTGAAAATAAAGTGCTACATATTTCAAGTTTTATCATTTGGTGTTGAGCAGATAACTTTCGGTATTCTCTGGATATTCTTAGGATTGTCATTGCCTCACATTTTGCTTCTCGAACCAATGAAAATAGTAAAATTTACTGAAATAGATACATTGTATAGAGTACTTAGTATTCGCTAGTTTAATTAAAAGTTAAATGATTGACGTTGTTGCAACAGATCTCAATTGCTCGCAAGAGTATCTGAGAAGGTGAACGTGAGTGACTAGAGAGAAGGAAATAATACAAATGCACCTTCCGCAATGTCGCAACAGGAAACATTGTTTTTCTGAGTAAATGAGGAAGATTGAGAAATTCACCTATGATATCAGAGAGCACCTTTACCCTTCACCTTATATAAGAAAGTTCGTCAGAAATAGACAGTGACATCACGCACCGGATGATAGTGACAGTTTCTGAACTGAAGAAAATGGAAGATGGAAAAGTTCCCCAATTTTGTATAGACACGATCGTTTCACATAAGTGAAAAAAGTAAGACCACAGTTTATGAAATAATTTTCTTTTCAAAATATTGCGCCCGATTCATTAGGTTATGCATAATATTTATAAAATGGTTTCATTTGGTTGAGATCACAGGTGTGTGCACACCAGGGGGACCATGGTACCCCTCAACATTTTGAAAGGGAACCCATAGTCTAAAATGTTAAAACATTTTATTCCTGTAAATACTTTCAATTTGGGGAATTGTCGTATATTTGGGGAAGAAGCTCTCCAAGGCTAGGTTCTAAGCTGCTCACGTCTGTATATGAGAACAAATCAAAATAATTTGCTTGATTTCATGCAGTATGGAACGTAGATTGAGAATCTTTACAGGAATAATAGTAAAATAATTACCGAATGTATTAACCTCAGAATGAAGTGCGCACTGGCGTTGTCATATCGCTTTACAGGGCGTACTGGATACAACACGGGCATCTGTTTGCACCGTGCGTCGTCACAGCGTCGCTTCCTCAAACGTCCAACGATATCGCAATGGGCTCGCAAACGAACTCCAAACATGAAGCTTTTATTGCTCTTTTTCAGCTCACCACTTCCTTCGTGTTCCCCTCCTCGCAAATTCACACTAAGACACATCGCGACTCCTACTATGCAAAATACACCCCCCCTCAGTCATCAGAATCCATGCTGTTGACACAATTAAAACTGCTGTTCTTCTGTCTGAATTTTAAACCATTACTTACTCTCGCCGCTTTCACCGCCACACGCGCAAATTAATATGAAATTTATTTTTGGTATACTAAATCGTTCTACAAACAAAATATCAAAATGTTTTGTCAACAAATTCTGGACGAGATTGTATTGAGTGCATAAGTGCGAAAATAATTAATTGCTTTACTATCTAACAAGAGGAGAACACTGTTGTATTTACGTTACATCCTATAAATATAACTGAAATTACAATATATATATATATATATATATATATATATATATATATATATATATATAATAGGAAATAATTATTAAAATGTATTATAAAAATGTAACTATTTCCATTAAATTAATGCTAATTACTTTCGGGCGCGTTCTGGGGCCTAACATTTTAGAAATCAAGCAATATATATATATATTAATTTTTGAAAAACTGTGCATTAAAGTTTGTTGTAGTAATTGCGAGGTGTTTTCATTTCCGCCTGCTTGGCCGCGTGCGGAGGAAATCGGCCGCGCCGCCGCCTCGCGCCTCGCCGCGCGTGCTGCTCTGCTCCCGCGCTCGCGCTCGCTCGCTCGCGCACGCGTCATAAAGATTAATCGCGGCGATGCGTGCCGTTCCGATGTTTAAATACAAAAATCTCCAGGCGAATACGGCCCGACGATTTGTCCGATACGGCCATCTTCATGGCTCCGGAACACGACAAACCTCTCTGAAAAAATAACAATAAAGATGCAGCGGCGGATATATTTTGTTACAACACCCTCGAACGGCGCCCGCGGCGGCCGCCGCCGCCGCCGCCGCCCCCGCCGCTGCACGGAAGGCATAAAGGCGGGACTCGATCGCGCCGCCCGATGCGTGGGATAAGCCGCTTTGCAGAGGAAGGGCCGGCGCCGCTCCCGGCCACCCGCCCGCACGCCTTCCGCCCACGCGCCGTGAAACGCGCCCTTCTCAGGGATTTCATCACAAAATCCTCGCAACCTCACACCACCGCGAAGTGAAAGAAGACTGCGTGTGCTTCTGTGTGGTGTGAACAGGGTGAACGACGTCATATTCAAAGATGCAAGAAAAGAACTGAAACAGTGACAGAATATAGTAAAGAACCTTAAAAATATTTTTATGCACTTTCGTACGCACTCCATTATTTATTTTTCTACTCCCATTGTATAATGCTGGCATTTGATGTCTGCAACCAGTTGCATAATGATACTCATTACGATACAGATTTCATTATGATACAGGTTCTTGACCAATAACAGAGAAGTTTACAAACCAAGTATTGACAGTTAATCATTGAGAATCGTTCTAGTAAATGTTTCGTTCGATTGTGCGCATTAAAATTGCATTTGATATTATATTATACTTATAATTTCGTTTATTAGTAGTAATTTTTTTATGTAATATTATTTGAAAGAAATTGGATCGTAATTTCACTTTGATCCTATTTGACTACCGTAGTACTCCGTCGAGAACCTCGGCGCGACAACCGGCGAAGGAGGCTTAAGGCATCAACTGATGTTACGACAGTGCCTCTTACCGGCAGGTCCTAGGGTTCCACTCCCGACGGCAACATCATTTTCGACGCTACGCATATTTATTTTATTTATTTATTATAACCTAGATAGATCCCATTAAGGGCTAAGGCCACCCGCTTCACGCGGGGTTCTTGGTTAGTTTTAGTTTAAATCCACGAATTGTTTTCCCACTCCTGTCACGATCCAACATACAATAGCTACAGCATACAACGATACAGACACTAAAAACACTCCAAAAAACCTATATAGCTCGGTCGAATTCAGTCTCTGTCTGGAGGAGAATTCTAGCGGCCGGCTGCTCTGATAGGTAGTTTTCCGTGATTCCTCCGATTAACACCAGTCGAATGCCCGGGCAGTACCCTAACAAACGGGCCACGGTCCTAGTGCGATCTTTCCTTTCTCTTCCTTGCCCTATCCTCACACATTATACACACATACATGCACTACATTACCTCATATGTCGGGAGCCCAGTCGGAAGCTTAGCGCGTGTCCCGGCTGAGGTGGTGCGGTGTGGGAGATACCTGGTTGAGGTAAATCTTCGCAAGCCGACCTCTAGGTCGGCGCCGAATCTTTCCATCCAGTAGGGGAAGATCCTCAGATGCCTCCCGCAATAGAACATGCTCTACACTTGCGGGACTAATGACGTTAGCAGTTATCGCGCCCGAGAGCACTAATCAATGAATGAATGAGACGGGGCGTAAGGCGCGCTGTCAGACCGAGAGCCCGCCCGCGTTGTCTCCTTCCAGAAAAAAAGTGGTTTTAAGGAAATCAATTCTCCCCGCGTGGGTGCATTTGTATTGGAGGCGCCAAATAATCGACGTCTCTAGTTCTGAGAAATATGTCCAAGAAGCAACATTGTACTGAGGCTCGTCGAAAGATACGTTATTGTGATTACAAAAATATTTGGAATAACTAATTGAACGTGGCAAATGACACAAACTTAATGTTATTTAATTTCTATAAACAGCATTTAATAAATTATTTACGATTTGATGACATAATTTTAAGTAACATTGTCATTACTCATAATCATTATGTTGATAAATGTTTACTAATAGCCGTAAATTCAATTCTATTTGCACCATTACGATTTATTCTACCTTACATCTTCATAAGCTGAAGTCCTTGAGTATTTAATAAAACCTTTCAGTTTTGGTGATTATTTTTATATTTGGTTCAACAACATTTGTTGAATTTGAGGATATTTATGAAAGTTTTGATTTCTATTAGTTGCAGAGGCTGAAAAACTCATAAAATTTAAAACTTCAGACATTTGGATAGATATTTCCTGGACCTTCGTTGGACCTTATTTCAAAGTGTTGCGTCAGCTTTGATAAACTAGAAGTTTTTACATAACTATTGCAGATAATATGAGAAAGTTTGAGATTCGTTATTGTATTAGTTGTTCATTAAATAAACTCATTCTTAAAATATTTCACATTAATCGTCTTCGTTCATTTTAAATTAAAAGTCAATCTATTTTACTCTTTCAATCTATCTTTAACATTTTGTGTCGATGAATGAGAATGATGTATCAGAGGACAAGGTCATTTCTTATGTTAACATGATATAGAGACACCCTGGCACTGCCCTGTTGAATATTTCTGACAGAAAGTCATTGTCTTCGGTGAGAAAGAATGACTGGCGTTAAGTGGTTCCCACGCAAGTTGCCAGTGACCGGAGAGGGAGGATGTGCAATCACGCGCTTGCACAGGCCATTTGCCGAAAGTCGGATGGCAGCGTTGTGGCGACAGCCAGCAAGAACCACTCGCAGCTTCTTGCAATTGTCGCCCGTTTTCGATTTTATTTTCTTTCTTTCTCTCTTTTTAATTCCGCTTCCTCGGGTTTTTATAAAGCGGTCGTCATCAGGCCGAAAAAAGGCTTCGTTCGTGCGTTCTCCTGTTAAATCCGCTGTCAATACGATGCAAACACGGTGGTTACGGTTTTTTAATGGTGAAAACAATTTTCTCGTCGTCACCACCAAGTTCAATAACATTCCCAGACTGTTGTAATCGCGTCCGGTTGTTCTCCATGACGTCTCAGTTGGATTGGAAAATAGTCTGGAAGCTTCGGAAATTGGATCAATATGATGGAAATATTTACACTTGTTTCCTTCCTTTCGGTACAAAAATTAAATCAGGCTGCGCTTACCGGACGGAGAGATGAATTCTGAAGCACAATTGGATAAAAAGGTTTCTGTTTTTTGTATTGAAATCCGCAGCGATTTTCTGCATTAGGAATCGACTTTACTTCCAATTAATTTTGACAGTTATGTTGGAAATTCATTAAATATACACCAAGAAGATGTTTTAATTGAACATTTGGTCGAATGTTGTTTATGTTACATGTGACAGGGGAAAAACATCTACAATATCTAATTTCGTCACCAGAAAAATGTAAAATTGCTTGTCATTATCTGCTTGGATCGCGAAGTAACAAAGCGCGTAGGCAATAAAAAATTCGTAGCCATTTTTCAAAGACAACTAACGTCAATTAAGAAACTTTTTTATAATCTGACATATTTCCAAATGTTTTCGAGTTTTGCGTATCAATATATATTTACAACGTTTCACCATCGCAGTAAATTATTCCAGATATTTTCCAGAATTCCGTTTCTCCTGGGTATAACGGTTTCCGAAAGCTTTTTAACCGTATCTTTAATTAAAAGTCTAAATGTGAATACTTTCTTTTCCCGGGAAATTGCGTTTCAGGGAGTCAGTTCTCTTTCAAACCATGCTCATCAATTACGTTTCGAAAAATTTAATAAATTAAAAAATCTTAATTTAAAGTTATACAATATTAAGGATACTATTAATAAACTAATAGTATCTGTAATTAAAAGTTTAAATATGAATACTTCCTTTTCTCGAAGAATTGCGTTTCAGGGAGATAGTTTTCTTTCAAAACATACTCCTCAATTACGTTTCGAAAAAAATAATATTTTTAAAAATATCGTAATTTAAACTTATATTTTAAAGATACTATTAATAAATTAATACCATATGTAATTAAAAGTCCAAATATGAATATTTTCTTTTCCCGAAGAATTGCGTTTCAGGGAGATATTTCTCTTTCTAAACATGCTCCTCAATTACGTTTCGAAAAATTTTATAAATTAATTTTTCATTGTGGGCGAGGGACATTAGCCTGGCTCCCGCCGAGTGTGGCAGGCGCCGCGCCGAGGTGCGAAGAGGGGGCGGTGGCGGGAGCGGGGGCGGGGGCGGGGCGGCGGTGAATCAGCACTTCGCCGCCTGTCCGCCCCCAACCTCGCGGCCGGCGCGCTGCGCTTGTCAGCGTGAATGGGAGCGGAAGAGCCCGCGAGTACCCTGACACATGTTCTGGAAAATTAATTCCGGCCTATCAGGCCAGAACACTAACAAACCGTCCTCGCCACGGGCACCACGCTGCGTGGCCAATCCTAATCGATGGCTCGGTGCTCTTTTCTATTTGTTTTCTTTCCGGGCGACCGGAAAGATTTTTGCATGCGACGTCGTCATCGGAAGTGCTAGTTTATCGACAATCTCTGGGAAACAAAGAAGCCGCGTGAGCGTGAAACACAAACAAACGACTCTCGCGAGTGTCGCCGTTCGATTGCTAATAGAGTCGCATTGGGGTCGGAGAGACAGTTCCGGTCGAAACGACCCGACGGCGTCGCCAGCGCGTGGCGGTGGACGAGGATAATGGACGAGGACGCGTGGGCTGAGGGCGCTGGGGACGAGGCGAGCAGGTAAGTTGGGAAGGAAGAGGGCACGTAAATGGCGAGGATTTGGAGGCGCGATCTAAGTATGTATGAAATTGATAGGAACAAAAGTACTGTCGTATAATATCAAAACTTCATGTTCATTTTAATAATAAAAAGGATTTTATATTTCTTTTAAAATTTTGCTACTCTGGGGTCGCGGATCCTTTTTATACGATGGTTTTCTAGCCTACAGAGCATCATATAACGGGGTTACACGTTCTTATCTTTTAAGTGTCATTCGAAGGCAAGAAAGGGCAAGAAGACGGCAAGTAAATGGCGAGGATTTGGACTCGAGAGCTATCTAAGAATGTATGAAATTGATTTATTTTTTTTATCAAATCTGGGACTACAATGTGGTCGCAAGCGACGACCAAGCTGTGAGAGAGGGTGCAGGTACCTGAGCATCGCTCAAACACAAGCACCAACTCCGCTTAACCTTCGGTTTGTGTCTACATGACTTGAAAAAATTAAAAAAAGTTATGACATTGATCGGAACAAAACTATGACGGTATTTTGATATTATAATAATTATAATTATGTTAATTTTAATAAAAAATCCATTTATATTTCTTTTAATATTCCGCCGCCCTGGTGTCGCGGATCCTTTTCAGACTATAATTTTCTAGCCTATAGACCATCATATAACCATGTCGGAAGTCCTTCTCTTTTAACGTTTCATTCGAAGTCAAGAAGGGGCAGGAAGGAAACAAGTAAACGGCGAGGATTAGGAGGCGCAAGGGGTGAGTGAGTGGACGTGCGGGGGAGATGGCGCTCGCCACGCAGATGACGGAGTTCGCTCTTCGATTGAGGATAATGCCACGGCACAAGTCGCCTGTCAAAACTTTGTGTTTGCGCGCGCGGCAGTCAATTGCTGCGAGCGGCGACATCCAACTCGGGGCGCTCTCCTCCAATCTACCTTTCGCGTCGCGGCTCGTTCGCGTCTCCGGCTGCGAGTAGTTGACGCTAGAGCCAAAGGACGCTGTCGCCCGCCGCAATCTGCTTCGGCAAGGGAATGAATGGCTTCCTCCCCCAAAAAAATCTGGATTTTGCTTCTTATATTTCATTTTCACAATGTTTACCGTATTTTCTAGAAAATTATCATAACACTTATTGCTTCAAATTCCTTTCGTATTCTCAGACTTATTTTATTTAATAATCCTCTAATTCTAAAAATGTATAGGATTGTAAAGAACAAAAATATTGCTGTAAAATATCAAAACTAAATGTTAAATTTAATAAGAAAATTCTTAAATATTTATTTTAATATTCAGCCCCTCTGGTGTCGCGGATCCATTTCATACTATAATTTTCTAGCCTTCAGTTCATCATACAGCCATGTTGGAAGTCCTTCTCTTTTAATGTTTCATTCGAGTAATTTGTGTAATTCATCGGTTGTTAGGGGAGTGTCATCAACGAATATTATTCATGAACTCGGAGTGGCAGCATATGTTAATATTCGTCCCCCTCGTAATCACATCGCACCCGCCCGTAGCTCCATCTCCCTCCCTCCCTCTCTCAATTGCTCTCTCTCTCTCCCGCCTTCTTCCCTTCTCCTGAGCCGGGGCTCCGCCCCTCGGGGGCGACCCGCACCTCTCTCCGGCCTCCGCCCACTCGCGCCCGCTGCGCACTTGTCTCCCCTCCGCCTCGCCCCCGCCCCCCGCCGCGAAACACGGGCGCCATTTGAGCAGCCCCTCCGGGGGCAGTCAACATGTCATTGGTAAAAGGCCGCCGTGTGCCATTCGAACCGCCTCTGGCCTCTGCGGGAACTTGCTCGTTTAATTTGCCGTTCCTTTGGCAGCTCGTGCTCCGTTTATTTAATAGTTATTTTAATAAATAATCAAATGATCTTGACTGCCCGGTTGACGCCGCGTCGAAGGCTGTGGTGGCGAAGTTTCGATCTTGACGTGGCCTTCTTCAGGGTATCTCAGATCAGCCCTGAGGAAGACCACGGCAAGATAGTCGAATCGTCGGCACCACGGTCTTCGACTCGGCGTCTCCCGGAGAGCCAAGATCAATTACATGACTCTGGTCACAGAAGCTTAACACTTCACTTAATTTAAACATTCATTTGTTTAACATTAAGAGTTGACTTTTATTGAAGTTATAAAGAAATTAAATTATTAAGGATAAAAACAGTTTTTGCGCATTTTTTCGAAAGAGTATTGCGCAGCTCAAAGACCTTGCAAATTCATTCATTTCATTTCCTGGGTCCATGCATCGTAGAGTTGAGGACAGTTGAATGGTGGAGGGACGTGTCTTCTTGTGTGCTGCGTCCTATCGCACCATTCTCTCACTACTAAGGAAACTTACGCTTGTATTTTAAAAACTTTATTACTGAAGATCTCTCTAATGTATATAGTAAGGCCTCGTTCCACTAACATTTTGTTCTGTGTTGAAGTATATACAGTTTTTTAGTTTTCTAAATCGTGTATAAATCTCGGAGTGCATTTTGTGCTCTCTTATTGACTGTAACATTGTATCATAAATGTCATAAATCTCAAAATAGATTCTGAAAAGTAATATGTTTGACTACTATTATTATAATATATTAAGTTCATTTAATTTTGATATTTATCATCTCATTTTAATATTTCTGAAATTATTCACTCGTACTACACATTTCTCGAAAGTAATTCAAAATGTAAAGGTAATACATTTATTAACTGTGTATTAGTAATATAAATAATCAGCAGACAAATGATAAGTAAAATGTAAGTAGATCAGACAGATAACAGTACAATATGACGTATCTTCTATTAAAGGAATGTCAGATTTGCACAACAGCTCTCTACAATGACCACAAGGCGGATGGATATGAAATTGCAAATACGAGTTCATTACTTTCACCTCACATCTTTTGATAATGAAAACGAATGCTAGAAAACATAATATAATTGGAATGAGTCATATGAATCCTTTCTCTCAAGAAAGCGATTTCACCGCAGGAGAATCTTGTGGCGCACGGGTGCGGAGCATCACGGTGATTAATGATTCGTTCTGGTGAGCAATCCACTTCTCTGCAAATATTCTGCTGTCAGCGCTCGCTCCCAGCTTTCAGGAAGAAGCGTGAAAGTTCCATATTGGGTGTGATAAATATTGTTTCGCTCACAAAGAGCATGACTTAAAATAAATAGTAGGTCTATTCGATTTCGATTTTTGATTTCGAAGTGATGTTTGTTCTAAACAATTTGCTTTTGGATGACGTTTCTTAGACGCAAGTTTCTAAAGATTTTTATCTGATATCTGTGTACTAGCTGGACTTCCGGAGTTTCCCACATCGATTGGAGTGGTCGGTTTGGGGATGAGGAATCAACGAATCGTCCAATCTAAGAATGGAAGGGAAGGATCGCGAGCAGCCATGGCTCGTTGATTAAGGGATGACACCGGCATTCACCTGGAGTTCATTGGAAGAAACCACCGAAACAACAGCTCTGATCAGAATCCCCATCTGAGTATTTTCCATCTAAAAGGTTGCTGTTACAAATTGCAAGCATCTCACACATTATTTAATATTTTTATTTAATACATGAAACGGTCATGAGATAGAACCCAAAAATTATATTATGTTGTATTATCTAACTGTGTCAGATAAGAAACGAAAATCCAACTGACACTAACACAATTGACTTTGGCTGAATAGGCGCAACTCATTCTAACTGATAAATGAAGAAAATGGTGCATGGCGTAATTCGACTATGCGGACCGAAGTTTGTTTACAGTTCGTATAAAATTGTCTTCTTCTGGCTCATAGAACGTCTTCGTGAAACGTCCAATATATGTATTAGACTTAATATAACCTTTTCTTCTTAAGTTCAACGTGACAATCAAGAAAACATTCCTCCCACCATCTCTCACTTCGCCATTTACTGACATTCTCCTGGTAGCGGCTCCGCCATATCCCTCTCCACGGAAGAGTCGTAAATCTCCCCAGGCAACCCTTCCGTCTGGGGACCGCCCCCACTCGCCCGGAGCGACCGCCGCAGCGCAGCGCCTCGTTATCGCCTCCGCCCGCGGGCTCCGTTTTGCGGCCCTGGGGGACTCCGGGCTCGCTCCAACGTTTGCGCGCTCGCTCCGACGCCCTTTTTACCAAGCCCCCGGCCAGGCGGCGGCGGCGCCTGCAAGCCCTGACGAATCGGGATGCCTCCTCGTTCTCCGCCCCTCCCCCTCCCCTCCCCCGCGCTCCCGAATTAGCGTCGCTCGAATCGCCATAAAACCACCCACGAAAGTTGAAGCTCGCGTCGGCCGGTTCAAGGTAAAGTTCATGACGGAGAGTTTTAAGTATGCACACACAGACAATTTAAACATAGACTTGAAGTTCTACTGAGGACATCGTATTTCCACAGTGCACTCATCAACTATATCCGTTGTGAGTATTTATGTCTGATGAAACAGAATGCTTTATTCTAAGTAAAAAAATTATTACCAAAACGTGCAAATTTTGTTTTCATGAAAGAAAAAATGTGTATTTCTTTAATAATGTCTGTATTATTAAAATTATAACGAACATGAAAGAAGTTTAGGCTGAGAAAGACGAGTATTTTTCAATAAATGTTTGATAAGATATCGGATGAAGTAAAAAGGGGTGATCTCGTTAACGATAATTCGGAAGGCCAACACGTGTTTGGCTACTCGTCCGTCACGGCACTCAGTTATTCAGCGGTGAAGAGCGCTGAGAAGCCTGAATTAGCGGCGGCGAGCGCGGCCGTCGGCGCGGCGGCGTCGGCGTCGCGACGTCTCGGCCAGGCGCCGCACAATGGCGTCGTTTTTGCCTCCTTCCGCCGCGCCGCGCCGCGCTCCATAATGCACCACGGCGAGCGCCGCGCTCCCACCGACGCGACGTGGAAATAGCGGCCCCCGCGCTCACACAATGTCGCATTACGACGGAATACGCTTCTAATGGACAGCCTTTTAATAATGCATGGCCGCGCCGCCCGCCGCCTGATGGCCTTCGGCTGATTTAGACCTCAAATATCGCTATTACGGTATGAATTGTTCGTGCCGTGTCTCGCCGTGTGAGTCGAATAAAACCGATTCCGTTACCTTCCAATTTCTTCTTCTCTAACTTCGCTTCGATGGGGCGGTGGAGGGCTGTCGCGGTGAAGGCGACGGCGGCTACGCGATCGCTTGAGGCGCCCCTGGCGGCCGCTCCCAAAGTACACAGGGAATCGCTTATTCCGTTTAGCGACCGGAGAAAGAGATAATCCAGGCTGGCGAGGGCCGCCGGGTGGTTGGCAAACACCATCATTACGCGGCTGGCGGGCGGGCGGCTGCTCTCGATTCGTGCGCGCGATCTGTTTGGGTAAGAAAACACGGCCGGGTTGAGTGATGAGGATTATCGACTTTTTTTGTGTCCCGGGAAAAAGCCTATCTGCAGTGCAAAGAAACGACGTAATAATAGGCGGCTCGATGTCGGGCTGCCCGGTCGCCTCGTGTAATTCACGCAGCGGAGACAAAGCGGGCGGGCCAATCAGCGCCCGCGACGGGTGGCGACGTTACGAAGCAGCGTTAATTCGGAGCGTTATTGAACGCGGAGAAAAGGCCGAGGTGTTGTGGCGCGCCGCCCGCGTCGTTACTTGGCCGTTATTATGTAATGAAAATCAGTAGCATTACCGAGCCTTAATTCGTCTCCTTGCATGGAAATGATGGCGTGCCGCGGCGCCATTACCGCGTGGACTCGTTAGAACCATACAGCCCCGGCAACTTTCGTCACTTACAAATAAATAGGTCCCGCTGCATTTGAATTCGCCTTTGAAAGCAGGAGAATTGGTAGCAATGGACACAATTTACATGTTCTCACGTGTCTTATTGTAATGGAAATGACTTCCAAACCTTTCTGCTAGATGGGAACACGCCATGTGTTTTTATATAAAATCCGTTCAATTTTCGAAATGACGGCCGAGGCGGATTGGTCGAGCGGGGTCCGGACATCCCAAATATCGCGTATTTGTTATTGTTAGCGAGAGGTCCCTCGCGCCGCCGCCGTTGTTATGGTAATGAGGCGAAGGGGTTGGTAGGACTGCGGGGCGGGCGCGCGCGGAGGTCGCTGTCGCCGTTCGCCATTCGCTGCGCTCCGCTGGGATCGCTCTGGGCATCGTCAAAGCGGCGCCCTCTACGCGAAAGCTCCCTGCAAATACTTGTGTGCTCTCTGGCGGCGATTGTTTTGGAACTTATAACCTCCATTCTTTGATCCTCACTCATGGACTCTACAAAACTGTTAAACACACACACTCACACGCACACACGCACACATACACACACACACACACACATATATATATACTCGTCTTTAATATCTCGCATAAATCAAATTTCACAACATATCAGTTTTGGTAATGTGGAAGACATGATCAGGTCAGTATTTTGACTTGCAGAATCCGTCTGCAAACTGCTAATCACCCATTACTTAGACTTTCAAATTAGAGTAGACACAGATTACAGAGTTTAAAATGTACTCTTAAAATTTGGTTTTTGTAAATGTTTAATACATTGAAATTAAATTCATTGAAGTAAATAAAAATAAGATCGTTTTGGGTTTCAAAGATTTTTTGAGAGTAAAATCCTTGTCTGTCAATCAGACACAGCAGAGCGGCAGTGGGCGAGGGACGGTGCTCAGTCGGGGTCCCGGGAGTGGCCGTCGGCGGCGGCGGCGGCGGCGGCGGCGGCGGCGGCGGCGGGCGCCCGATTGGTTCTCCGACAAACGAGCTAATGGATATTGATTCGAAAGTAATTCTTCGCTAACTGTGGGTGACTCAGATATCGGCGAAGATTGTGCGAGGAGCGACGCGCCGCTTTCCGGGCGGTTGGAGCCGCTCGCCGAGTGGGCGTGCCCGCCCCGCCCCGCCCCCACCCCACCCCCGCCTCAGCCTCGGCCACCTCATTAGCGTCGACAGCCGCCGCCCTCGCCGCCCTCGCCGCCCCCTCGCCGCCCTCTGCCGCCCCCTCGCCGCCCCGCCGCCCTCGCCGCCCTCTCGTCACCCTCGCCGCCCTCGCCGCCCTCTCGCCGCCCTCGCCGCCCTCGCCGCCCTCGCCGCCCTCGCCGCCCTCGCCGCCCTCGCCGCCCTCGCCGCCCTCGCCGCCCTCGCCGCCCTCGCCGCCCACTCCGCCTGCGCCGCCCTCGCCGCGAGATAATAGTAAGATACGAACATGAATTCAAGTAAACATCAGTAAATTACTTGCTGCAAATTTCTATGAAGGCACGCGCGTCTAACCATATCAAAAGACGCACATGACTGTGAAGAATTTCCTTACAAAAACGTAGAATAAATGTAGCAAAAGAAGACTTTCGCAGTAATTAAAATTTTAAATTTAGAATCCCTGATCTGAAATTCACTTCATAAATAATCACTTATTCTTACTTACTTTCCCTCCCTCGGATCTCTCAAGGAGGAAAAAAGAGGCTCGTTTCGCGGAAAACTGAAAGTTCCGTCAGATCAGCGGCCACGGTCTTGCTTGTGATTCCCTTCCTTTCTCGTAATATCTAGTTTCTATCTCTGAGGGCACCATCATTCCTTTGTTCCTTTATAAGTAGATCCGCATCATACTGTAAATTACGAGTCATCGTGCTAAAGGATACGAGGGAAGTCGGTGCTAGTCAGAGACGGTAAAACAAAGGACACCCGGAGTGTTTTCTGGCACGGAACCTCTTGAAGAACACCTGTCACATGAGGGGCGTAACCGGATATCTTCTTCCAAGGAACGGGTGATAATTCTGGGGGACCGGGAAATCGACGGGCAACGGAAATGATATTAGGACACCAATGGCAGTAAGACTGGGCGGTGAAATTATCCTCCAGGGCATGGAGAAGTCGGGAAGCGGCAAGCTGGCTATCTTTGTGTTCGAAAGAGACAAGTGAATGATTATTGCCAGCGGATGCTTCTTGTCACTATTGCTGGGAAGTCCGAAGGAGCAACGCTGTATGAGACGTTAAAGAAGGAAAAGTAAGAAGTTCTTGCAGGGGATGGGTGAGGCGAGGGGATGAGGGTGAGCAACCAAAAGACGGAAGAAGATCCGAGGGAGCAGCGGTCGTGACGGCACGCAGACCGGGGAGCAGGGTTCGTGCCTGTGCAGGACCAAGGCTCAAGAGCTTGTTCCGTGTTACTTTTCCTCGTGCGACAAGCCATGGCTGGGTACCGTAAGCCCAACAATGATAGTTTACAAAACAGATTTCTGGAGTTTGTTTTCCTTATCTAGAAAATGTAACACGCTAACTAAAAGAGATGACCGAGATATGAAAGGATCATTAAGGAAGAGTAATCATCACATCGATAGTTCTTAGGAGGTATGAGACATTTTTATCATTAATATTGTGTAAAATTATGCAGATATTTCAAATAACAATGAGATTAATCGTTTTACAATATCATTTCTTTGTAATCATTTCTATAAAATGTACATTTTGTTCTTAAATACATAATAACGTTCCGCGTTTTGTGTACATTTCAGTTCAGTAAACTCCATTAGTGGGTATCTCTCTGAGCCGATACTGACGTTGCACCAATTTGTGAAACATTTTTTTCGTTAGTATTTAACTCGTGGATATGTGTAACTGGACATGCCAACAGCTCGTTTAAGGTTCTCTGAAAAGCGAGCTTTACTGGCGAAACCGTTCGCCTGTTCAAGTACCTGCTTCGCCCCGCCTGTTTCCTTTGTTAAGCGTGAAACTTCACCGCGCTTCGAGAGAAAATAACGAATTATCGCGTTAATTTTTCAAGCGCACCTGCGCCCTTTTCCCACATTTAAAAGCACTTGTTAAGCTGCGTTGCGTTATCGTTTCAATTTGACGACGCGGGTCCCTCCGACTACAAAACGGGGTGCGGTAATATTAATGAAGACATAGCGGAGCGGACGGCGGTGTGGCGCCGGTGGCAGGGCTCAAGCGAGATGGTATCGGCCACTCCACCCCGCTCCATTCCCCGCCCTGCCCCTCTCCGCCCCGCCCCGCCACGCCACGCCACGCCCCCGCCCCCGCTCCGCCACGCCCCACCCCGCCCCAACCCGCCACGCTCCTCCACGCCACGCCCCTCCCCGCCCCCCCACGCCACGTCCCTCCACGCTCCACTCCTCCCCGCCACGCCTCACCCCGCCACGCCCCACCCCGCCGCTGCCTACCCCGCCACGCCCCTCCCCGTGAGTCCCCACCACGCCATGCGCAGTCACGCCCCGCCATGCCCAGCCACGCCACGCCACGCCACGCCACGCCCCGGTGCCGTACGCCCTGCCACCTTTTTTCCTCTCAAGGGCTGCCTCGTTCCTCTGCCTCTGCTCTTCCTCCGTCCGTTCACACCCTGCACAATAACCTGCGGCCTTTGCCTTCCAGAGCCTCTGTCACTTTGTTACAGAGCGTTGCCATTTCGCATCATTGCCTCCCCCCCCCCGTGCCACCGCTCGTCGCAAGCACTTCACACTCCAGCGGTCTGTTTCCGCAGGCAATCGCAACCCAGGCCGCCTTTGATCCCGGCTGTTTACATATTCCTCTCACTTCCCCCTTAACCCCTTAGCAACCTCTGCATTGCTTCCACTTACACCTCCACCCTTTGCAATGACAACGTTCCAACTAACATTTCAGTCGTTTCGAGTAAATTACTGTCAAAGTTGTGTTAACTCATTATTTAGTCAGCTCTACAACTGCAGTCGTGATTTTTGTATTGTAGCTAATTGTCCACAGATTGCTGAACGGGTATATTCAACTCGAAGCGGGAATCAGATAGAACCTTGACACACAATTTATTTTCTTCGATTTTGTCTGTTCGAAGCATGTCATTTCAGAGGGTCGACCTATCATTACACTGAATCTACGATAGTACATGTATTCTAGCCCTGCTCACTTAACAAACAATCCCATCCAAGGCTAAGATCGCTCGACACAATGCATTTTCCAAGAAGAAGGTTCCTCCGAAAGCTTTTCACATTTTGTTTCATCAGGAAAAGTTTGAAATATATCAGTTAAGAATTTAAAAATGGTGGAAGGCGAAAGCATAGTAGTGTAGAGGGAAGAATAATCGCCGCTAATGGTCCTTCGTCAAAGATCTCAATCTACGTACGTAAAGGAAGTAGTTAAGAAAACGAAAGAGATCTTTAAATACAAGTTACAAGGGAGTGTTTTCCAGGAAAGATAAGACACACCTCACGAACATCATGAAAATACATCAACTTTAGTTACAGTGAAAGAAAAGATGTTGCTTGAAAGAACATGAAAAATTGACGAGCAGAATGCATGTCAGCACGTTTTCAGGATGAGAGAAGATTGATAGGTCACAACAGAGTTGCATCTTTGTTTATTATTTTTGTCTCTTTTGATTTACACGTGACTTCATTCATTCTATGTATACTTTTGAAGATATTAATTTTGTTTGAGGAGAGAATATTTAAGAATTTATCGTTATCAAATAAATATCACATCATCAGTAATTGCACTACAATGTCGCACCGCCCGAAACATTAGATAGCAAGAGCGATTAGCTAGCAATTTGTATTGCCGAACACATCAACTCGCTCTTTGGAAATAAAGAGTTTTTGATTCGTTGGCCATGTTCGATGAGAATACATAAAGATAATTACGGAAAAAGTCAATAGTTTCACACATGCACTCAGCGGAAATAAATCACCTTTTACGTCGCCCGCCGATAACCAGTAGCTACTAACGCTACGAGATCGTTCAGTTCACACGCACGACTACTTCCTCCGGGCGGCCGGCCGGTCGCACGAAGAGGAAACTCGGCGACAAGGCCTGTGTGGCAGCGCGGGGGTGGCGCGGTGGTGGCGGGGGTGGCGCGGTGGTGGCGGGGCGGCGTGAGGCGGGGCGGCGTGAGGTGGGGCGGCGTGAGGCGGGGCGGCGTGAGGCGGGGCGGCGTGAGGCGGGGCGGCGTGAGGTGGGGCGGCGTGAGGCGGGGCGGCGTGAGGCGGGGCGGCGTGAGGCGGGGCGGCGTGAGGCGGGGTTGTGTGAGGAGGGGCGGCGCGAGGCGGGGCAGCGTGAGGCGGGGCGTGAGGCGGGGCGGTGGTGGCGTGCGGCGGGGGCGGCGTGAGGCGGGGCGGCGTGAGGCGGGGCGGCGTGAGGCGGGGGCGGCGTGAGGCGGGGCGGCGTGAGGCGGGGCGGGGCGGCGCGGAGATGTCGGAGGGTGGCGCGGGGAGGGGCGATGCGGCGCGGGGCGGCGCGGGGCTACGGTGGACAGGGGGCAGCGCGGGGGCGGCAGGCGTTGTAGCATTGCGTCGCCGTGCACGGCAATTAGTGGAAGGGGAGACAGAGCGCGCCCTACAATCGATATCCCCTTGTTCCTCGACACTCACCCCTCTCCTGTGCCCGCGTGCTTACGTCCAATAGCTGAGACTGTTTCCTTCAGTTCCATCTCGGATGGAGTTCTTATATACACTTTACGTGGAAGTGTCGTGCTACTGGTTTGTCTTTCGGCTGAGTCTTGTAAATTTACTTAGAGTTAAAGTAGGATCAATCACCGAGCATCATAATCTGTTCCTGCCTTGCTTATAAAGAAACGTATTTGGCTTATAATTAATAGAAACGCCTGAAAGATTATTAAAATTATTTTTCTTGTGTTGAAAAACTAATGTTAAAAATTCTGTTATTCGAAAAAACAAGCCTTTGGTAAGTATTTATGTCTGACGTCGTAATTTAAGGTTGTAAAATAAATAAACGGGGAAGAGCGCGTACATAAGAACGCTTGTGACGCCACATTATTTTCGCGCCGCTCCCTTTGTCTCTCCCGCTGTAGCGTCACCTTCATCGCCTGCGTGCCTCCACGCCTTCCTGACACTTCCCCGCGCCCCGCCACGCCGCACGGCGCCGCGCCACGCCACACACCGTACGCAAGCGGCTGCTCTCGGACTCGTAATTGCCGGAAACAAAAACCGCGACGACGCGCGGCATTTGTCACCAGCCAGGCCGAGGCGCCGAGCCTCCGCCCTCGCCCCTCCCACTCCTTGGACTGGACGCTGCTGCTAATGTCGCCGTTGCCTCTGACATCCGCCGTCAGTGCCTGGCGACTCCCTGCTCCACTGGCGATTGCACGTCACCATCTCCCACCGAGGCAGGCGGACCTCTCATTGTCACTGCTTCGCCGCCGTTTCCCCGCACGTGATCCGACGCCACCCCCCATCCTCTGGGCACGCCCCCGCCTCTGCCGCCAGCCCCCCAACATCGCGTCATCGCCCTCATGCAGGCGGACCTCTCATTGTCACTATCCCGCTCGCACTTCTTCACTTCCGCCGCCCTCTTCTCTGCCCCTCCCCCCTGCACCAGATCCGTCGCCCTCCCCTTTGGCCACGCCTCCGCCTCTGCCGCCAGCCCCCCAGACTTCGTGTCGCCGCCCCCATGCAGGTGGACCTCTCATTGTCACTATCCCGCTCGCACTTCTTCACTTCCGCCGCCCTCTTCTCTACTCCCTCCCCCCTGCACCAGATCCTTCGGGCCCCCCCTGTGGCTACGCCCCCGCCTCTGCCGCCAGCCCCGACTTCACCATCCTTTACCCTAAGCAGGCGGACTTCTCATTACCACTGTCCCTCCCACACTTCTTCATCCCCGTCGCCGTCTCCTCTGTCCCATCCCCTCCCTTCCTGCACCTGATCCGTCACCGCCCCCCCTGGTCTCCGGCCACGCCCCCGTCTCCGCCTCCGCCACCAGCCCCGACTTCGCGGCGCGGTTTTATCTTTGTGCACGCGTTAAGTAGCGGAGTACCGCTAATGGGGCTCATATTTCAGAGCGCTCTTCGTCCCGAGGCGTGGCTGGACGTAAACGCTTCGTTTACTCGGGGGAAAAAGTCGAGAGCTTCTTGTGTTTTTGTGCGCGCCATTCGATACTCCCCCTCAAGTGCGCACTTTGTCAGGCGCCGGTAATCGCAGGAAAATTATGTAGACTCTACTAATCTACTGATGCCGTACTTCTGAAAAGGTGTACGCCATCTCTTAAATAAATGAGAAAGGAAAACAATGAGGGAAGGCAAAACTTTTTACTTTGATGATTGTATCTGTTCTTAAAAAGAATAACGATGTATTTCCTGGTACTCCAGAAGTCAATTGTATTTTGTCCTGGAGGGGTTACGAGCTTTGTTTAATTGGAGAAACAAAAGAATGATAATCTCAGATAATTCACATTCTCAGCATAATTTTGCGCTTACAATTCCGACAAAAAGAAAAAAACATATCCAGTGTAGACTTTTGTATATATTGTAAACGGTAGGTAACACAATGGACTTGATTATCAGAACATTTTGTGCGTCTACTTACTGATAAGAGTTACTCTAAGAAGGGACCACTTTGTCAGGTCGGAAAACAAATGAATATCATGCAGGGCGATGACATTGCAGGAGATAGTGATGGAGCCATTTGCAAATAAGCTAACTGTAAACGGACGCACTGACAAAACGAGTGCATGGACATAACCTGCCTTTTCGTTGCCAGCGGTAGCCAAGCAGTAGCTGTCAAAGCTCATTCTTATAGTAATCTCTCTACATCATAGAGTTTAAAATATTGCTATCGTAAAAACTTTTTTCCATGCTGTATTCTGAATTTATTGCGACTATTAACGACTCCATAACAAAAAAATGGCCATATTCTAGAGAATGAAGGAAAAAGAAAACTATCAAACGCAATTTAATGTACTACAAGTACTAATGTACTACAACTTTACACACGCCCAAATTTACAGTTGCCACAATAGCCATCTGAAAATGATTAGTATGCCTGCGTGAAAACGAAACTCCTTTACAGTTGCACCCATAACCATGGAAATGTTACCGGGAGCGGTGGCTCAGTGAATCAGCTGATGTTACTGCAGTGCCTCTGACCGGGAGGTCCTAGATTCGAGTCCTGAAACCGGCAAGATTTTCGACACTAGCTTTTCAGCAAGATCGAATTGAGGCGCTGTCTGGAGGACAATTCTAGTGGCCGGCTGCTCTGATCGGTAGTTTTCCGTGGTTTCTCCTATCATCACCAGGCGAATGCCCGAGCAGTACCCTAACAAATGGGTAACATACCACGCGCGATCTTTCCTTCCTCTTCCTTGTTATATCGTCACCCCCACACTTACACTAACAAGCACTACACTACCACACATGCTGAGAGACCGATGAAGGACTTAGAACTTGTTCCGGCTGGGGCGGTGCTCCGCTGGCGGGGAGATACCTGGTTGTGGAAAACCCCGCTAGTCGACGGTAGGTCGGCGCCGGATCTCGCAATCGTGGGGGAAAGTCACCGCCACCTCCCGATGAAAAACATGCACTACTCTTTCGGGACTAATGATATTAGTAGTTGACGTGCCCGAAATCTTAATCAATGGAAATGTTAATCCCCTTCCTCTCCACAAACTTCCTCTTAAAGATTTTCCGAAGACGTCCTAACCGTAGAGAACTCGACGAGCAGAGCTGACGGAGCCGTGAGAGAGGGGTCGCCGCGGCGAACGAGCAAAGCAGCATCGGAGGTTGAGGGGGGTGGTAGGGGGGGAGGCACAGAGGGCCGGAACCCGCGGGCGGCGGCGCATGCGAGCGCGTAATGAAAGCACAGTGACTGGAGAGATCGGCGCGGAAGGGCCCCCGGGGAGGTCGCCCGGGGATTATTTCCACAGCTATTTTCCGCTTTGAGCGGCGTCGCGCGCCCGTCGCCGAGGCCCCGCCGCAGCCGGAAGTCGCCGTTTCGCCCGCGTCCGCCGTTTGTTCATCTGCTCGGCTGCGCCGTCGCGTCGTCGGCAAACCGCCCTTCGTTCGTCTTTTTTTGTCTTCGCGCATCTTCCCGTCGATTGTTTTTCTTTCCCTTCACGGATCATTTCCGAGCCACGTTCATGAATCCTTTGCGATCGAAGATCGGCAAATCCTTCTTTCTTCCTGTGTTAGAACTAATAAATTGTAACTATTTCAAATTTATGTTGACCCGAGGTTCAGTGTACAAGTCTGCCTTCGACTCTTACGAGTCGTTCAAGAAACCACTGCTTAGGTGAATGTATCGCTACTTCTCGCCAAGTGAGACCGACAAACCTACAAGCGTGGCCACCATGGTTTGGACCCCCCCCCCATTTTGACACTGAAATGGCGCTGAAGTTTCTTCGATCAACATCAGGAGAATGCCAGAGCAGTACCCTTACAAACGGGCCACGGACCGGTGCGATCTTTCCTTCCTCTTCCTTGTCTTATTGTCTCCCCTTACACACACACACACACACACACACACACACACACACGTACACTAACATGCACTACACTACCACACATGCAGGAAGACCGGTCGGAGAGCTTAGAGCTTGTCCCGGCTGAGGCGGTGCCTCGCTGGTGTGAGATACCTGGTTGGGGGAAAACCCTGCTGGCCGACGCTAGGTCGGCGCCGAATCTCGTTATCCAGCGGGGGAATATATCACCGCCACCTCCCGAGGACTACATACACTACTCTTACGGGACTAATGACCTACGCTGTTGACGCGCCCGGAATCACGAACAACCAAACAACCAACGAAAATCCAAGTATAAATCGGGCCAATGAGGGCGATCGGCGCGCTGCTGCTACACAAACGCTGGAGCGGCGGTCGGGGGCTGTTTTGACAAGCGCCGTTTTGGTCATGTGCGCGGCAGGTGGCCTCAACCGCCGCATTGTCTCCCGGTCGCGGCGCTTCTCGCAGCGTTTTGTGCTGTGTTGACCTTTCGTCCGCGCCTCATTAAAACACAAAATGCCGCCGCCGCTCTCTCGCGGGTAGAGGGCGGCCTCTTGCGTTGGCATTCAACACACACTCACTGACGTCCACGGCATATCGAATGCCTAATTCTGTTGCTAAACGCGTGAATAGTGTCTGCATTTCTGGAATGAAAAGTTTTTCTTATACAGTAATTATGAATAGTAATTTTTTTGTGCGTAAATTAGTGGTGTAATTCAGGTGATTAATTGTTTTAAGGGCTCATAATTTCTCCATTTAGTCAATTTATTTCCAACTGTAGAAATTTTAAATATAAATTACAGATGTTTGAGGTAAAATCTAGATATCTTTATTTGTAAAGTCGAATTAAATTAATGAACAAGTGATCCGTAGGTACACTAATAGTTTCAGAACTTTTCAATCACGTAGCGATCATTATCAGAGCTGAAAAATATATACAAAAAATATTTTCAAATATTTTACGTTAGAGAATATGACAGAAATTAACATTATTGAAAATAAATTCTTTTGTGTATATTTTTCATCTCTGATGATGGATACACCATTGAAAACGTCTTGCGCTATTGAATCTAAGACAACACTTGTTCATTAATTTATACGAAGATACAACACAACCGCCACCAACGTCACCAACAAGATAGTTAATGAATTCTAAAGTTAAGTTTATATCATTCGCAGACAGCTTGCGATGCGCTGCCTTGAGCTCAGATTCCCAGATCCCCATCGGGGCAGTGGACCGCGTGCTCTCGCTTTCTGAATATCGCCGCCCTGCCATCTCGCGGCGGGCAGCGTAATTAGAAGGCAGGGACACTTCCTGACGCGAGTGCCAAGCGCGCACGTAGCATGAGAAGCACGTCGCGCCTCCAGGCCGGCGAAGCAGTCGTTCACATCTCGCTGCCGCGGAGGGGCCGCGATGGGATGGGAACGGCGACGGCTGCACAACCCGATCTCCTTATTCCTGAGAAGCCTCAGTACAGAGGGTTGGCCTGCCTGCCGCCTCGGCGTTCATTTACAGGTTTGGTGGGATCTGAATGCGCGTAGGGAGCATTGCATTTCGTGCGCAGTTCAATGCTCTATGTGAACGAAAGTAATAACACAACTATACCTTAATTTAATGAAATTTACATTTTCATCAATGCTTCGATTAATGATGTTTTGGTAGCTAGGATTTCTCCACCACATCAAGCAATTACTTACAAATACTTGGCACTGAAATTTATCATGCAATTATTTTCAGAAAATGACGAAGCGGAAACACATATCATGGAAGAGCAGTACATGGACAACGAACCGATTCTAAGAGGTATTAATTTCATAGAAATGTTAGTGATGTTAAGTCAATAGAAAGCCAATATTTTACATTTTTGATAACTTTGCCAAGAGATACTCCTACTAGAATGATAACAATCATACAAAGTTTATGGAAGAATTTGTGCAGGATTGGTGTTCAGCAAGTAAATCGTTTCCCGTCTCAAACACGTAGCAATCAAACACATTGAGTCTTACGGCGGCGGGCGAGGGTAGGTAGGGGTGGGCAAAAGCCCACGAGCCAGTGCCGTAAAAGGTACTTCCGCAGCGCCGCGGCTCCCACAATGGACCTATCAGTCAACTTGCTCAAGAGAATGTAATTTTCGTCTATCATTATGCCGATTCCATGCGTGACGCGCTGCACAGAAACATTAGGTAAGTCGCACGCTATGATCTTCCGGTGGAAAGGGTTGCAGCATCGAAGCGGTGCCCGGGTGCCCGAGATCTCCAACCCGATACGCTTCCCCCGTCGAACAAACAGCTCGTGGGGCACCCAGGGAGGGTGGGGTTGGGGGGGGGGCGCACGTCACTTGCCGCCATCCCCCCTACTCCGCCCCCCTCCCACCAGTAGGGCGACGCGCAGCAACCAAGTCCCGGGGTGCCCCCGCCTATCTAAACTCGAATCTAAAACCCTATCCTTGCGGTAATGAAATGCAATTTCGGATGATTTCAGAACGAGCCAGATAAAATGTCCATTTATGCAAATATCGAGACTATTTTGTCCTCTATTACGTAAGTATACACCCTGTTAAATATGGAAATGATTCGCAAAGGCCCAATAAAAGCGGATAATGCCAGTGGCGGCGTCGGGTAGAGGCTAATGCACGCCGCGCGGGAAGCTGCGATGGCGGCCGTTCAAGCCCCGCCCCCCTCCCCCCTCCCCCCAGCACTCAGGGGCACTGGCGACCCCGCCAAGGAGTTTTCGAGTTTTTTAAGTGGCGCTGTTCTACAACATTACAGGACGGTAATTAGCACTCTGCTTGGGAACTTGTCTGTCGGCCTCCTGCTATTGTGGACTCATACATCAGCACGATCCTTTTACATAATGCTCATTTGGAGAACAAGGCAACGGAATATGATATTAAACTAAACCTACACGATTTGTTTCCAATCTTTTGAAAATACCGTTCTCATAAAGAACGCTGATACCAAATCTGATTTATAAAAATAATTTGCGATCGAGAAACGAGAAGTTATCATATTTTTTGGATTCCCAGTATCAATATATTTGGATGTAACGCCAATTTATTGCAATTATTTAATTTTGATGTAGGTTCCAAAGTGTATTCGATGCTAAATTATTTCCTTTGGATGCCACAAATATTGTCTTAAAAACTGCATAAACACGAACTCCAACCAAAGCAATTTGATATGTTATTCAAATCCTTGTCTCCCAGTGCTCACCGTGAAACCTGTTTGTCAAAAATAATTTTTTCAAGCAATGACCTGAGGGGCTACATGCAAAGGAGACAACTGAAACGACGTCTCTTAACGCCTGATTTGCTTCTCAGCCACTCGAGGTCTCGAGTGAGCCTTGCGTGCGCATAGAGCACGCAATACGCTAGTATACGCTCGGCTCTGGGAGCGGGGTCGAGCGTGGAGTACCCCGTTGCGGCCAACCTCTCGGAAATGCACCGGCGCTTCTTTAACGAGGACGACAATTAAAAATAAACAACTTTATAAGTCTAATATTTTGATGGGGAAGTTGTCTGTGTGTTTATCTCTTCATAAGTAACATATTGCCTCAAATGTTTGAGAGAACTCAACATTCTTTATGTCACTGCTTTCTTTAATGATGATGTATCATACAAAAAAATTCTTAATACAGTTATTGACCATAGAATCTGCAACACGTTAATTCACTCAGCTTCTACTAATATTACTAAAACATCCATATGTATATACCCATGTACAAGTTTGCGTTCGGTTACCGCAGCATGTTTCTCTAGTAAAGTATTTTTACGTTTTGAATAAATATTCACATTTCGTAGTATTAATATTTTTTTGTAAAACTGTACTGTTATTATCGACTTAATGCAAGTAGAGGAATGCTAAATCATTGTTAACGAATGGCATCTGTTAAGGATTTCAGTCCGCAATCCTTTACGAAACCTTTGAGGCAAATAAGTTATAGCTAAAGAGGCTGCGTTACGTATTCCGTGAAATTATATATAATTTTTTTTCTTATAAGAAGATGACAATACAAATAGTATTAAACGAAGACGTGCTGGAGACACAAATAACAAACTCGGGTGGTTATTAACGTCGGATATCGTCTGGGTTTACAAACTTCAGCCTTGTCTGTTATTTGCATTTTATAAGCCTAATGAAGTTAACAACAATTTCTGTTTATTTGTCTTCGAGCACATTTTTTAACGTTATCTCTACTGTAATTCTGTGAAAAAAACAACTGTTGTCCGTCTCATGTATGGTTGTCAAGCGTACTCGATTTGGGAGGACAGTCCTTCATAGACCTAAACTGTCCTCGTCCTCCTTTGTATTTTAAATGTCCTCCTTTTAGTAATTTTTTAACATTTGTTGTCATGTATTTTATCACATGACTAACATCTGCTACATTGTATCGTTTATTTTTTTAAATTTAGAATAGAAAAACGAATATCCTTTTCCTGAACGCCGACACACGCATGAATGATAGTGTTTCTGTCTGGCGACTGAAATAAAAAAGAGACTCTCAGACCATCTTCATCTGCATTTTGTGCATGAGTCTTTTCACTTGATTCGCAAATGGAGAGAAGAAAGAAATAGAGCTGATATTGGTCTAAATTAAACATTTATAAAAGGAAATGTCTTGATGGTCTTCTTTTCTTTTATCAAGTGTCCTCCCTTTTACATGAACATTGTTGGCAACCCTACTCTCAGGATTGTTACGTTTTATCGCAAGCCTTGCCGTCGTAAATCCAAGCCGCAGGGCAGCCAACACAGCGGAGGGCGTGCGCGTCCGGACGCAGGCGCGGGGCGTGACGGGGCGCGCAAGCACATGCGCTGTCCCCGCGTGACACGCACGCGGCTCCCCCACGCGTCCCCGACACCTTCACGCCACCCCCTCCCCGCCCCGCCCCGCCCCGCCCCGCACGGCGCCGCCTTCGCCTTCCGCGAATAAACACGAGCCCGTGCAACGCCAGCGAGACAACAATTACCGAAACAATGTAGTCGCCGCAGAGAACTTTCCCAGCGTCATAACGCGCTTTTTAACACTCTTCTCCGCCAAATCGTAAAAAAGAATAACTCTTATAAACATGTTAATGATCATTACTTTATAATGCTTGGGTTAACTTTTCGCCCTATCTTCTCATAAATAATGCGCGATTACCCCGGTGCGCGGTTCCGCATCGCCGCCCACGGAGATCTAATGTTCCCATTGTAGCGACGCGCGCGCCGCCACCGGGCGCGAGAGAAAGCGCGCTCGCTACAATCCATTGTTCGCTTGTTCCTGGGCGGGCACCACCGCGTCGTGGAGGGCAATATAGCGCGCGTCATTCACACTCGCGACCCGATCCTTTTTCGAGGTGAACATCGCGGAAGCCCCGACCGCAGCGCCTTGGCGAACCGCAACCCACGGCGCCCGCTGTTCGCGCGACTGTTCGCGCAGTTTTCCTTCTTATCGCGTTGTTTCCTCTTCCTGGATCGGGAATGTAATCGAACCGCACGTGATAACAACAAACTTAATTTTGTTCTCGGGTAAAAATACGTCCTTCTCATTCAATGACCGCATTGTGAATTCCTCTTGACTAACGAAATATTTACATTGTAAACAAATACGCTGTTTCTATTCCTAAACAAATGCACTTCATTTTACAAAATCAGGGCAATCAGCTGTAGGAATAAAACCATACACGTTTCATCCATAAATATTTTATCATTTTATTTGTACTTATTATTATTGTAATTATTGCTGTTTAATTTATTTCATAAGAAGGTCACAAGTTGTATAATAACGAATGGAAAATTTTGCTTTGGGAGTTCGCACTGCAGATTTTGTGTAAAATATGTTTCCGTAACACTACGCTGTTATATCGACTTAACGCAATCAGAGAAACGCCACAAATTGTGAATAAGTACTCCTAGTCGGAGAAAAGGTATTTCATACATATATAATATTTTTATAAGAAGTTGGAATCACAAAGAGTATTGAACGGCACATGTCGGATAAAATTGACTTAGTTATAAACCTCAGTTAACGCTTCGGTTTACAAACTTCAACAGCGTGAGTTATTTGCTCTATATCCGCGTAATGACGTTAATAACTGTTTAAGTCCGTGCGGAGTCGCTTTCCAAAGCTGTGTAACGTTTCTCTGAGGGTGGGATGCAAGGCGGATGGCGGTAATTGGGCGAGATTTCCAACGGAAGCAGAATTTTGGCTCTCCGCTTTCCTACGTTCTATAATAAATTCAAATTCGCCAGAAGTCGCTGATAATATCAGCTTTCAGTAAAACTCATCAGTAGACATTTGAAATGCAGACAAAGCAAATCCTTCATCAACGTTCCTCTACGAACGAAACCCTAGCATCCTGGGTTGATTGCGCCATTTCTGGCAACCAAACCACTTAGGCATGAAGTCAGAGTGAGAGCGAGTTTCTCGCCCCTTAGTTACACGAACGCTCGGTGGATGAAATGGAAACAAGGATGCCACTGCATTTAAGTTACTCAATAATTTTATTTTTAATGTATAGAATGTATGAACACGTTATTTTCCAATAAGTAAGAGTAGTGAGTAATCAACTTTTACCTTCTCGTACACGTAAGTAGTATATATGGAGTAATATGCGTTGTATAGCACGTTATGGAATGGTGAGGCAAGCCCATTTCGAGATTTTACAAAAATTCACATTTTTGGGGGTCCCCTGATACCTGCTTTTTTGTCAAAACGTTTGCCTTCCTCTCTGACTGACTGTGAACAACACTAGCGCCTAAACTATTCGTAGGAAATTAAAAAGAAAATTAGTAAATTCCGCGCAAATTGGGGTAAAATACAGGCAATATTAAAAATAGATTTCTAAAAACAAAAGAAAATGAAAAAAAAAAAGCTCAATGTTTTTTATTGATACGTTTGGGAAGGATGGTGTTAAATGCACTGAAAGTAATAACATGAATGACATTTCTATGTATTCTTTAGGTTTTATAAATATTACACAATGCTTTTGAAATATCTCCGACGTTCATATTTACATAACGGACGATTTTATATATTATTGCATTTGTGAGTGCAGGCGCTTCAAATGGTTTTTAATGAAGTTTCACCAAAATTCAAAACTTTCCTGTCAAGAGAGCTGAAAATTGCACATTAGTTTGATGTAATTTTCCCAATCATGAGGGTTAAATTCAGGTTACTTCATAATATTATTTAATGAAATCCATCCTTTACCAAATGAATGAGTGAAAGAACACTCTCTACTAATTTCCTGTATAAATGAGATATGAACATTCATAAGAGAAGCAACAACAATTCATAATAACGTTTTTTACCATCCGTAGTCACGATCGCTTTCTTTGAACTTTAATCCAAATTCTGAGCGTAGTCCAATCTTGCAACCTGACTTTTACTGACCTTTTAGCAATAGCATATTTGGCCTCCGCATGGGCGTTACAAGAATTTCAAATGTAATGTTCTTAATGACTCGGAAATTGGATGGAGAAATAAAGTGCAATTTCTCCACTTCACATTGTACTTCCCTTGTAAAGTAATTGGATCTTCCACTTAACGATGCATTACTCTTGTACGAAACGATACCAATTAACTGTGTTGTGAGTGAAGTAGAAAACTCGTTCATGAAATCAAAGTAAGAAGAGAAATTAGAAACGGTCAGTAAACTATGGCTGTAATAATTACTGTAAAATAATGAGAAAATGTACATTGCTCTTGTTTAGCGATATAAACTGATATAATAGCACTAAGATTTGCTTGTCGTTGCCAAAGTCAGACGCGAGCTTTATAGTCGGCGATGCTCTCAGTTATTCTCAGAAAGGCCACTTAATATGGACAAAAATATTGCTAGTACGGGGCAACATTAATTCCAGAATATTTAATATATAAAGACGAGCAGAATTTTATAAATATCCTCAAGGATACCTAGTGAAAAGAAACTCAAAAGGTCTATCCAGTCGCTGTTTCCGTTGGAATTCTATTTCATTCTATTGGCTGAGAACGGCAGGAAGAAGGGTACAGCTATATCCCTCTGGACATGCACATCCCTCAGAATAAAATACAGCAAGCAATTTCACGTTATCGCCTCGGTGCAGTGAACTGAGAGCAACATTCATGTTGCCAGTTATAAGATCCAATAAAAATGAATAATTCAAACAGATGTAAAGTTGATAGTGGCAAATATTTTGACCGAGAAAGGGACGAAGGAATGAAAGTACGTATTCTGCCATGCAGAGCAGAATAAACGTGATCTTTGCACATTACCGGTTTTATGCAGCAACGAGAGAGTGCTGTACACTCCCCGCCGAGTCACCCCTCGAGAAGTAGGAGGAGTTAGGTACAATGCTTGGCACAGGTTGGTGTGAAGAGCGATGGCGGTTCGGGAGGGGAGGAGGTTGAGAGCAGAATTAAGATGCAGGCGCGGCCCTGAGTGGAGAGGAAAGAGCTACCGGACACGACGCAGATCCAAGATGGCGGCGCAGTCGAGAAGCTGCTCTGACCGCCTTGCTCCCTGCTCCCGACGGTTCAGCCTCCTGAACGGCCCAGGGCCCAGGCTGTCCTTTGGTCCCATAAGATAACTATGGTAACGGAGCTGTAAATCACCCTTGTCTATTTATTATGGCGCCTCATTAAACGTATATAATCTATACTATAGATGGTGCAATAAATGAAAATACTAATCGCCAAGATTTGACGGTTGTATATTGGCGGTTGACGATTGTATATTTTGCAGCTGAAACAATCTAAATCGAGAAAAGTACACGTTTTAATACTTGATATCGGTAAATAAAGATAAACTTATTTTTATCTGAGCAACTGAATACAATATTTATTGGTGATTATACATACAATTAATTTTGAACATAAATATTAGCAACTTAGCAGAAATAATTCGAATATACGACCATTATCTTTCTTTCAAAGCAAATTGGTTCAGAAGTAGTCTCATGCGATCATACAACCAATGTTCTAAATATATATATTCCTTTCCCATTTTTTAATCACATGCAAATCATATTAATTAGTTTCAAATAATGAAATGTGTGGATGTTTTTATCACTACTATTTCATCACATGTTGTAAAGTGACAAAATATACATTCTAGTACTTCATATTCACATAAAATTAATCTTAGGAATAAAATTCAATTAATAATGCAGTTTAGAACCAAGAAATAAAAGTACAATGTAACAAGAAATAAAAGTACAGTCGATGAAAGTTCTTGTGAGATTTTTCCTAATAATCAAAATATTATAGTAAAATCATGTTGTTAGGGTTGAAAGGTGAAAATTTAAACATATCTTTTTTTCATATTAACAGCTAAGTCATTGGCGCGAAGGTTGTGCTGTTTGTATTAGTAATAGATTCATTATATTTTCATGGGTGTTGCGATTATCGTTCGTATGATCTATATTGAAATCTTGGTTCATTTTCGAACAAAATGAAAACTTGTAAAAAAAAAAAAAAATTGCGGACACGTGGCCTAACGGATGTTGAATATTCAAGCAAAAACGGAACGTGTTATCGGTTCAGACTCCAGATGTACAAAAAGAGAGGAAGTAATTCACAAAAATGATTCATAATAATTGAACCTTCGTGTAGCATTTTACATAACTGACAAACGGAAAACCATATTTACGTACAAAAATGAGAAGTTAAAATAAATATTAAGGTATTTCCTGGAAATGATGGAATACCCTTCTGTCATAGTGAGTTCAAAATTGCTCTAAATTGTTCATCGTATGTCTGAAGAGGTGGCTCAGTGCATCAGCCGATGCCACTGCAGAGCCTCCGACCAGGAGGTCCTAGTTTCGAGTTCTGACGGTGGCAGGATTTCCGACACTAACTAGATAACTACGTGAAATGCAGCCTTTGTCCGGAGGAGAATTCTAGCGGTCGGCTGCTCTAATCGATAGTTTTCCATGTTTCCTCCGATCACTACCATGCGAATGCCGGAGCTGTACCCTAAAAAACGGGCCACGGACCGAGCGCGCCATATTTCCTTCTTCTTCCTTGTCCTCCCCTCACACCCTTACTTACATTCACTAACACTAACATACACTACACTACCTCACATGCTGGGAGACCGGTCGGGAGCTTAGAGCACGTTCCGGTTGGGGCGGTGCCCTGCTCGTGGGAGATACCTGGGTAGAGAAATCACCGCAAGCCGGCGACGGTAGGTCGGCGCCAGATCTCACCATCCAGCGATGGAAGATCACCGCCACCTCACGAGGAAAAAACATGCACTACACTTACGGGACTAATGACCTTAGACGTTGATGCGACTGGAATCACTAATCTATTAAACAATCCAAGCACTCTACCACATGGGTAGGCATGAAGATGAAACATGGTGAACTAACAACGCGAGGAAACACTACGCCAGGAGTGGAAATTGGAATTCCACTCACGCGCCGGAGTGTGTTCAGATGAGTGAAACGCTCTGCTAAATCATACGGTGCAGTTAATTCACCATTTTACGACGTCCATGTGTGGGAGGAAACAACAGCTGTACACAATCCCTCACCATTCATTAATTAGGGACAAAGCGTTCTTTGTGTAATCGTAACAAGTGCTGCAAGCTTCCTTAATTAAAAAAAACCAAGCGCTCAATACTTCGATTTCGCGTCGCGATTCAACATCTGGTGTAATTCGGCGCGGTTTTTGGTTGCGTCTCCGAATGCAGGTTAATAAATCATTTCACCATAGCTAATGAACGCCCGCCTGAACTGGGCAACACGAAAATCAGATGCGCTTTTGTGTTTTGTAAATAGGGCTGCCGTCGGCAGCGCTTCCCGAGTGTAATTCGAAGGCCAGCCACCAGGGCATCATTCATCAAAATAAATTAAAGTGGGTCCTAACTGTCATTCCGCCTTTTCAGGATTCCTTCAGGTATCTGAGCCAGCGCTTATTAAGGCCACTGCTTCCTACGGGAAAAAGGCGCGAGAACCGTGGATGTTTCGAATCCATTCAATCGTCCAACAATCTGACTTTTGATTCGAGCTGCGGGGAATAAGATGCCAACCGGGGGATGTTATACACTGGCTAATGGTGTAGTTAATCTACTCTTTCAGTAGATCCTAACTGCGGCATCGATAAAAATATCGACAGTTATTAATGTCTGCGAACCGTAAAGTTAGCTGACATTGTGTGCTACCATTTCCGCTCGATGGCCGATCCTCGTTCCACAGACAGCGCAGATACTATTACTGACTGATCACTTCGCGTCATCAAAACATATTGTCGACTCATTCCACCATCGTCTGTCGCCTGTTCTTCTCAATCTTGCAAGGAAATAAAGGAGTTTGCCTGCAGTCATTGACAACAAAACGGAGACCTAAATTGCACCAGGGAAAGGTTAGAGAAGTCACTAACACAATCTCTTTGCAACATTTGTAACTCAAGCTATGGATATAATTTTACCCTCATTATTTAATTCGTTTATAATACTAGTAAAAGATAAATGAATTGTTTGTACTCCATTTATTTCCTCCATACGTTTTTTTAAGTTATTTCCATTCTACAAATATTAATCAATATTTGGTAATAAAAATGCACTAATAAAAGTTTTTATTATTAATTAAGCAGAAATAAATGTGCATGTATGTATTATTCGTTCCTCTCATTAAAGCTGTACCCTATCGTATCTACAAGCTAAATAATTAGTAATTTAGTACACAAAAAAAAATGGAATTTTATCTACGGGAGAAACTTAACTTATCTATAGGAGCGAATGAGGTATCTTTCTCCAGTAAATAAAGTAAATAATGTTGCTGTGTGACGATGAGAAAATTCACTTCTAAGGTTGAGAAGACCAGAATACGGCGTGGGGATATCTTCGTGCCAACCACACGTACTCCCTTAACCCAAGGCCGCGAAGCCGGGACGCTGCAGGTAGGCCATGGCCCGTACGCGGGCTCTCGCGCCAAGTACAGACAGCCAGAACAACTAATGTTTTTCCGAAAAGATGACGAGACTTTATTAAAAGAGACGCCGACGATCACTTTGTTGAAAGCGTCGCCTGGGCAGAGGCGCGCCAGTTTCCATATGGAAGGCGAACGCGAAGAGCCGCGTAAATAGAATGAGAAGAAATATGTATTTAAATAAATAAGTAAATAAATAAATAGATTAATTAAATCAAATAAATTAAATAAATTAAATAAATTAAATAAATTAAATAAATTAAATAAATTAAATAAATTAAATAAATTAAATAAATTAAATAAATTAAATAAATTAAATAAATTAAATAAATTAAATAAATTAAATAAATTAAATAAATTAAACAAATTAAATAAAAAAATAAAAAAGGAGCCGCGTGGAGCGTGGGCGTCTGTGTGTGTGTGTGGGGGGGGGGAGGAAAGGCGCTCGTCCGCAGCCGCCACCATGGCGCAACCGGAAGTCGAAATGCATCGACAAAAGTGACGACGGCCGCTCGCACTAATTGCTGCTCGCGGCGGATGTTGCATCTTCCGCCCGAGATCGAACGCACGAGTGGGCTTCCGCGATTCCCCCAACGCGAGACTCAGAGATTCGGTCCACAATCATCCTTCGTTGTAAGATAGCCTGCGTTTGATATACTACGCCGCTTTCTGACGATAGAAAATGCGGAAGTGCTATCTAGATGTAATGAAACTTTTCCTACTCTGTAATAAATGTAATTTAACCGTATGACATAACGTGGTTTAAGAAATCAGTATATTTATTAACACAGTGGTACGTGGAGATAGTGAACTGCTGACTGCTGTGCATTATTATCATAGGAGAAACCTGAGCAAAGCAAAATGGCCTTCATGCAATCTCACTAGAAAGCGAAGCCCGTCTGCACGGATTGATAAGGCGATCAGTAGCTTTGTTTTCGAAAGTTTCATAACAACATGAACACATTCAACATAATTACCGTTTCGTGTTCTCGAGAAATTAAGCCTAAGCAAAATGAAATGCAGTCAACGGGTGCCAGACGAAGTTGTTTAGTTAAGTAATGGTATAAATACCATTTTCAGCTTACAGGGACGTGAGGGTAAATCTCGAAACCATTTCCTGAGACACAAAAAAGCCTTTTCTTCGTCTTCTTTTTTCCGGGGGGACTAAAGCTGTAATCCCGTCAGCAGTGTCAACAGGCGGCAGCGGCTACCGGGCGCTAATCCTATTTGTCAGTCGCGAGCGGCCGTCGCGGAGCGGGGGGGGGTGAGGGGGGGGTGAGCGACAATGCGTCCGCGATCAGCCGGTGGCCGTTGGCGGCTGCGGGCAGCGTCGGGGTGGGCTGCAACAATGTCACTCGCAGCTGGCGCGGTGCTCTCCCGCCCGACGGATTAGGCGGCGAGTCGGCAGGCACAAAGCACCTCACCCGGAGTGCTTCGATCGGAAAGCCACTGACTTCGAACCGCGTGCAGGAGTGAAGGGTGAATTAGCGTCTCGGAGGAAAGAGCCACGAAAATTGAGCTCAAGAGTCCGATGGGTTATTTTATCACCTCAGTATTTACAAGACGAAGTCGTACTAAATGTGTCGTGTTTGGATTGATGTACAAATTACGGGATGTAGAATTTAATCACTGATGTAGTATACTATTTTCAAACGGTAGGAATGATAAGGGCAATGAAATGAAGTGATATCAAATTTCAAAACGAAGTTGTCTTAGTTAACCACAGAGTTTACTTATTGGATTTTTGCTCTCCGACCCATCATATCGTGAATCTACGGTCATTATATCGGAACTTTGCAGGTGTCAGCGAGAAGCACTTATAATCTCACAATCACATAATAGTTGACTTCAAAACTTTTCATACAAGTTTGTAAATGAAAGGTTTAACATACAAACTTATATTTCTCTCGAGCATTTGTGTCAATTGTCAGACTTTTCTTTCTCACTCCAAAAAAACATTGTGAATTTACATAAAGTAAAATCATTAATCACAAAATATAGTATATATAGTCCTATGCAATGTATTATTTATGTTCTTAATTATTTCACATTAGTTTTGACTGCATAAATATGAAGATATGTAATTTCGTTATGTTTGTTTAAATCAAATTTCTATTTTTCCTCCGTCCGATTATCCATGACAAAATCGGTTGGTAGTGGCTGGCCTTTATATTTACACCTATATATTAACAAATATTCTTTGATATGTGAATGCTACTCGGGTCTGGTTTTTGTTGTTGCTTTTTAAGATATTTACTTCAATTTACAAAATAATATTTTTGATTTTTTGCACATTGATATTTGATCCATAATAATTATAGAAATGGCATTACATAAGGTTCATAAATAATAATTACAAGAAAAATAAACTCGTTTTATTTCCTAGATTAGAAACACTCGCAGAAACTTGAAAATATATTAAAAACTAATATTTTTGGGAGAAACTGTTTCTGCTATGTTCTAAAACATTATTTTGTAAAACTGTTTTTACTCTAGTTAGAAAAACTCTAGCAAATCAATTGACGCAAACAATTCTTTAGTGACATAGTAGGTACAAAATTTTCTCTGACTTTCGAAAAATCCCGAGTAATTGGAATATATGATGTTAGATTCTTGTCAAACCCTCACATCCTCTGTGTCGGAAGGTTGTGAGTGCAATCTCTCCGACAAGCTTCGTGTCGGATGCCTGGAAGCAGCTGCGACCCTACCGCCTCAGCCCAATCGCCAACCCTGACGACGCCGTGGAATACTTTATTTCATTCCCAGACGCGCTGCTTTTACCTTAAACGCCGCCAAATGGTCGGGAATTATCCCTTTAGTGCCGCGGAGAGCGTCGGAAATAAATCACTCGGTCCGACTCCGCAATATTTTACCCGCGTCACGGTAAACAAAAACCCTTTTCCACGGATGTTCAAAACCGCTGGGTGAATTCCGTAAGTAGACCATTACCGAGACGGCGGCGGAGGTGCTTGGGTGTCTGCGGGGTTTGGTGGGGGTGGAGGGGGGGGGCGTTGGGCGGCGGTTAGTGGGGTGTGTAAAACCATTACGGTGCCTTTCGGGCGGGCGAAGGCAGCCGCAATGAGGGGGCGTGCGTCGGCGGTCGGGCGGACGGGCGGTCGGGCGGTCGGGCGGTCGGGCGGTCGGGCGGTCGGGCGGTCGGGCGGTCGGGCGGTCGGGCGGTCGGGCGGTCGGGCGGTCGGGCGGTCGGGCGGTCGGGCGGTCGGGCGGTCGGGCGGTCGGGCGGTCGGGCGGTCGGGCGGTCGGGCGGGCGGTCGGGCGGGCGGGCGGTCGGGCGGTCGGTGGGGCGGTCGGTCGGTCGGTCGGGCGGGCGGGTGGGCGGGCGGGCGGGCGGGCGGGCACGGGATCGTTTGTTCTTCGCGGCCGAAGTCGCGCCGCGGGCGTCAGTCAAAGGATCGTCCCCGCCCCAGCAGCACCGGGCACACAAGGCGAAGCCCAAGTGGAAGGGAGGCGGAGAAAACTTCTCGCGAAAGGGGAAATCGATGGAGACGCCGGTGAAAAGAGCGCGGACTGGGTTTTAAATCATTAGAGGCGACAGTCATTACCGCGGCTGTATACATGTCAACCCTTTTATCAAGTGAAATAGGTGTATGCACATGAAAACCTCTGCTATTTGCCGCAAATGGGTATGAAGCCGCATTAGCTGTAGAGAACAGCTTCCTACTAAAAGGCTAATGGAAGCTAAATGCGTTTCCCCTCTGCTTGCAGCACGACCCGCAACGCAGTGTTGTGAAAAAGAGCGGGCAGCGAAAATAAGGATGAATAGGGGCGACGAAGTGTTCGTAGTAAAAAGGCAATGAGCAGAGGGTAATGTAATATTAGGAAATCAACCCCGAGCCCTAGGGGAATAAATGGTAATAGGTATATTACCCAGCATCCAACGCAACGGCACAAATTACGCAAGGAGAGTATTTCAAAAACACCGACAAATGTGGATTATGAAATACGAAGTCACATACAATAAACATTTGAATGATATATGGCCGATAATATCCGTAAATGTCATTGCGAAATTTTGTGATCTGGAAAGTAAAAAATTATTAAATCTCTCAGATTACTATTTTATATTACAGTATTATTAGTAAAATTCAGAACAACCATTTAATGATAATAAAAATTTGGAAACAGTATAGCAACATATAAGACAAGAAAAACCAAATATACAATTGGTGTCTGAAGTTGAAACGATTATTGTTAATTTCTCATGTTTTTCAACAAATCAATCACTTGCAGAGTTGAAAATACATTAGAACTCTCATTACAACCTTCGCGACGATCATAACTTCACTAGAAGAAATTACAAACTTGGACATTATTTCACAAAAGCACACGGAAAATGATTTTACAAAAAGTACCACTCCCACTACTCAAGAACAAAGAAAGTACTCTCTATATAATTGAAGTTAATTAAATATTGTAACAAAAACAGCCTTGACAAATAATACATTAACGTAGTTTGTAGTGCAACACTTCGAAAAATTTGCAATCTTTCAGTCCAAATGGGAACTTGTTTCATCGTTTTTTATTTTTTTATTTTTCCGGAGTCCCTGAACATCTCACATAACTACACACTGTAGACTTTTCACCTGGCTTTAGTCGGCATAGTTTTCTTTGAATATCAGCAAGCATTGGAAGTCAGTAATATTCGCAGGCCTCGTCCTGTCTGATTTTGGGGCGAGCGAGTGTTTGATGGTGCTCCGCCACCCGCACCGCCGCCGCAGTACCCGCCCCTCGCGGGGTGTGGGCGGTGGAGGGGGCGTGGCGGGGCGACCGCTGCGTGCCGCGGGGCCGGGCGCTCGCCTGCGCGGCGGCAGTAAATAAATTAATACGTCATTACGGCGCACGTCAGGCGGCACCGTTTACTCCGCGAAGGAGCAGGGCCGCGCCAGAGACGAGGAGCTCCCGTTTCCTGCCGCCCCCGCCCCCGCCGCTGCCACTGCCACCGTTGCCACCGCCGCCTCAGCTGTCCCCCCCCACCGCCGCCCCCGCCGCCGCAACCGCCGCCGCACTCGCCGCCGCCTCGCCGCCGCCCCCTCGCTGCCGTCGACCCCCCGCGGCCCCCGCCGCCGTTCCCGCCGCCACCGCCGTTCCGCCCCCGCCGCCGCCCCGCTGGGCCTCCGCTGCCACCGCCGCCCCCTCTGCCGCCTCCGCGCTCCACTGCGCCGCCCCCGCCCCGAAGCCGCCCCGCCCCGACGCTACCTTCCCCGACGCCGCCCCCGCGGCCCCCGCCGTCGCCCCCGCCGCCGCCCATGAGATCCCCCTGCCGCCCTCACGTCCCACCCACCTCCCGCCACGCCCCGTCGCCCCAGCCGCCACTGCCGCGCCCTCAGCCACCCACCACTCTCCGCCGCCCCCGCTGTCGCCCCGCAAAGCAAAACAAATGCTGGGGCGCGGGCGGGCACACCGACGCCGGATCTCTTTAGCACGGTTCGTAATACCCTCTCTTGGCAAAACTCGATTAATCTAAATGAACGTATACTGGAGAACTTGAGTGGAAGGCGTTGTATCATTAACTTTTTGTCACGCAAAAAAATGTAAATCACTACAAAAACGGTATTAAATCATTCGCTCCGAGAACTTTGGTGTGTGTATAAAGGAAATTAAAGTGTGTGCACACATACAACGAGACGGAAAAATTCTCGCGTCCTAGCAGGTGTTTTAAAATATCGACACGGTCACACAACGCCGCCGAACTTAATGGGACTTCCACCTCGCCGCCGCCAGGTGGATTAATTAGAATCTAAAATGGCGGCCAAACACGCCTCGTGTCTTCTCTCTCCCACGTGTGCTACACCTGATGTTCTATCTTCCGCCTAAGTCGCTGCCCATGCCTCCTAGTCTATCTCCGCCTCACCTTTCATACTTTGTCCGCTTCTGTTTCTCGTTTGCTTGGTTGGTTGGTTAGTTAGTTAGTGATTTCAGGCGCGTCAACAGCTTAAGTCATTGGTCCCGTAAGTGTAGTGCATGTTTTTCCCTCGGGAGATGGCAGTGATCTTCCCCCGCTGGATGGCGAGATCCGCCCCCGAACTACTGTCGGTTAGCGGAGTTTCCCCCTAACCAGGACTATCCCACCAGCGGGGCACCGCCCCAGCCGGGACATGCTCTAAGCTCCCGATCGGTCTCCCGGAATATATGGTTGTGTAGTGCATGTTAGTGTAAGTGTATGTGTATAAGGGGAGAGGATAGCACAAGGAAGAGGAAAAAAAGATCGCGCGCGGTTCGTGGCCCGTTTGTTAGGGAACTGATCCGGCATTCGCCCGGTGCTGATCGGAGAAACCACGGAAAACTAGCGATCAGAGCAGCCGGCCTCTAGAATTCTCCTCCAGACAGGGACTGAGTTCGACCTAACTGAAAAGCTAGTGTCGAAAATCCTGCCGGCGTCGGGACTCGAACCTAAAACCTGCCAGTCAGAGGCGCTACAATGACATCAGTTGCACTGAGCTACCGCTCCCGGTTTCTCGTTTGCCTTTGAGTCGTGTTGCAATAACTATTTTTATGTTGTGCAGTTTGCTTAACCTCTTTGTCTAGTCGTCTGACAAGTATTTATCACATTTGTAGCTGTATCTTCCTAGTGTCGCGATATTGCATTCACTCTCGTGTGCTTGTTGGTCAGAGCATCCTGTCAAAGGGTGCGGAAGTTTGCGCGGTCGAGTGCGTGATGTAGACGAACGAATCACTCTCTGGTCTGTCGGCTGTGTTTAGCCACTTACTCGTTGGCTATTTCAAGTTGCAGGTGTGCGCAATTGGCGCTGAGGCATGGAGGCGAAACGTGGCAGGAAATTCCTTTTCGCGTATGTGCATCTCAATAGCACGGCGGTGAAACGTGGTTATTTTTATAGTATGGAATTCTATTTCACCGAAATACAGCGTCTTGTTTGCGAAAATGCTCCGACCACAATGTTATGTTGTAATCTTACTCTCTTCCATTATCATATTCACGAACGCACACGTTTTTGACATCAATAGCACTGCAAAGTTCGAGGAAATGGCGCAGTCATCGTGTATTACAGCAGATTCACAATGCATTGTCTTGGAACATAAAAAGCCTTTATGGAACACGTCTGTGGGAATTCGGATGTGCTCCGTCTATAAACGTCGTATTGGATTTCGAAGCTCCCTCACAACCGCATTAAATTCCGGCAAAGTCACGGACGCGATGCGAAACTTTAGACTGTTTCGGAATAAACTCGAGAGCAGAGCGGAAACATGCCATCACAGAACACAACAAGAATTTCGATTTACGTCAAGACGCCTGAATTTATTACGTGCCGACACGAAAATAGGCCTTATTTTGTGCGCACCGTCCGCCTGCCTGAAGGCTCCGAGCAGGGACTGTCCAACTCGAGATGGGCTATTTATTAGAGCTGTTATTTAAAAGTACACCCTCGCGAACTGTTCTCGAAACGGACGTATTATACACGGATATTGCAGCAGAAGAGGCGGAGAGGGACTGGAAAGTTTGAGGCCGTGATTGCGGACGTGAAATGACTGTCGGATCGCGGTCGCTCAATTAACGTTCCGCTGGCTTGGAAAGTTACCTCCAGGGGCGAAGCCATCAACTCATCAACTGCAGCACTTTACGCTGCAATGGTGAGCACCGCATGCGACGATCACGAAAATTGGAGAGGGAGAGGGAGAGAGAGAGAGAGAGAGATAGATAGATAGATAGATAGAGAGAGAGAGAGAGAGAGAGAGAGAGAGAGAGTCGGAGAGAAAGAAAGAGAGAAGAACTGACGGGCAGGAGCAGTCACACAGCACAAGAGAAGAAATCAATTTGTTCTTGAATTTTCTTTTGTATGATGTATGAATATATTTCGTATTAAATTATTCAAAAAAGCTGCACGTAAACTCCTTAACCGGGGGTATTAATAGGCATATGAAAGCAACTTAGAACTTGTAACAAGCAGTATAAACTTGATATAGGAGTATTAATTAAGTACATTTATTTTATTAAGTTGTAATGAGTGCCCATAATTACTAGTAGGGTTCAAATCCTAAGAGGATGAAAGAAGAGGCTTGAGAAATGGAATGATTGGGGTAGAAAGGCAGCTTATCATCAAACGAGTTAGACTGAGGGTGGACGAGTTGGAAAGCTAACATTCAAATCGCATGCTTACTTTGCTTCACCCTGTTTTGCGGCCTTGCGCTACGACTCGCTGAAGACAGTCACAAAGGGGTTTTCACAAAAGGCTAATGGCCAGAAAAAGAACGCGCACGCTACCCGCATTACCTTGACGTCATGTGTCAACGAGTGAGGACAATATGGGCGGCGAGACGAAAAGAACTTTTGGGAAAAAGTATAACTGAAGCCTGAAAAGGCAATCAGAACGGTTGGAAGAGACCGTCGATTCTCTCTTTAGGTAAAGGAGTAAAGAAGTAATTTATGCTTACGTAGCACTACACAAATATGATCCCACATTCTGATTTCATTTTGTTACAAAAGAGTGATTATTTTTTCAACGTCTAGATTTCTTAATGAAGAATAGCATTGTAATAGTTACAAACACGAAAGTCTTGTATTCCATTCTCAGTAATATGAAATGGATTTTAACATTGTGGGAAGTTTCTAAAGAAAAAAAATGGAATTTTTCACCTAAAGTTCGTATTGGCTGATAAAATCTCCGAACTATATGAACTTTATTTTTATGGGGAGGAAGGTAAACCGATGTTGTTCAGTCGATATAATTAATTTTAGAGATACAGAAACTTACGTGTTCGGGCATGTGACACCAGACGAATGCCGGAGCAGTACCCTAACAAACGGGCCACGAACCGCGCGAGATCTTTCCTTCCTCTTCCTTGTCATATCCTCTCCCCTTACTTACACACATTTACCATAACATCCACTACAGTACTACACATGTCGGGGAACCATTGGGAAACTTAGATCTTGTCCCGGCTGGAGCGGTTTCCTGGTGATGGAGATGCCTGGTTGGGGAAAACCCCGCAAACCGACGGTAGGTCGACGCTATTGGCCATCCAACGGAGGAAGATTACCACACGTCATAAAATCATGCATTGCACTTACGAGACTAATGACCTTAGCAGTTGACGTGCCCGGAATCAGCAATAAATAAATAAATATGGTATTTCCCGCGCATTTGAAAGTGGCTTCTTTCCACAGTGTCTGCAAAAGCAAGTGCGTGCGGGGTGAAGTGGGGTTGGGGGGGCCTGTGTGCTCTGGTGTACCGCAGGGGCAGCTCCACCGACCCGCGGAGACCGCGTCAACATATTGACCGGCCGCACCGCCAGTGTCAACTCGCGTTACTCACACTATTTGGGCTATTGATTAAGCGGTTAAACGAAATAAACAAATTTAGTGACGCATTCCCCGTCGCCCCTCCCCCGTCGAAATACCAGGGGGCGCGCTGGGACCGCGCGGCGCGCGATAACATCACTTTACTTATGACGCCTCGGTTCACGACTCATCAAACACAAATCGGTATCACGCCCGACCCTCTCGCATTGGCTGCCACCAAAGTTATCGTTGTTCGTTTCAGTATTTAATTTCGTTCAACAAATATGAATACATTTAATCTATCCTCCAGCCCGACGTCTTTTTGTACCTCCGCCCCGCACACATATATTCTAACGGTAGCAGCAAACACACAATGGGTCTTATGAAAGGTGTATACACGCGCGCGACTTGACGTTCGAAGGAAGTGTCACCCGCGTTTATGCCTCAAATAATTGGTTTCTTTGTGGCATGAACGGCGCTCCGAATGCCAATTCGCTGCCGCTCGCGCCCTCTGGCGCCTCGCCCATCAATCGTGCGCCGCACACAATATGCCGGCGTTAGCCGCTCTTACTTCCACAAATAAGGCCCCCGTCCCGCCGCTTGCCATTGTGCCCGTTCTTCAAGCGGCGAGGCGCGGCCCTTCCACCTGCTAATTAAATTTGTGTCTGTCCGAAATGCGTCGATCGCTGTTGGATGGAGTGAGGGGGAGGGGGGGAGCGCCGGTGCCGAGCCAATCAGACGCTCGCAATGTTTGCATTTCTGCGCCTAACGTCGGTTTGACGAAGATCCTATCTGATTTTCTTCGACAGACTTTGCTGTACTAGTAATAGAGGGAATTTAAAAAGAAAACTGCTGCGTATTTGTTTACTATTATATGCAAATATAAAAAAAAACAACACACGTTGCAATGTGCCGTGGTCTGTACATCTGATACGGTACATATACGTGTCTGAGACTGTATAAATAAATTTACGGATAATACTTTTACAACAGTATTACTTTTTTGATAGCTTTAACTGCATTGGAAGTTATTGGTGCAAGTGACGGCTCTATGTATTACATAGATGCATGTCAAAAGGAAGATGTTTTCTAGACTTCGTTTTTCACACCGTTCATGGATGCAAGTCTATAGTTTTTTTCAGCTTATATAATAAAAAGTAAATTATTTAATTGTTAAGTAAAATTACATCACAATATTGATACTACTTATAGGAATTTTTTTGTCTCGGTTCTTCTTGGCAATTCTTTCGAGGGCGTAAATGTAGTTTCTGAGTACTAAGAAATATGTGTAATACCTATCAACGCGGGGGACATTTTGAAATACGAGAGCGTTTCACTTTACGACCAGCTTACCTATGCAAATGTTTTGCACGCCGCATTTGAATTCGTTGAATGTTGAGGTGTAGGTTCCACCCCAGTGAAATCATCAAAAATGGTCATAAATGAGCGGCAGATGTTTATGGCGCGTAAGGGGTTCCTGCACGCACGCAACAGAGGCTGCAGATATACTTCCTGCGTTAAGGCTCCCACAGACCGACGCGGAAGATCCGCAGCCTATGCGGATTAGCCGCAGCGGAAGTTTCGCGTCACGTGTTGCCTTGTGAGCACGTTCGGTCCTGCGCGGCAGGCGAGCGTCGCGGCAACGGATTGGCAGCGTTTAATCGGCGGCGAAATTTTTAACGCGGTCAGACGCGTTTTTTCCGCTGCAGCTCGAGTTTCGTGGAAGTTCGGCCGTGTTCGGGAGTCTTCACTTCCCTCCGGGTCGAGCGACCTTGCCAACCGTCACCAAACGCTGACTCATAATTGACGCTCCGGTGTGAACGGTCTCGTGAATTCCGCGGCCGCGTCTAGCTCGGAACTTTCCGCGCCGCACCCGCTGCGGATCTACCGCGCCGGTCTGTGGGAGCCTTTATGCGAATGGTGGAGCGAAAGAAGGCGCTCTTGCTTTTTGCTTTGTGTAAGGAGTGTGTGATGGTCAAATTATAGCGACAACTCTGAAAATTTGGAATAAAATAATTATTTTTCTGTTAATGCACGGTGGTATATATCATCCTAGCTCTTAACATACTGCTCGATATTTGAAAAATCAAACGTTACTTTGTAAAGGAAGTTATTTCTCATTATCCTTTATTTTGAAAATCATTGCCAAACTCACTGTTATATTTCAACGCTCATATTCGATGATTGTAAATCTTAGGAGGAATGTCACTGCTGTAACTATGCAGTTCTGACTGGAGACAAATGACGAAAATCAAATTCTGTCGGTAAAGGTTCCATTTATAATTATAAGCGATACGTCATTAAATTTAAAACTTAAAAGATAAATAACCTTTCATTGTAATTGATGTATTAGGGAAGTTCAATGTTTAAGAGTTAATGATTAAAAAACATTAAGAAGCAACGATTCTCTAAAGCCTTTTGATAATCTTTTATTTTACACTCAAAATTGCTCATTCAATTATCTATCGCTCTCGCGTTTTTTAAGTAAATGGTCGCCATCAGGTGTGGGGAAGACAGTAATGAGCGGAAGGGGCCAATTCTGTCTTCATTCGGCGTAATAAACTGAAAACAGACATAAAATCTCGACGGTTAAATGACCTAAAATAACACCAATAACACTGGTCCTTTCTCAAATGCTCACAACTACAAATTATCAGCACATTACCGAATATTTTTGAAAAGTAACCATTCTGATAAAAAAAAGTTATTTAAATAGGCTTTTGTCATAAATTGGTATGCGATTCTATTTACTGCCAATCTACATATCGAAAAGTTTTGTAATTTATAAATATTTCCCAGAACACTAATTTCCTTAGTAAGCAACAAGATGTAAAATAGTTACTTTTGTTTATTAAAAGGTTACTTTTATTAGTGAAAAATTCATTTATATATTCAATTCAATTATTGATTCATTCTCAATGTACTTTGTATTTGTGAATTTAATTAAATTGTTTTAATTTAATCATTTGAGCTCATTCAAAAACATATTTAAACTTTCATTAATGGATCCGTAATCCACTTTACGCAGATTGCCTCGTCTGGTGGATTCCAGTTGAATTTCTATTGTTTCAATGTTCCAATATTAATCTCCAAGAAATAATTATTTCTTCAAAAGCAATCGCATCGAAAGCAGCCTTCGTCGAGGGGCGAATTGAAAAGGCCCAAAAATTCGCTTTGGTTCTTACGAAAGCCAGATATGAGTCGACCTCAAAGTCAACCTAAAGCTCGCCTGAATCCGCAAAGAATGCGGGCGAGAGAGCGCGGAGAATGGGGCAGAGGCTCGGGGAAGCCGGAGTGACAAATGAAAAGAGCAATTCGACGAACGCCCCCCGTCGGAACTCCCGTGCCGGAGACGGCGTCCGCCAGGTAGACGCGAATTCGCGCACAAAGCCACGCGCTCGGCGCGGAGGCCATGACTGACAGGGGGATTTGGCAGGGGGGGGTGCAGGGGGCAGGGAGTCACCCTTTCCTCCCACAGTCAAGATGCAAAGAATGGCAAATATCTGCCGTGGATCGGAGAGGAAATAATCGTCCGGTTCTTTGAAATCCAGAGCGGCAGCGCTGGCGCGGGTCGCAGGCAGAGGGCTGAGTTTGGGAGGCCGCACCACTCTTCATCGCTCCGCCCCGCTCCGTTCTTTCTGACCGGCTGATTTAGCTCAAACCCAGCATTATCGTTGTCTCTACAACATCTCTGACCAGGATGTCTTAGGGTTAGAATTCCGACGGTGGCGAATTTTCGACGCCAGTCCTTACTACATACCTATGTCGAATTCAGTCACTGTCTGGAGGAGAATTGTAGCGGCTGGCTGGTCTGTTCGATAGTATTACGTCGTTTTTTCGATCAAATCCAGGTGAATGCCGGAACAGTACCCTAACAATCGCGCCACGGTCGCCTGCGATGAGTCCTTACTCTCCCTTGCCGTCTCCTTTTTCCTCAACGCACACTTACCCTTTCGTGCAGCACCACACCACACATATTGGGAGATTAGAGTTTGTCCCGGCTGGGGTGGTGCCCCACTGGAGAAGATATCTGGAGGAGGAATATCGAGGTGTTACTCTAAGAATGTACTACTTTGACAGGTCAGGAAACTAATGAACGTCATCCAGGTCGATGACATTGCAAGAGATAGTGTTGAAACCATTTGTACATGATCTAACTCTAAACGAAAGTACTGACAAAACGGGTGCAGGGACAAAGCCTGCAGTTACGTTGTCAGCAGTAGCCAAGCACTAGCTGTCAACGCTCTTCATACTTACAGTAATCTCTTTACACATGCATGCCGATGTGTAGGTCGGCGCCGGATGTCACCATCCAGCGTGCGAGGAATACCACCGCTTCGCGAGGGTAACGCATTCATTGCACTAACGGGACTAATGACCGTAGCAGTTGTTGTGGCCGGAAACATCAATCAACCAATCCGCTGCCCTGTTCCCCTGCCGCCTTCCCCCTTTGGGCGTCGCCAGCCCCGCGCCGCGCCGCGCCGCGCGCTGCAGCAGGCGCAGGCCGCCTCAAAGGGGCACGCCACTCGTCGATCACGGCGAAGAGGGGTAATTAATTCACGCGTGCGCGGGGGGCAGCACTGGGCGGCGGCGGGGCTGGCGGTGGAGATGGCGGTGGAGGCGACAGCGGGGGCGGTGGGGCGGCGGCGACGGGGTGGTGGGGACGGCGGCGGTGGAAGCGACGGGGATGGCGGTGCAGTGAGAGCAGCGGGAACGGGGCGGTGGTGGAGACGGCTGCGGGGGGCGGGGCGGCTGGACAGCGGGGACGGCGGCGGGGGCAGCGGCGGCGGCGGAGGGGCGGGAGGTGGCATTGGAGGAGACAGCGAAGGCGGCGGCTGGGGCGGGGGCGGCGGCGTGGGCGGCTGGGGCGGCGGGGGCTGCGGGCGATGGAGGGAGCGGCTGCGGAGGGGGCGGAGCAGGCGGCGGCAGCGGAGGCGGTGACTGGGCGGCGGGGGCGGCAGCGGCGGCAGAGGCGGCGGTGGCGGCGATCGCGTCGCCCAGAGCGCAGATTGATCAAGCGCCACCAGCGCTGCTTACGTGTGATACACGTACTTTACACAAGCGGCTCCATTAAAAGGCGTCCATTTTGTAAAGCTTAAGGGATCACGCGAAACCATTATTAGAACCGCAACCGATGGGACCGCGCAGATTATGTCGCGCTCTTCTCTCCTTTTTTCTCCCTCGATTCTTTTCCTCCGCTCGCCGATTTCTTTTTCACACATAAGCCCCGCGCAAGCGTGCCCCATCGGATCGCTCCTGCGCCTATTTCTGCGATATTCGCGGCCCTCACCGATAAGACAAGGAGAGAGGAATAAATCCAGCACACCAAAGGTCAACCCTATTAAAAATTATCTTTGTTCTCAAGGAGCGATATATTTTCCTTGGCTTTACATTGAAGGCTGAATATCAATATTATGGAAATGAGTCACTAATAAAACACAGATTATTGGGGAGATAGGGCGAGGCGCGGGTGAAAGTGAGCGTGGACAATGGTCAGCCGCCGCGAGCAACAAGAGCGTAGCGCCCCGCCCGCCGGTGCTTCCAACAGCCGTATTGATCACACCGTAAATTAAACTTAAGTTAAACAGTCTTATCAAGAACCATCAATTCTAAAGCATATATTTTAAGCTGAGAACCAGATGAAAATTATTATAGTGCAATCTCATTACGTTGTTCTCAAAGCATTCATTTTGCTGATAATATTTTTCATGTAGTAGGATTTTACGAATGGAATTAATCAAAATCCACAAATATTGTTTGTGCTGCAATACACAAATGTCATATTAGCTCGTATTAAAGATACGTCGGGCAACTTTTAATAGTCTTGATAGTTTTTTTTACTTTTTACGCAATTCAGCATTGACACGCACATCTTCACTGTATACTTGGGTTTTTCTAACGTGGCGGTTGAGGGTAGTATCTCCAAGATGGAATTCGGCACGACTTTTTGCGTCGTTTTTGGTTCTGCCGCAAGATGTCACATGATCGCGACCGCATCAAGTAGTGCTGCAGATCAAGCGACTGTAGCGGCAAGACTAAGAATGACTCAAAAAGTCGTGTCGAATTCTTTCTTGGAGGTACTTCCATAAGCCGCCACGTTAGAAAAACTCAAGTATATTTATATAACAATTTCCTCTGTCAAAACATAGTCTATAATGAATGTTACTGTTAAAGGTTTTTGAATACGTAATTTATGATTTGAGGTTATGATTCCCAATTTGATTTGGCGGAGTCCCCGCTGAGTGGAGGTTCTTCCGCGCGCCGCAGCAGCGCTAATTGCGACTTCGCTCCGTTACGCAGGCGCCTCGCGATCATCAGGCAGTCACATGACCGCGACGAGCACTGGAGAACACGGAACTATGAATCAAGATGTTAAGCGATTTTTCTTTGCTAATGTAAATAAACATGTTCACCTCTGCCATGACGGCCGTTTGGAGTATCCGCCTGGTGGAATTGTGAAGCTGAGGAAATGGGAGGGAGATTGTAGTGGGAGCGAGTGATGGTGACAACCCCTAGAAGAGAGCGTGTAGTCGATAGAGAGAGTGTAATCGAGGGACAATGCAGCTCAAGGGGCTGCTTAGGGTCTAGCACAACACGGACTCGTTATTATAATTTTAACATTTATTTAATTTGTATCGTACGTTATATTTTTCAATTTTCAAAGATAATACAATTGCAAAATTAAAAGTTACTCATGGGTCTCACTTTCTGAGACACCACGAATTAGGGAATGATAAGGATTTTTTGTGTGCCGAGCGTCGGAAGTCTGGAATGTTACTGTCATTTTTCAAGGGTAACATTCTTCCAGAAATTCAAGAAAATAAATTACCTGTTCGTTTCATTACTTCTACGATTCTTCTTCGTGTCTTCTACTTCTTCAGTATCGTATCTTCGAAATTGTGGTGTATTTCGTTATACCCATGCGCTAACACGTAAACTGTACGTTATTGTACTCATTTCTGAATACATCATTTCTTAATTATTATTATTAATAACTTACAAAATATTAAAGTGCATTAATATTAAATATTAATTTGATTTTCATGCCAGGTCGAAGTTTCTGAGTATCAAAGAAAAACAAGCGTACCACCTTTCAGGACAGTCCTCTGCGTAAATGTCTCTAAAAATGATAAACTAGACCGCACACTCGCTCTGGGCCATCATACCACCACGTCATTCTTCGGTCTATTTGTTTTACCGCAGCTCCAAGTTTAGTTTGGATGAGTAATTGTATTTATTCTCATTCCACTTTTGGCAAAGCAGTGTTTCATGGCTTAAAATCCGAAGTAAAACTACGCAATGTTCTGGTAGAAATAACACTGTATGCATACTGAATATTGCAAAAATTGTTTTCGCTCTGGAACAAAACAATTTAAGCCATCTCGTTTCGTTACAAAGAGCAGTCAACGAATTAACGCATTTTAGAATTTTCATAGAATGAAGTCTGACACTTTTATTTGAGGAGCAAAAGTTCAAAAGGTGACATGTCCATTTGGCAAATATTGACTTCTTCTGTTGTTTTACCAAGAATTTTATTTCAAAAAGCCAAACGTGAGATGTCTTACAATACAATACACTTACTCTATTCGTGGAATTAAAGTCAGTGTTGACAAGTGTAAAATTTGTGCTATATCTTTCATTTTTATTTGCCGTGGATTTTTACGGGCGAAAAAATCCTTCGTACGCCTTCCTTCGGAGGGGAAGTAAAGCCGGCTGTCCCATGTTAGTAGATTTACTGCATGTAAAAGATCCTCAAGCCTAAATGATGCCTCTGAGCTAAATTCAAATCGCCTGTTTCGTCGCCCAAGTAATACCTTCTTTCTCTTGTTGAAAGGAGTGTAACGAAATTTGCGTGGTCAGACGGAAGAGCAGTCCTCATGGCCTGAGTCTTGCAACGTAAAATAAGGCACATTCACTTCAATTCAATTCATTTTTATTGGAAAAGAGTGAAGTGGACATGTCACGCTTTGAATGTTTGCTCCTCATTTGATCCAGTCGCTTTGGCAGCACAACTGTCGCAAAGAAATTAGGGAGAATGTAAGATATTTCGACGCGAGGCGGCCATGGGCGCCCATGGGGGCGGGGGCGTGGGCGCGCTCCGCTGCCCGCTGTGGTCGGCGCTCGGGGCTCCGCAGGCTTCACTGCGGGTGGGCGAACAACTTACGCACGGCTAAACGGGCAATGAACTTGCAACGAAAGTAATTTCCACACGCACCGGCAGTAGTGGACAATCTCGCCATCCAGTGGGGGAAGATCACCACCACCACCTCCTGATGAAAACATGAACTACACTTACGGGAATAATGACCTCAGTAGTTGACACACCCGGAATCACTAACAATCAATCAATCAATCAAAAATGTCCATACACAGAAAAATTTCGCAATGTCTGGTCTGCAGTTTGGCAAACCGAAACAGGATTTCTTCATTATGAGTTTCTATTTGCAGTCAAAGACTTCAACCTTATCTGCTTAAAATAGTTTAAAAAATCATTATGCTGTTGGATAATTTCACAGGATTTTAAAAAAAAAATATTGTACAGAAAAATATGGGTTGGTACAAATCAAAAAAAAAGAATATTCTCAAATTTTTGAAATGCACATGCTGACATCATTTATAGTGTAATGGAAAACAACTTCAAGTTCTAATTGGATTACTGCAATATTTTAAGGTGAACATTAGATATACGGTAAACCATCATGAACACCAATTCCAAGGGACCGAAATAATTGGAGTTCGTGTTGTAAAAATTCGTGTTGTCCGAGTATTATAAACGTCCGTATTACCGTAATCCCTTTCCGGGACCGAAGTTTTGTTCGTGTTACGGCGAAATTCGTTTTAAGCGAGTTCGTGCTAACGAGGGTTTACTGTATCATCAGATTCGTACACCGTGCCTATACGAGCACGCTAGGCAGATAAGGGTTAATGAAAATGTTTCGCAGCAAGTTGACTGGCTGCACCAGCAAGTACCCTTGTGGTCTATGACAACGCCAAGCGCCAGTGGCGGTAATGGCCTCTGGACAGTGGAGTCCCTGGATACGGAGAGTAGCCCATTCCTTTGCGCGGCCGGCGCCGCCATTTTATATCCAGTTGAACTAAGCGGTATTGTGGGTAAGTTAGGAACCACCAGTCTACCAAAAACCAATGATAATATACTCGAAATTCCTCATAATGCGTCCGACTGCTCTCGTTCCTCCTTCACTTCTGGATGTTGCCTGGAGTGGCATTCTGGATGTTGCCTGGTGGGGCATTCAAGTGGAAGGATATTAAATGGCGGCGGCCGTTTGGGTTGCGCTACTCTCTGTGTCCAGGGACTCTACCGGGCAGCTTCTATTAGCGCAGCGACGCACGGCGAGTCTGCGCCACCACTCAGAGCGGCTGCTACGTGCTTGCGCGCCATAAAAACACGTTCACCTTTTCCGTTTTAAGAGAGTGTGCATTTGTGCAGCTTGTTAGTTGTTATTAGTAATGACCAATTACACAGCCACGCAAAATAAAAAAAGTTGTCAGATCCAAAGACTTAACATATGATTCTCTATGTATGTCGACGCTCTGAATCCGAAGACTGAATTGTGCCACCACCTTCCAGTTTTTTTTACTTCTCGAAAAACCAGCGTGAAATTGTAAATTGTAAATTTCACGCTGTTTTTTCTTCAGGTTTGACAACTTTTGGCTGCTGTAGAGTTTAATGCTACAATTCACCAATCTAGTATTCACATGTGTTTTCGCGATTTAAAAACAAACTGAAGGATGGTGATGCAATTCTGACTTCGGATTCAGATTCAGCGCGTCGAAATACACAGAAAAATGTGTCAAGTTTTTCGGTCTGACAGCTTTTTTTGTGGGTGGGTGCCTGTGTTATTTAAGAGGTATTCGTAAGGACTTTAGCACGTTAAAAGGAATGTTCCCTATACCATGATTGCCTACTATCTTAGTGATATCACGCATCCGTTCTTCTTAGAGATTCTTGGTCATTCTTCAGAGATTCGAGCCAAGGAAAGGAAAAACAAGTGGGGTAGATTTTGGGGGAGAATGAGGTGATCGCAAAACGGGAGGAGCAGGAAAAAGAGTGAGGTGCGTCTCCATTTAACGTTTTCTTCGTAAAATAACGGAATTGCTGCCACAATATACAAAAGTGACAGAACACTGTCATTCTATTATTATAGGTGTTTTTCACCTGAAACGTATGTCATCTGCTAAACTAGTTTTAAGAAATTCGAGTAAGTTAATGAAATATGAATAATTGTGAAAAGTTTCATAAATGTAAAACTCCCTTTGATACTGAGAAAGATACATCTTTACACTACACAGTGCCACGATGTCCAAGGAGTCGAAGGAGTCCAAATCACTTATTTCATAAATTGAAATTGAGAACTCCATAGGGAGTGACCTCCCTCATATTAAGGGTAATACAGTGCGGCAGGAAAGTCTTTCTGCACCTTGGTGCTTGCAACAAAAATTATGTTGGTAACAACGTGTAACAAAAGAAAACGTAAATACCGCATTCACCACAATCATAACAGATCATGGGACTAGGAATATATATGTATTCATAGCTCCATGTAACAGATGCTGGAAGTGTTGTCCTCTACATTTATTCCCAGCGATCTGTTTCTACCAACACAAATGCTATTTTAATAGGAGACCTCTCTGATTCGGTTTCAGTACGGAGAGACTTTGCTGGCGCACTGCACTAAGTTAGCTATTTATTAATATATCAAAACTCTCAACCTGGAAAGGTGGCTAAGTGCCTCGACTGATGTCACTGCAGTGCCCCTGACCGGGAGGCCCTAGGTTCCAGTCCCGACGGCGGCATGATTTTCGTCTCTAGCTTGTCTGCTCGATCGAATTCAGTCGCTGTCTGAGACGAGAATTGTAGCGGCCAACTGCTCTGATCAGTAGTTTTCCGTGGTTTCTCCGATCAACACCAGGCGAATGCCGGAGCACTACCCTCACAAACGGGCCACGAACCGCGCGCGATCTTTCCTTTCTCTTCCTTGTCCCATCCTCACCTCTTTCACATACACTTACATTAACTTGCACTACACTACCACACATGCCGGGAGACCGGTCGGGAGCTTAGAGCTTGTCCCGGCTTGGGCGGTGCCTTGCTCGTGGGAGATACCTGGTTGGGGGAACACCCCACTGGTCGACGGTAGGTCGGTGCCGGATCTCGCCCTCACCGGCACCTCCCGAAGAAAAAATGCACTACACTTACGGGACTAATGACCTCGTTAGTTGACGTACCCGGACATCTTTCATATAAAGCGCTAATCCGTTGTGTAAGAAAATTGTTAAATAATAAAAAAAGGGTCTAGCGCGTAGGCGCGTACTCTCACCCAGACCTACCTCGCGTGGGCGGCGGGCGTGCGAGCGGGCGTGCGGGTGCGCCACCGCAGGCACTCAGGGCGCCGGGCGCCGGCACCGCACACATCAAACGGCGCCCTGCGTCCTCGAGCCCCCGCGCGGGCGCCCAATTGGCAGACGCACCGGGGCTTTGACCGCCCTAAAAGCGAGCGCAGGCGCATTCTATTACGGGGGCTCGGGAGCGGCGGAAAGTATCGCGAAAAGGGCGGGCGGGTCGCGCAAATCAAATCTGCCGCTGGCGGCGGTGGCGGCGACGGCGCGGCGGGCGGCGCGGCGGGCAACTAAGTGCTCGCGGAGCGCGCGCCTCCCGCGGGATTGTTCCGCCCTTCTCTCGCCCTTCCTTCGTCCCTCTCCGCGGCTCCCTTTCGCCTCTCCGGCTGTCGCAGTCGGGCTTCACTGGCGATGGAAACAGATCGCTCCCGCTCCCTCGAGGGGATCTCAGGCTCTCGGAGGAGCCGCTTCTCCTGTAACCGGCGGTGGCTCTGCATCCGCCAAGCATCCAACTCTCTTTCTTCCGTTCAGTCTCGTCTGTTAAAAATGTCTTCTGTCTCACTTTTAGTGCAATCATGACAAGTTCATTGCTTGATTGGTGATTCCGGACGCGTCAACTGCGAAGGTGATTAGTCCCGTAAGTGGAGTGTATGATTTCGCTCGGGATGAGGCGGTGATCTTTCTCCGCTAGATGGTGAGATCCGGCGCCGACCTTCCGTCGGTTAGTAAGCTTTTCCCCAACCAGCGGGGAACAGTTTCAGCCGAGACAAGCTCTAAGCTCCCGATCGATCTCCCGGAACGTGTGGTAGTGTAGTGCATGCTAGAGTAAATGTAAGTAAGGAGTTAGGATAGAACAAGGAAGTGGGAGGAAATATCGCGCGCGGTCCGTGACCCGTTTGTTATGGTTCTGCTCCGGCATTCGTCTGGTAGGGTATCGAAACTTCTGCCACCGACGGAAATCGGACCTAGGACCTCCCGGTCTGAGGCATTGCAGTGACATCAGTTGATTACACCCTGAGCCACCTCTCCCGGTATCAACTTCATCTTCCAATGAACATATATGATATAATTTTAATCCCGATATTAGTTCGCCCCTTTATCTACGTATTTGCTCGCGTTTCCTCCATATTTTTCTTTTAAAGGTCATTTGTTTTCCCGTTTGCTCCGATTTCCTTATTTGAATAACTTGCTCCCTTTTTCCTTCTCGCCATCCCTCTCTTTCGCTCTCCGTCTTTCCCTGTACTAAATGGGTTACTTCCCCTCCCCTCTCCCTGCGCTAGCCGTAGTCAGCTTGCCCTGTCCTCAATCGGTACTCTCGACTCTGAAAGGTTGCAACTAAATTCGGAATGAGAGGAAAACATGCGTTTCAATAATTTACACATTGGCTCTTCGCCTTGGGGCAAAAGGCTTCACTCCCAATTTCCGAGTTTGCCACCTTTGGGCATGCGTGTTGAATTATTTAGATCTCTGAACTGATTTTGTCACGCCATGCAGTGCTTAGAATACGAAGAGCATTTTGTCATTGAAGATGTAACGACATTGGCCCAAAACACACACTGGCCTGTACTTGTTATGCACAGTATTACTCTGAATATTTGATACTTGACAAAATATTCTCTCTTATTGTAAATGTAATGATTGTCTGTTATAAATTTTCTTATTATAGTGTCTTAAATTTTTAGACAATCAAGTGGGACAGTTTTAGACAGACAATTATTAGATTTAAGTGATGGCCTAAAAGTTTAAGATTTTAAAATAAGAAAAAATATTCTGTAGTTTTAACGTAAATAACACAATTTTTCATTGATTGATCGATGTCCTTGATTCGATAGTATCATGTGGAATTGTTCTTGATCTAAGCGGATGCGAATGGGGAATTTCCTTCACGTGAAGGGAAAGGACGTTGCACACACACTGCAGCAGAATTCATGACACCGATTTAGCACGAAATATCATTCTGCAGTGCATATACAAGTAGGTCTGTCTCGCCAGAGGACATGCAAAGCTCACATAGACATCGATGTCACGCGACATGTATGCGATATTTGCAAATGGCACAGTTTTCTAATAGATTTGTCAATATGTATTAAAATCTGTAAAGGAGGTCAAACCAATACGTTGCGAAGCGTTTTTATGTTATAACAATGTTATTACTATCGTAATTGGTGCGTATTAAGATAATCAGTTAATGCATTAGTTCCTTGTATTAACAGTTTGGATGCACAAGAATAAGCAAAATTATGATACACTGAGAAATTGCCCGTAAGGAGAGTTAATGTTAATTTTCTTTCGCTGCACTGCCAATTTCTTTTATTGTATGTATTTAGTTCACTTTAAAAAAATAATTGTTATACTCAAGCGTACTTATTAAGATTATCTCTTTTTCTTGTACTGCTTTCTGCTTCATTGAGTTCAAAAGTCCTGTGAGGATAAAAAATCGCCTTCTTCGATGCGGTCATCGAGAAATTCTGAGTTTGTTCTCTCACGTTCGGAAGCGGGACTCTACATTGACGTCGATGTTTTCATAACATCGATATTTTTATACAAACATCGATGAATTTAATATCGATTTATTGAATCCGATATTTCTTCACAGCAATGTTTTGAGTTCGATCTTTTTACTTGGTTGATATTTTATTTTTTAAATAAAAAAAAAAAAATTAAAAAACTCTAGAATAATTTTCACATATATTTTGATCATCGATTTTTGAAATATGAACATCGATGTTTTGTTGTCGACGTCGCATCCCTAGTTCCGCAACTCTCCGCTGCCCTGGCGCCTCGCCCGCGCGCTCATTGTCGCTCAGCGCAGGAAAGCGGCGGCGGTGGCGGCCCCCACAAGTATTCCGGGCACGAGCCGACCGCAGGGAGCAAATCGTTTCTATGACAACTTCATACATATCGTGACCGGGCGCCAGGGCGCGGGGTCGCGCCGCGGGTCGCGGGTCGCAGGTCCTCGGGGGCGGCGGGGCTAACTTCACGTGTCAGGGCGCAACCCGACCCGGTCCGGGGCGCGGGGTGAGGCGGGGTGGAGCGGGGACGGGGGGGATGGGGCGGGGCGAGCGCGACGGAGACGGAGCGCAGAGCGAGCGTCGGGGGGCGGCCCTTAAATTGCGTTTTCCACCATCGCAGGAGCTCTTTCTCCGAGAGACGTGAGCGTACGCACGCACACTTTCTTTCCGAAAAACTCCTTTGCGAAGCTCCATGGAGCTCGGCGCCACGCCCGGAATACGAAAGAGGCTGGCGCGGGGGGCGGGGCAGGGTGCGGGGGCGGGGTGAGGCGAGGCGGCGCGCTCGCAAAGCGGCGCTGTTGCCGCAGTTATTGTCGCGAAGGCGCGCGGGTAAACTCGGCCTGACAAGCGCGGGGCGACCGCCGCCGCACTCAGCCTCGCAAGAATCTGATTACTCGTATCAACGCGGGAGGCGCTGCGCGAAGTCGCCCGCGCTCCTTGCGCCGCGCCGCCGCCGGCGGAAACTTTTGCTGCCGCCGACAACTCCGCGACAACTTTGCGGCGACGCAGCGGCTCAGGCGGGGGCGGGGGCGGCGGTGCAGGGCGGGGGCGGCGCAGGGCGCATGCTCACGGAGCCTGCGCGTTGCCGCCCCCCGCCGCCCCGCGCCGCCCCTGTTCGGGCGACGCGACGCGACGCGACGCGCGCGGTGGCGCGAGACCAATTGACAGCGCGCACGCGCCCTTCCCGCCTCCCCCACCCTCTCTTAGCGCTCGGCGCCCGCCCCGCTGCCGCTTGACGCCGGCGGCTTGGGCTCTTGCAGGGCGTAAATGGAGGCTTGCGATGCCTATGATCTGTCGACGGCGTGGAATATTACCGGGAGAGGTGCCTCAGGGCATCAACTGATGTCACTGCAGTGCCTCTGACCGGGAGGTCTAGGTTCGAGTCCCAACGGTGGCTGGATTTTCGACATTGGCTGGAGAGCTAGGTCGAGTTCAATCGCTGTCTGGAGGAGAATTGTAGCGGCCGGCTGCTCTGATCGGTAGTTTTGTGTAGTTTCTCCCATCAACCCCAGGCGAATGCCGGAGCAGTACCCTAACAAACGGGACACGGCGATCTTTCCTTCCTCTTCATGTCCGGTCCTCTCTCTTACTTACGCACACACTAACATGCACTACATTTACCCATATACTGGTCGAGAGGCGAGAATTTTTCCCGGCTGGGGCGGTGCCCCGCTGGTGGGAGATAGCTGGTTGAAGGAAACCCCAATAGCGGATGGTAGGTCGGCGTCGGATCTCACTATCCAGTGGGGGAATATCACCGCCACCTCCCGATGAAAACATGCACTACACTTACGAGTCTAATGACCTTAGCAGTTGACGCGTTCGGAATCACTAATCAATCAATAAAAATAAATCAAATAGCTGGATGTCTGCGGCTTGGGCTCTTACAGGGCGTATGGTGTCTTGCAATGTCTATCATCTGTCAACGTCGCAAAATGTTGGCACCTATTCTTTCAGACACTATTTATTCTATACTGATATCACATCTGAAGGAAAATAAAAAAAACTATGAGGATTCGTAACCTTCTATAACAAGTAAATTTCAATATAATAAATATTGATCGGGAGAATTGGTTTCAATATTTTACATCAGTATACAAACATAAGTCGATGTCGTTTAGTCAACGAGTCTGCGTCAGCGAATTCTTTGCTTTGTGCCAGCTCATGCTCGTCCTTCCTGTTAGTATCAAGACATCAGTTCTTTTCTTACAATCTGAAATACAGTGCGTGCCTTTTGCATCATTTTTTCTATGTTAATTTCAGTTATTGTTTGAAATTACCATTTTAAGTTAAATGGAAGTTCTTTACACATTAACCACTTTGATAATCTCTCTGCTTATCATCCACATCAAGTTGGTTGGAACCTGTCTCTGTTACCCAGGGCCATCTCATGTTTTTATAACTTGTCTCTGAATCAGAAAAACAACTGCTTCTCAGTCATCATTTCACAACTGTTAAAAAAGCATTTTGACTAATTTAATACCAAAGTAAGGCTTCATTGTATTATAGACAACTATATTTGCTCAAATCCTTCGCATTTTACACAAAAGTCCTTTACAAAACCACACAAAATGTCTTAATTACATTGAAGTGATTAGTAGTGATTAAGAAATTTGGTGTGGTTTTATAAAGGACTTTTATGTAAGATGTGAAGGATTTGAGAATTTATTAATAACAATGAAGTGATTAGTAGTGAAAAATTTCTTAATAACATTGATGTGATTAGTAGTGATTAAGAAATTTGGTGTGATTTTATAAAGGACTTTTATGTAAAATGTGAAGGATTTGAGCAAATATAGTAGTCTATAATACAATGAAGCCTTACTTTTGTATTAAACTGGTGCATAAATAGACAATTCGTATACCATATTTTTTTTTAAAATATTTTGACTGTTTCCATGCGTGTTGAGGAGTGTTGAGTGACGGTGGCGTGTGTGCGCAGGGCACAAGGACGAGGAGGGCGGCGGCAAGGGCGGCGGCGGCGGGCACGGCGGCGGCAGCAGCTCCATGACGAAGAAGCAGCGCAAGGCGCGCACGGCCTTCACCGACCACCAGCTGCAGACGCTCGAGAAGAGCTTCGAGCGGCAGAAGTACCTGAGCGTGCAGGACCGCATGGAGCTGGCGGCCAAGCTCAGCCTCACCGACACGCAGGTCAAGACCTGGTACCAGAACCGCAGGTGAGCACACACGCTGCCCCCCTTTTTTTTCTTTTTTCAATCACTTTTCTGTTTTAAATTACTACACTCCTATTGTTTGTCCTTCGATTTCGAAAAATATTTTCTTCTCGATTATTAATTTAATTGCATCATTAAATGTCAAAGTGTTTGGAATCGAAAATTCTACTTACGTTCCCAAGAATCTACATAAATTTCTTGCTATTATAATAGGAATATGGTACTGATTAGTTAATTAATTAGATCGTTGGTGAGATAGATACCTTCTAATAAATAAGTAAATAAAAAGTGTTGTCCGGTATAAAATATATATGTAAGTTTAAGATCTTTTCGTCACGTAACGATCATCATCACAGCTATGTTGCAACGTCCGGACAGAAAGCGAAGTTCTGGAATAAATTACATAAAGATGCTGAATAAATGTTTAGCAACGAACAACTCGTAAATACTATGTAATTTTTTTTTACTTATGTAAGATCACTTTTCAACTACTAAGATCATATTGCAACCTCTGTAAGTAACATTGGGGGTACTATTAACGGTCTATAGTACACCCAAGCATCAATGCCACGGGCGGGTTTCGAACCCGGGACCCTTCAGATATGAGCCAGCTACGACTCTTCAGCTTTAGCGACCTCGGCTATCCTGGCCGGCATTTTCTACTTTTATTAACGCGTGCCGAAAAAATCAGAATTTAAACTAATAGCAGAAACGTACTTGTCAGAAAGAAAGTATTGTCTCTCCAGCGTGCAATTATTAAGCAACATCTCCTTAAGAAACACAATTGAAGCTACGAAAAAAAAATGAGGAACAAACAGCAAAACGAAAAAAAAAAAGAACATCCTTTCATGCACGTCAGCCAGTGAAATTGCCATGAGGGCTTACTCAGGTCGCAGCCAACATGGTCTCAATTTTCATGCAAAGCGACGGGAAAATCGACAGTCGTTCTCGAGCTCACCGCAGCAAAACGTTTCCCTACACGAAACCGTGTTTTGTTCCCGCGGGCGAGCACCAAAAACGACGACTGCGCCGCGCAGAGAGGACATTTCCGCGCGCCGCCAGGCGCAAAGCGCGAGGGGGGTGGAGGGGGTGGAAGGGGGGGGGGCAATGCAACAGACGCGACGGCGAACCCGACGGCTGGCGGCACGTCATGGAAGGCGTGGATGCACGTGTAGGGAGGGCAAACGATGAAGCAATGACTCGCCAATTGCGTGCTGAACAAATGCAGGGTTCGGTTCCGTGTTGTTATATGCCACACTGCCGTCAAAATGAAGGTAACTTAACTAATAATATACCCATCATTTCGAAAATTACATTTTGTGTAAGTATTGAGATGCTGATGTAAGAAATTACGATGTACTACGAACAATATTTATTCTTTCGTTAGTGGTGAGAGACGGAAAATTTATCTTTTGATTTCTCCGGACGAACTGGATGTCGGAGAAAACTACCCTGAGCCAAAGCCCTTCAAATGATGCATGAAATATCAACTAACTCGTTAACGCTTTTTTTCATTGACATCAATGATAGATTCATACCCAAAACATCACCCTATGTTTTCACCAATAGGGGACATGAAGGACTTCATATTTGAATTGAAAGAGTTGTACATATGAGTCGACTTTTTGCTAAGTTAAATTATCATAGTTTTGAGTTTGTCAATCACAAAACATATTCAATTTTCTGAAAAGAACACTTCCAATTTACATGGAATCAAACCAAACTCCAGAGGTAATAGTAAATCCACTCGACCAATACAGCACTTAGCACTTTTACTCATTGCTGAACACGTTCAACTGGAGCATGCCTTTTCTCTCCCGAGTATTTACAATGGGACGATGATGAAGAAAAGGGCAGTCGATTCGGCGCGGTGTGGTGCAGGGGGCCGAGGAAGGGCCGCGGGAGCAGCCCAGGCGCCTCGCCGCGCCGCGTCGCGTCGCCCGCCGGAAAATTATCCCGCGCACTCCAAACAGCGCCGCGCGCCGTGACGCGCCGCCATAGGCATCTAATTGCGGATCTCTTTAGCGACGCAAGCGGTTTCACTCGGAGACGCCGCGCCGCGCCGCGCCGGCGCAAGATGGGACGACGCACAGTGGTCAGCAACCAACGCTCACCCGGCAGATATTCTGAAATGAATGTTGTTGTTTTCGTCAGATCGCCCATTTTGTTAGAATTATTTGTTAAAAAGTTATAACCTTAAAGAACCCACATATCGTTAAAACTATAACCTACAAGAAATTATTTTTTTACAAAATTAATGTAATGAAACTAACATACATTTAGAATTTGCTTATGCTTCCCTCAAATTGTATTCACTTTTACTACGTATTAACTTAAACTACAAATTTAACTTCATAACTTCAACGCATAAGTACAGTTTATAAACATCTCGAAATTCGTAATAATATTTGTACCTTGTGGTGTATAGAAGTATATGGTTGTTACGTAGGTACAATGGAATTGAATTGAAGTTTGAATTTGGAATTTGCGCCGCCTTGAGGGGCGTTCGCGCCCACCGCGGCCGTTGGGGTTCTGGCGACGCGACGCCGCGCGCAGATCGCCCGAGATAGGCTGCTAAACGCGAAATAATGACACGGTGCCTCGCATTTACAAATCACACGGCGCTCCGCTCGTGTAGATGAGGTTAGACACAACCACAAGAACAACGACCGAACTCAAAAAAATGCACACTTCACATTAATGCGTTGCCAGGAGTTCATTCGATTAAATATCACCTTCTAGGGATATTTGGAGAGAAGAAAAGGTCTTTCGAGATACAGTGACTTAATAGGAGTAAAAATTTCGAATGTATATTCCGATTAAGATATTCTTATATTTTCACATTATTCTTCATTTCATCGATTTCCCTTCTCTCTTACATCTTTCCATCTCAGCGACATAAAAATCTATGAGAAGTGAAGATCGATTTTAGTCGACGTGCAATGTAGAGACACAATAAAAAAATCGTACTACGTTGATAGTGCAAAACTCACCATTATTAAGAAATATTAATATTGCGAAAATAATTTCGACGTTTCTTGCTACATTAATGGAAACGTAATAGAAAGATTTTGGGCGGAAGCATTTCTTTTGCAGAGGATGACATTTGACAACGTCGCGTTGGCATAGGCGCGGGGGAGTGGCAGCGCCCTAGGGTGCGAGGGGTGGGCGGCGTCACGCCACAGCGCGCAAAGTGGCCACTTGTACGACCGCAGGCCACGCAGTGGGGTCGCGCCCCGACCACCCGACGTCCCCCCTCCCCCGCCTCGCCTCTTCCCGCCTGCCCCCGCCCCGCCTCGCCTCGCCTCGCCTCGCCTCTCCCCGCCTCGCCTCGCCCCGCCTCGCCCCGCCTCGATCCGCCTCGATCCGCCTCGCCCTGCCTCGCCCTGCCTCGCCCTGCCTCGCCCTGCCACGCCCCGCCTCGCCCCGCCTCGCCCCGCCTCGTCCTGCCTCGCTCCGCCCGCCTCGCCTCGCCCCGCCCCGCCTCGCCCCGCCTCGCCCCGCCTCGCCCCGCCTCGCTCCGCCTCGCCCCGCCTCGCCGCGTCCCACTTCGACTCGCCCCACCTTGCCTCGCCTCCCTGCCTGGCCCCGCCACACCCCGCATCGCCCCGCCCTGCCTTGCCCAACTTCAACCCGCCTAACCCTGTCCCGCCTCGTCCCGCCCCACGTTGCCCAACTTCAACCCGCCTTACCCCGTTTCGCCTCGCTCCGCATTGCCCCGCCTCGTCTCCCTCGCCTGCCTCCACCTAGCCCCGACTGCATTTACCTCTTCCAATTTTGTTTGAATTATTGCAATAAATAGATAAAAATACTTATAAATCATTAAAAAAATATAATGCAGACTAATTACGAACATTTGCCGTACACAACTAAGAAGTGCAATTAATTCAATTCAAGTATGTTTGCTTATATTGCCTTCTTATCAGATACAAATTATACAAGATTATTACACAAAGTTATGTATACATTGTACATAAACTCGCAATTAAAAATAATTTGAGAACTAATGTAACGAAAGAGGAAGCTTTGGAGGATGTAGGAAACGCAGTTGCGTGCGCGTCGATTTCTTCAAGTGTCGAGGATTTCTTGGTGGGGTGGCGGCGGCGGCGGACCGCCCACCCGTCGTCCCGCGCAGCGCACCGCCCTCTCGCGACGTGAACACGCACTGCAGGCGGCGGCGGCGGCGGCAGCGGCGGATGCCAGCTGGGAGCGGCCAATGGGAAGCCGGGCCCATTCGGCCGGTTTACTAATGCTAACAATTGGTTTGCGTGATCTTGTGTAATTTCTATGCAATCTGTCAGGGCACGGCATGTATACCTACAATACACTGCAATTGAAAACCTTCCAGCATCGGAAGTCATTAACGGCTTCCACGCTGATAAGCAGGGACGTAATGGCGGCAGCCGCGGTGCTGGAGGAGGCAGTGGAGCAGGAGAGGGAGGCGGAGGAGGAGACGGAGAGGAAGAGGAAGAGGACGAGGAGGAAGGGGAGGTGCAGATTGAGAGAGTCCAGCGCCGAATGGGGCCGCACCACTACTTCTCCTCTTGGCTACCTTCGAGCAAGTGTCCGTTCAGTCAGTCAAAGCCGTTTAGCTTTCGGAATTCTCATCAGTGATTCCTTCTTTTACTTCAACTGATTCTTTTTCCATTGTTCTTCGGTTCTAATCCCATTTATTTCGTCGATTATTTCGTAGTGTCAGCCATGTGTAGTATTTATTCAGTTCTCCGTGTTTCTCCCAAAGCGCATAGGCCCTATGCCATAGGGGGCCAAGGAATCGTCCAACGACTGAGGCGACGCAAATCAGCGTGTATTTAATGATGCTTCATTTGTCTTCGACTGTAGACAGCGTTTTGTTTCGGTTGTGCCCGGACGTGACAATCTATCAAATTTTCGCCTGCGGAATCCTCCTCTATCCCGCAGCCTTTGCCGGGCTACCTTCTCGGCCTCCCGTCCGTGTCCACTGAGGCGGCCACCATTACGATGGCGAAGGCCACGGGACAAATGACGCGCGGAAATCTGCTTCGTAACTCGCGAGAGCCGCTGCGCCCGCGTTCATTTGTCATCTCCTCGCGCACGCGCACTCGACTCGGACACCCGCGTTTTCGCGAGTTGAGAGCTTGTTGTTAGCGGCGCCGACTCGCTAGTTATACGCCATGCGCGTTATACAACTGCACTCAAATGTCAGCTCTAATGTTCGCCACTTTCTCCGGACAGTAGTTTCGAGGAGTTGGAGGTCTTCTCGAACAGAGCGAGATCTTGCTAAAAAAAAAAACACCTTCATTTACGTCTAGAAGAAAGCGAATGCGAATCTTGAAAAGTACTCGAGTCATTCGTAGAACTCTTTTTCGCGTATAGAACCTCGAAAGAGTATCCTGATAGAAAACAATATTCTACTTCTGAAATAAATATAATTAATAAAAATAGAAGTAAGTATATCTTTAATGTCAATTTCAATATAATGCTAAAATTATTGTACAATCTCTAAATGCTGAGGTCTCTTGTTTCACTCTCCTTCCAGAGCGACTAAATGTTCTGGTGAATTTCAAATTCAAGGCCATTTTGTCTAGGTGCACAAAGTTACATTTTATTTAACTGGAATCATTCAGATATCCTGTAATATATTTTGCGTTAGTATCAATTTTCCACATACAATTAACACTTTTGAAACCAATTATGTATTGTACAAACAAGACTGTATGGCTGAACAAGAGAGATGAGGAAGAGAGGGGTGATGAGAGAGGAGTAAAAGAGGGACAGGCGGGAGATAATGATCGGTGCTTTGTGTCCCGCAGACTTCCTCCGCCCTCTGTTATTGTAAGAAAGTGTAGACCCTGATGGCTATAAAACTGCTCGACTGCAAGTCCGCTCCAGTGCTTGCTAGGCAGCACCGAGGCCGAGACGCCGATGACAATGCCTGGCCTAGGGCAGCGCCTCGCAGGATTATCTCTCCTCAGATGATACGAAATAAGGCGGGCAAATGTATCAATTATGGAAGTTCGTGTTCTTGCGTAGGACCCAATGTCGTAGCCAGAAATTCGGACAATGCCAAACGAACACCGAATTGAAGAATCAGGTTTCGGAATTCTCAACATCAATATATTCCATCATACTGCTTTAAATGAATATTTAAAACGTGTAATGTAGTATTTAGGTGGCGCGATTGTGTATTTCTGCGGAAACAAAATAAGTAATAGAAACATCACTGGATAATGGCTATGAATGTAAGAGTATCTGGAAATAACTTCAGTCTAGGAACATGTATGGAACATTTAGGTACCAGAGATTTGTAGTACCGATTCTCTTGATCGGTAAAAGGAAAATGCCGTATGTACTGTATTGTGACACTTCTGGTGTCTGTTCATTGGGCCAGATCTGTATGTTATTATGTTTATTATATACTTAAATCGCTTTACCAGATTATTTAGTGGTAACATGTTCCATTTACTAACACAACTACAGATACCAAAGCCTTTTCTGACATTTTCAGATATTTTTTTAAATTACTATGACATTCTCACTTAGGAGACTGAAATTTGGAGAATAGTTCGTAAATATAAATGCCTAAACGCAGTCACATGCCCTCATGCAATGAAAAATATTGAATATAAAAATCTGTCGAATTACATTCCATTCAATAAAATACCATATTCAGAAATGAATGTAAACACAGCCTTTTGAAAGTTTCGAAGTGTTTTATCAGTTCTTGCGCTTGTTTAAATGAACAATGGAGATGAACAGTTTTTGCCATGCTCTCTTCACACATTGTCTTCATCTACGTCGACACCGTGAAAGAGAAAACACGTCCTCAACAGTATAATGGAAGCATTTAGTAGCTACACGACCGCAGCCGCGTTGCCCGGCTGAGGCTCACTTCCGGTGCCCCGCGCGGGCGCGCATCCGGCGCGCGGCGGACATCGCCTCTACTGCAGCCAGCGCGAGCGCGGCCGGCCCCCGGCGCGGCCGCCCGCCACCGGCCCCGCGCTAGGACTGAAGCGCAGGGTGCGGAAACCCCCCGTATCTATTCTTTTTACGGATTTTGAGATATGTTGATAACACGATGCAATATGTAGTCGAACTTCCATGTACCAAAAATAATTGAAACAAAAAACAAACGGAAAAAGAATTCGATTTACAGAGAGTTTCGATATAAATATGTTTTTGTATATATCGAACTCTATAAATCGAATTATTTGTCATCATCCCGAAAAAGCGATCTAAAGGTCAACCGCGTGCTCATTCGTCTAATGGTCTTTTCTTATGAGTTAGTTCGTCAGTTCAGAGCAGGTTAAGTTTATTGTTATGCCCTGAATATGTGTATATATATATATATATATATATATATATATATATATATATATATATATATATATATATATATATATATATATGTATATATATATCGAAACTCCCTATAAATCGAATTATTTTTCAGTCCCTTGAAAATTCCATTTAAAAACGTTTCTGTGTATCGAAAATCAATTCCATATATCGAACTTATTTTCTGCCTTGACTACTTTTCTATAAAAAAATGTCCAGTTCTTACAGTAAATTATGTTGTTTTTTTAATAGTATTGTTTAATTTGAAAAGAGAGTATTACTTCTGCAGAAAATATAACTTCCTTCTGGACGTTATATTTTCCCCAAATTCCCATCCGTTTGTATAATTGGATTAATGTTTGTAAAACACCAACACGTTTTCTGCAACCAGTTCCCAGCTATCTCATGGAGGTAACTCACTGACGTCTTTCCCTCTCCGAGGGAGCTTGTCAATCGTGGGAATGCGTCCGCCAAAGCGATCTAAAGGTCAATCGCGTGCGCATTCGTCTAATGGTCTTGCCTCATGAGTTAGTTCGGCAGTTCAGAGCAGGTTAAGTTTGTTGTTCCGTGTTGAAGTGTGTTCGAAATGTCGAAACGAAAATCCCATAATGTTGTAGTAAAAGTGAGCTTAATTAAAGATGTGGTATGTGTATGCAAAAATAACTAATGAGACAGAAATATGGAATGCCAGCTAGTACAGTTTCGACTGTAATGAAAACCGCATACAAATTCAAAAATCTTGAAACTGTAGTAGGAGATCTGAAAATTTCTATACATCGATGTTTCTTTGTATCGAATATTATCGAAGGAGCGATCAGATCCGATATATGGAGGTCCGACTATATGTGTGACTCGGAGGTATAAAACACTATGTCACATTTACTAAATTTTACAGGAGATCTCGTTGAAGATGTTTTATTTTGAACTTGGAAGTGGACTAAAATGCACTGTAAATCTGCCAATTCTTGATGTAGGGCATAGTGTTGTATACCTCTGAATAGAGGAAAAGAAACCAATATGATTGCAATAATATCATTTTGGTCAAAAATGAATATACGATGCCATACCTCCGACTTACAGATATATAGACACCTCGACTGGTATAAAAATTCCTATTGTCCATCTCGATCTGTGGATGTAACATCTGGCTAAAGTTTTCGTTTAGTGCAGAATCGGATGTAAAGTAATTCATTTTTTTCCTTCTTCTGAAAAATCGTGGAGAGTGGACATGAGAAGTTTCTGCACCTAGCAATTGAACTTCAATAACTGAGGGGTAGTTGGAAAGAACGTGTTTAATGAAAACCGTGAACTTATACTTTGAAAAAATTCTTGAATAAGTGAATCAAGAGGGCAAATATGTAATGAACGTTCACGATGCAACAGCAAACTGAAAACCTTTGGAGCGCTTCTCACTATCTACCTACATGCGGCATACAGGAGGAATCTGTTGACCGCAAACAGTATCTTTCTCAGTGTATTGAAAATGTTACCAAAAGTACACAAGTGCCAGAGGTAAAATTATGTGTTTCCAAATGTGATCCATCGTCACCAACACCATGATCATTCTTTTATTGAAAAGCATTACCCTCCAGGCAAACGGACAGCACAAATGGTCATGGGATATTAAGGACGCGGTTTCCGGCTCAGCCATTGGACTCTGGGAAACGGTTGAAGCTCCCCTCCATCAGCACTGACATCGCCGCTTCCGCCGCCGTCGCCGTCGCCGTCCCCGTCCCCTCCACTGCTTTACTGCGTCATTACGGCAGCGGAACATATCGGCCGGTGTCGTGTCACCGTAAAACGTTTATGGCTGAAAATTTTCATCATTTTGTACATACACGTGTGCGGTATATGCCTCCGCCGCCACGGCCAATGGAACCGCGTGCCCCTGCTGTCCTGGCTGCGGGCGGTTATATAAAAGTGATACGCATCATTCCACCGAGAGCGCGGCTGTAAAAATTCCAGGCGGAAGGATTATGAGGCTTCAGGTGGTAACATCATTATGAACGATATTTAGCTACCCTAGCATGGAGATGAGAAGGATCGGCGGCGGCGGCGGTGGCGGCGAGGCGAAGGGAGAACCGTCAGGAAATGCCCTTAGGGCGAATTACACGCCCCTCTGAGCTTCCCCTTGGCACGCAAGATCCCACACGTCGATGCATCAACGTATGCGTAATGCAGCGCAATACCTTCAAATGATGCTAATTAAAATTACTCGTTCCATTATACATTCATAAGATTACAAGGGGAGAATTCCAGAAATAAATTATAAGAAGTCGCGTTCTCATTTTTCGAAAAATGATGATTGAGGTAGCAGATTATTGGCCGTCATAATTTTATTCATATTCATTTTCGTGAGTAATGAACAGTACTAGCAGTACTACAAATGAAATAAACATGATTTCAAGAATTTTACTGATTTTTTGCCAGTATGCTTCTGATAAAACATTCTAACAGAACTGTTAGGGTGAAAGGCTAGAGAAGAGTATGAAGATTCTAGCCTTTCAGGGCCACGTTGAAGTGTATTGACCCTTTTGTTCACACCCTGAGAATATCATGAGGATCTGAGAATGTTTTCTAAAAACAAAACCTCTTACACATTATCCAACATTTGGTTAAACTAGTTAATTTAGATGTATTCGAAGTATTTGTCAATCGAGCTTCTCAATTTTTCTTTCAGTATTATTAATAACTCTTGCAAAACGTTCTGAATAATTTGCCTGTAAAAGTGTGTGAGAACGTAAACTGGAACAGCATGATTCACATTTGACCATTTGTTCATTAACCATTTCACAATTGTAGGAAATGCGAGCCGAAACTCGTCACAAAATAATGGTAAACAAACCGACTAACCAACCAACAAATACAATAAAGAATTACAACGAATAATTTAATATTGAGGAAATGTAATTTCTCGCATTAGAAATGAATTGTGCAAAAACGGAGATTTTTTCTGATTGAATGTTAAGAAAATATAAAGTTTAGCCATGTGACCGTTTATTTTCCCCTTAAATCAAAGCATTTAAACATACGCCACAATAAACTGCAAAATAATCGAAGAAAATTTTTATGTATTTACGTACTAAATTTTACATGCATTTAGCAGTATCTTTCAGTCCTTTTCTGCAAATTTGTGATAAATTTTTTAATTTTTTGAGGTATGGAAAAGGCATAAATATTTTCATCATTTTGTGTACATGCGTTCCTTTTCATGGGAACATAGATGGCGGTTCCTTTTTTCAGAACCAGTTGAACATTAATGTTTTGTTTGCGCAAATGTTCTCTACATTGCCTGATACTAAAATGAAATTGGAACGAGTGTTCGGACAGGCCTGGCTGTAAGTGAACGCCGGAGTTTCCACAAAGCAATTACGAATTGCAACGATTTCGTTGTTCGAAAACTTTTAATAATCGTTTAAAGACTTAACTATCACATAAAGTTAGTAACGGTTGTAATAATAACAGTCCTAAACAATTCCTTGCAACAAAACAAATTCCTTACCTAAACAAACATATTGAACAAAGACTACGCTCTGAACCGTCGCCGACAGCCCCACATTAGCATGCAACTGTTCATGATAAACGAAAAACAATGGAGGTAATGTCTCCATCCGAATCTAAACAATGTGCTAAGCGTAGAAAGCAGGTCACGCGAATGGTCTTTGAGGGTAGCTGTCGTCGGGACGTTTTCGCTTTGGGCACGTCTCCACTCGGCGGGTAGGGTGAGTGCCGGGGTGAGCGGCGTGTGAGTGATGGGATGAGCGGAGGTGAGCTGCGGATGAGCGGGGGTGAGTGGCGGGTGAGGGACGGGATGAGCAGTGGGTGAAGCGAGGGTGAGCGGGGGTTATCGGCGGGTGAGCGACGGAATGAGCGGCAGGCGGAAGGCGCGTGAGCAGGGATGAGCGGCAGTTAAACGACGGGGTGAGCGGCGGGTGAGCAGCGGGGTGAGCGCGGGTAAGCGAAGGGTTGAACGGCGGGTGATTAGAGATGAGCGGCGGGTGGACGGGGATGAGTGGGGGTGAGCGGCGGTTCAGCGACGGGGTGAGCGGCAAGTGAGGGGCAGGGTGACCGACGGGCAGGCAGCTGGCGGGCGGCGGGTGAGTAGGGATGAGCTGTACTTCAGCGACGGGGTGAGCAGCGGGTGAGCAGCGGGTGAGCAGCGGGGTGATCGGGGGTAAGCGATGGGGTGAACGGCGGATGAGCGGCGGGCAGGCGGGCAGGGAGTGAGCGGGGATGAGTGGTGGTGAGCGGCAGGTGAGGGGCAGAGTGAGCGACGGGCAGGCAGCGGGTGAGCGGCGCCGGAGCGCGGAGGGCGAGCGGGGGATCGCGTGGCGGCCCAGGCGATCGCCCGATAGCAGCGGTACTTAGCTGCTTTGAGAAACAACCTTCCTGCGGCCTAATTGCTCGTCCCGTCCCCCTCCATAATGCATGAAGCGCCTCCGCCTCCGCCTTCGCCAGCGCCACCGGACAGCGCGCGGCACACGGCCCCGCTCCCGCACCCGCACCCGCACCCGCACCCGCTCCTCCGCGCTCATTACCGAAACACATTAGCCCTGCGCCCGCCCCCAATATCTAATACGTATGATTTGCAGTGATTCACCGCCGCGGCGGCCAGCGCCCTTCCTCGGAGGGCGCTCAAATTGAAAAATATGAATTGGTAATGCACCGTATCTCTCAGCCATATTCCACACCGCATTATCCTAAACGGGAAGACCTATAACTTAATACGTTAAACTACCAAAATACCGCCTTGTGGAATAATGCGAGGAGATAATAAAGGTCATCAGGGTTATTTTCTCGTATTATAACAGGTATAACACCTTCCTGCTTTGCTTTATAAATTGGAATTACGGCTTCTGCCGAAAATTCCGGATCTGTCAAAACTGATAAATCGTGGACGCGCGAAAAGCGAAGAAATATTCCGGCGAGCGGGTTCCTCGAATGCAAGCCGAGCGGCGAAGAAAGCCGGCGACGGCGGCGCTCGGAGTGGTGCCTATTCATTCGCGGAGGGAAGTTCGATCTTGTTCTGCGAAGGGATGAATAAACGAGTTGCGCTGGCGGAATTCGAAGAGATGACGTAAGCCCTGCCGTCAGCCCTGCGCCGCTTTCGATGACGCAGGGCGGAACTGAAAAAATCGAGTTCATCACAGAATTCATTAGCAAATTTAAGAGTTCGTACAAAAGTGTCATTGGTTCCGTAATGTAATGTTAGTAAAGCCGAAGAAAGAAGCCAAACGAAATTGTAAGGGTGAAAATAGTGGTTAGTAATAAAGAAACCAAACGTAGAAGTGGAGAAACACGAAACAGCGATGTGGCGAAAAAGTCTGTAGGCGGACATTCCTGAAATTTGTTCCCGGTGGTATCATTTACGGTATTTAAAGAAAATTATCCTAACAAGTTGACTTGAGAATATCTCGTGTGTTTTCCGACGTTTTGCATTTGATATTTCTAATTTTTTTTAATTTTCTGTGTTTGTTTCCATTCTTCTGTCCAAGATCTATTATTAAATTCATCAAAATGTAGATTACATGAATATATTAAAATAACGTATCATACGTCATAATTAACGTGATAATGTTGTACGTGCGAGTTACGTGATAAATCACTTTACGATCAACAAAGTTGAGGTTGTCTCAAATGGCAGAAATTAACAGTACTTTCTTCAGATTTTTTTCCTTCAACAGACATTTCCTGGAATGAATCATTAAGGGCGTGTAAACAAACGCAAATTGCCTTCCATATAAGTCGTGTTTGCTCTGACCCTACGCAAGAATTGCACGCTAATAACTCAGCCACACACGCAGACGTCACCACCTCCCATCGAACGTTTTTCCAACGAGCGCCACATCGCTGTTCCGTGTTTCTCCACTTCTACGCTTGGCTTCTTTATCACTATTCACTATTGCCACCCGTACAATTTCGTTGGGCTTCTTTCTTCGGCATTACGAAACATTACATTACGGAACCAATGATACTTTTGTTAGAATTCTTAAAATTGCTAATGAATATTGTCACTATTCCACTTGTGAAATTAAAACAAATAGTGTCTAACTAGACATATAAAGTGCCCCAATGAGGACGGTTTATCTCAAAAAATGTATTGGTTTTTCTATCCGATTTAACTTAAATGGCGAATAATAAGCTGCGACTCATCTATCGTACGAGGCGGTACGTATCGATCGCTATGTTCATGCGCAAGAAACCGTGACTGTTCTGTAAGATTTCTGTAAGATAACCACTAATATTAACATGCTTTCAATTATTTTAAATATTGGCGCATTTCGGAACTCTGTTGGACGTAATTTAATTTGTGGAATAATCTTATGAAATACCATTGTGATTTGGAAATATTCAGATAAATCCCTTCCTTCCTTGGCGAGTAGGGGATTTATCGATAATTTCCAAAGCACTCGTGGTAATATTCAAGACAATCTCGATTTTTTCATCTCAAATTTGTACGGCATTAAAAATCTATTAAACCTATTTAGTAACTGTTTTACTATTACGTAATGAAAAACGGTACATTGTATGTTTTTGTATAACGGATGTATCCGTTTCAATAATGAAATAAATATTTTCTGAAACCCAGATGACCTCCATCTGCACAGAGAGCTTTCAGAAGGAACCTTTACGAATACGGCCCATCTGCGCCGCCTATTCCGTTCCTCTGCGCCTCTGCCGGTCGTCCATTTCTCCCCCCCCCGTCTCCCACGTCGCTGCCACCGTGCTCCATCTTCCCCGCCGCAACGTCATTAAGGTGTCGCGTCGCGCGCCTGTCGGCTGATTTCACTGGGCGGCAGCGCTGGCGTAGTAATTAGTCGCGAGCGGGCGCGCGACACGCGCCCCGGGCGAGGGGGCCTCGTCCCCCGCCCCCCTCACGCCCCCCCCGCGTAAGGGACGCCCAAACGGCCGCGCTTAGATCGGCTCGCGCGCGCCGCCGTCGCCATTTCGTGATAGCATTCACGCACTTGCGAGTCTCGTAACGTGGCCTGTTCGTTAAGTAGATACGTGCTTGATTCTCGAGAACCGTTTTACGTTCGTACCGACACGTAGAGTATGGCGTAGGTGCTAGGTGGGAGGGGGAGGTTTCTACCTCCGGGTCTGGGATTGGAATCCATGTCGATCCATACGGATTTTGAATTAGTCAAATCAGGATTGCGATAGGGGTTTTCGAGGATTCTTCCGTGAATCCATCATTGATGTTACTGTCGTCAGAACCATCTATCCGTTAACCAGAGGAACCATTCAAGTGTACCCACAACGCACAAGCGTAGAAAGTGGTATGCATGTTTGTATATATATATATATATATATATATATATATATATATATATATATATATATATATATATATATATATAGGTATTAATTAAAGATAAGTTAATTTCTTTTATAAAAAGCTTTGAGGGAGAACGTTTATCATAGAAATCTTGCAAATCTTGCAATATTCAATTACTGTGATACATATTACTGTATTTCTTTAATCGGTGATAACATAAGCAACATGACACTAGCTAAACGTGAGCTCAATTTCTTTTTATTTAATTTTAATTCCCGAAATACAACTAATAGATGTAATTAAAAAGTGTCGGAAATGAAAATAAGTAAAATATAAATTATTTGCATGCATAATTTTGATTTTAATCTAATTTTATTGCGCTGCTTTCTCAGATTTTCCTGATTAGCCGCAAAATGTGAACATGTGTTGAGAGTGCTCGTCATAGCCAGTGAGCGTGTCGGTTTTGGACAGTCGCCGACTGGTCTAAGAACTTGTGGAACAGAACTCCAGGAAGAGACCGCGGAATGAAGTGTATGCGCTTTCTCTGCGTTCGTTTTGTAATTCATTACACGAAAAATATGTCCACTAATGATCGCAGAAGTCCGTTAATAAAGATACGGATGTAAATGACTCCTTCCGTTCTTGCAAGTATCTTCTCATCGGAAGGTGATACATCTCGAAGTAGACACGAAGGAACGCTTAACAATGCACTACCGCATGACAAAATACTAATTAATGGAATTACGCAAAGGGTAATCTCACGCACTTCGCACTCGTTTCTCAAGCCCTGAACGCACGCATCTCGGCATGCAAACAGTTTCTCAAACACAAGTACGCGGAGACTCTCGCTAATTACGAGGTTCACCGAAGGAGTAATCATTGAGTCAATTAACCCGAGCGGCGCGAGGAAACGCGAGTAGGGACACGCCGTCCGCGACCCACGCGCCAGCTGCGAATGAGTAATTGTCCTAATTAAATTACCCGCACAAATAAGGAGTTGTCTCCTAATTACGTACTCGTTTCTCAATCGTTATAAATAAGTCGTCTAATAAACATATCCCTTCTAACTATGCTCGCGATTTCGAACTACATTTATATGAACAAAGCAGCAACACCTGTTCGGAAAACCTTGCTTTAAGGCAAAATAATGTGTGTGTCGGATTGGCGAGGACCTTATACGACGCATAGACGCAAAGAAGAAGAAGTTAAACAAGAAGAAAAGGTACAATTGTGATAAAAGAGATAAGAAAAGAGGAAAAGAGACGGAGATAGCAAGAAATTTTATAGGACTAGCTATGCGGCAGATGGCGTAAAGTCAGATGACATGGCAGGTGGTGAAAAGAGCGAGAGAGACAGAAGTTAGAAGAAGACGGCAGTGTTAAGAGCCGTGACAGAGAAAGAGTTGAAGACAGAGAGAGAGGGGGGGGCGACGGCATTCCTCCAGATGCTCGGCGGGTCGGTTCGGCCAGGCGCAGAATAATTTTTATGGGCGTTGCATGTCGGTTTCGGTCGCGGGGTGCTGCATTCCGTTAAAAGCCCTCCTGCCCTGCCGCGGGAGGCGAGGGACGCGAGCGAGCGCCCCTGGCGGCGGGAGCCGCAAGCGCCGCGCCGCGCCGCACGTGTCGGAGGCAATTGCGATGGACGTGCACCGAGCGCTCGTATTGCGAGGGAGGTGTTTGCATATAGCGTCTAGATAACATCGCGCCCCCAGCCCCGCTTTTCCATTTGCATTGAGCTTTCGCTCGGCCACGACACACGGCGAGGGCAGCGCCCGCTGCGGACGGGGGCAAACACACGTCGAGGGCTGGATTTCAGCAGGACGTCCTCGACATTTGGCAGTTTGATTGTGATTGATTGATGTTTCCTGGAGCGGGAGCTGCTATGGTCATTAGTAGACAGCGAATTTTTACTTTTTAAACTATGCGTTTTAGGTGTCTAAAAAAGGTTATTTCAGCATCTCATTTAGACTTTGTAAATGATAGAATATGCACAAATAAAACAGAATACTTACAAAAAAAACACATTTTTACTATATATATATATATATATATATATATATATATATATATACTTCTCAAAGATAAAAACTTAAACCAATATTATGAAGAATCAGTATGTATATTTTGCGATAAAATTATTTATGAACGAGTTTAATGGTTTGTCCTCTAGTTAAAATTATTCGTACCGTAATTTGCCTCACAAAAAATTACTAACACTTTCTCCGAGTTTTTAGGAGAAAATGAATGTCTCTTATCGGTCAAGATCACTTTTGTTCGCGGAAATTCAATCGTTTTATCTTAGAAGCGGAAGCAGGCTTTTCCACGAAGTGAGGAAGTAGTGGCATGGAATCTGATGTGCCGACAAAGAAGAACAAAGTTACAAGAAGCTGTAGACAAAAGAAATTAGGAAGGAAAGGAAAGGAGAGAAAAGGAAAGGAGGAAGGAAAGACCGTGCTCTGTCAGAGGCCTGTTAGTAGGGTACTGCTCTGGCACTTGCCTCGGTAGGCCGTTTGATTTAAAAATGTCATCCGAAAGATAAGATCATCTTGTAACGAATTCTAATGACACGCGTTACATAAATTAACTGGAAATTTGTTAAAATTTCGGAAATTGGTCACATTTTATGGGCTTGTAAAGAAACTGTTGTAACACTTTTCTCTCTCCAGTAAAGTAGCAAATTTTGAGACACATTAATAAAATTTAGCCATTAATATAAATTTTTGCTTTTATTGTAGTTTTTACTTAAATGAATGAGTTGAAACAGATTCAAATATTATTTCCATTTTTTTATATCGAACATACTTACAGGTTTGTAATAGAGCAGTTTGCATTGCAATGTATTCAACGAAAAAAAACATTGTTTAGAACAGAAAATTTCACATTCAGTTATTTTGGTGTACAATATGTCCATTCCAATACACAACAGTGGTATATCTGGGTTCCGATTTATCTGGCTACATTTTGAAAGTCGGGAGACCCATATATCGATTTACAGCTACGTTTTTACAACATAGTCCATGTACCGGATTTGGCCTAGCAGTAAACTGCAAATCGATTAATCAGTTTAAAAAATGTCGTGGCTTATCGTCTTCACAGGCTATGACACCGGAAATAAGACGGCGGTGACACTAGTGGCGGATCTCGCCTTTCATCACGACTGATGACACCGAAGGTGTCGACAGCCGGCCACCAAAATGAAAACGCTGTGGACAAAGATTCCAGGCATTTTTTCTCACGAGAGTCCTAGTCTATGGAGGGAAGGCACGGCAACCCTCTCTTATCGCTCTAGGAAAACGAAATTGTCGCACTCATGAAAACAATTTAAAACCGGACACAAAGGAACAAGAGAAACAAAAGTGACGATTTAATTTAACGCTTTGCAAGATATCCCACGATGTATGTTAAGAGTAGCATTAGAAAAAAGAAATATATTCACGCTGTCATGAAAATACTTTTCGCAAAAACACGCATTCTTTATGTAACTTATCGTGACTACATGCCGACACGTCCATACCCACACGTAAGTTACGTAAACGTATAGTTTTCATTATGTAAACAAAATGCTAACATCACGTCCCTGTGTTAACAGAAAGAGGAAATTAAACGTAAGTTATTTAAACATTTACCTAACTTTTTCATGTTTCATTTTCGCATGTATTTTGAGCGTACTGAAGAAAATATCGGAGGAAACAGAAAGCAGAACGAAAATCTCAATACATGGAATTTTTTACCGATTGCTGTGTTTAATAAAAATAAAAAAAAAAACATTTAGTGAACGTCGTATGAGTTAGTTTGTGTTTCCTGTGCTTTCGTGATGTCAGTGAGTTAGTGGCCGATTCACTGAACCATATTTCAAACAAATGGTCTCGTTCTACTGCAAGGAGGCCGTTCGTGCCGGGGCGCTGCTCGAGGCCCTTGCGCGGGTGCGCACGCCCCTTGCGCACGCTCGGCGCACGGCGTGCGCCGCGGCCGCGGCCGCGGCCTACGTCACTCTCACGCGCGGCGACCAGGTTGAGGCGCTGTCCCTTAATAAACGCGATCGCGTGGGCGGTGCATTTCCATTTTACAACGCGGCGAGCGCCCGCCCGCCCGCCCGCGCGCTCTTCGCGCCCCGAGCAGCGTCCCACGGGCAGCAGCGGAGCACAGACGTTGCAACGCAAAGAGACGCCGGGTACAGGACATGCTGAAGTAGAGTGAACAATAGTAGTAATAACGAAACAAGGCATAACGGGAAATATATTAAGTTAATGGTGATGCAATTCAAAATTATCGGACAATAGTACGAATAAAACCAGGGATGCAAGGGCATAGAAAAAGTGGAATGTGCGGTACATCAATAGCACATGCTTTCTTGTATTATTAATAATAACGGTTCCCTAATATCATAATTATGTAACTTCTATTCTAACACTTGAAAAATTATATATCTTTACCTTTTTTGAAAATCCTTTGTCACGAAATATCTCAGTTTCATTCCAACACTACTATTTTCAAACAGATTTCTTGTCATTATTTAAAGACAATATCGAGGTAAAGATAGCAATGAGAACAAATATCTACCTTTTGTAATGTGGTTTTTGGAGGTTGTCGAAACTTCTGAGGTTTTAATGAAAATCGTATCCATGTCATATTATATAGATATTATTACACACGCATACCACTACCATTTTGTTACGTAGAGAACTCCAATTTGGGGAGAGAGGGGTGCGGCAAGAGTGTACCCAGAATAAATTTGTGTATAATTGAAGGAACATTTCATGTATTTAAGAACTAATGCTAATGTTCATAAGGAAATGTTCTTTACGCGTTCTTTTAAAGATATTACTCTTATTCCCTTTACGAGAAAACTAAACAAATTTTGAACAAAATGATATTGATGATTTTGAGCAAAATATTAATTGAGGAATGTTTTTTTATGAGAATCATGTATATGATTTAGGTGAAAGTATTGTTCACAGACACAGAACCGGTCACAAAATATTTTTTTCTGTGAAAATGTGGATTATTTTTTCTGTAGCTTTGCATGAAATTACACTTTGGGAGTTTTTGAGAAAATTAAGGGAGGGAGTGATTTTATTAGTACAGGAATTCATGGCTTACAACTTCGCCACACAAGAACCACAACATCGTTAGTTAGTTAGTTCATGCGTTATTTTCTACGTGGAGAGATTCGGGCCATGAGGCATGATCTTCTGTCCGACCACGCAAATTTCGTTCCGCTCCTTTCACCATCTAGCGGGGAAAGAAGGTATTACTCGGGTGACGAATCAGGCGATTTGAATTAAGCTCAGAGGGTTGTTATACATGCAGTAAATCTACAACATAGAGCAGCCAACTTTACTTCCCCTCGCAAGGACAGGCATACAAAGGATTTTTTCGCCTTAAAATTTCATGACATCCGTAGGGTTTGAACCCGCAAATTTGGGTGCAACTAGGATTGCCAACAATGTTCATGTAAAAGGGATAAGCCAAACAATTGATCGATAAGCCAAAAAAAAAAAAAAAAAGGAATCAACAGATTTCTTTCTAAATTAAACAATAGACAAAACAACGCAGCTGATGTTCATGTGATAAAATAAATGACAGCCAATGTTAAAAATTTACTAAAAGGAGGACGAGTGAACAATTGAAATCAATAGAGGACTGTCCTCCCAAATAGAGAACGGTCGGCAATCCTAGATACAACATCCCGACCAAGCATCGTTTACGAGAGTCGAGTCCAGAACATCGCGCCACCTGCGGCTGGCCGAGCGTCAGCGGGGGAGCGCGTGTTGGCGTAGCGTGGGCGGTGCGTGGCGGGGAGGCACGGGGCCTTCCGCGTCGCGCACCGGCACCTCGGCGGCCCCGCCCCCCTCCGCGCCGCGCCGCCAAATCAATTACGCCCCAGGCGACGGCCGGGGGCGCTTTCCATTAGTTCTACTTTGTACCTCTGAATCGTCAAGAGGACGATTAATTATCCCATCTTCCCCCTGCCCGGGGCCGCGCGTTCGCTCGCGAGTATCGACCGACCGATCGTTCCGCCAAGCGCGGCGGTTGGCGGCTCGGCGGCGCGCCGCGGATTGCCCGCTACCTCCGCCGCCACCGCGCGGACGAGCAACAATACAATATAAATGGTTTCGAGATTTGAAGACTTGTTTCACGGTTCACCGCAGCCGCAGTAAAACTGAATTAATAACGCCGGGCCGTACGTAATAATTATTCACGCCGCGGTTGACGCGGACAAGTACCCCGGGGGCCCGGGCCCGGTCGCCGGTGCGGGCTCGGCGTTGAGATGAAGAAGAGGAGGATGCAACGGGTGAAGAGTTAAATTAAAATATCACACATCTAATTGTTGGAAGGGTGAGAGGCTGCGGCTGCGGTCGCGCTGACAAATAGCCCCGCGCCGTAACTTCCCGCACGCGCTGGCCGTCCCTCCGCGCGGCAACTGTCTCCCAGCGCCTCAATGGGCGGCGTTTGCGCATCGCTGCGCCGCCGCCGCGGTGGCGGTGGCGGTGGCGGCGGCAGTGGCTATAAATTACGCGCGAACGTTCGCCGGCGGAGGCCGAAGGGGCGGCCGGCGCGGTGGGGATCCGAGCCATCCGCCGCGAGCCCTCGCCGCCACTGCCGCCTCGTGGTCCGGTCAGGCCGACGGAGATGTCCATGGTTTTATACCGGGAGCGTGTAGCTCAGTGCACTGATGTCAACTGATGTCACTGCAGCGCCTCTGACCGGGAGGTCCTAGGTTCGAGTCCTGAAGGCGGCAGGATTCAGTCGCTGAATTCAGGCGAAATCAGTCGCTGTCGGGAGGAGAATTCTAATGGCCGGCTGCTCTGATCGCTAGTTTTTTCGTGGTTTCTCCGATCAACACTAGGCGAATGCCGGAGCAGTACCCTACCAAAAGGATCGCGCGCGATCTTTCCTTCCTCTTCTTTATCCTATCCTCTCCCCTTACACACACATTTACACTGACATGCACTACACTACCACATATTCCGGGAGACCGGTCGGGAGCTTAGAGCTTGTCCCGGCTGGGGCGGTGCCCTGTTGGTGGGAGAGTCCTGGTTAGGGGGAAGCCCCACTAGCCGACGATAGATCGGCGCCGGATCTCGCCATCCAGCGGGGGAAGATCACCACCATCTCCCGAGAAAAAACATGCACTACACTCACGGGACTAATGACCAAAGCAGTTGACGCACCCGAAAACACGAAAAAATCAATCAATCAATCAATCAATCCATGGTTTTATACTCTGACCGGGAGGTCCTCGAGGTCGAGTTCCTGACGGTGGTGGCAGGAATTTCGATACTACCTAGAGGGATAGGTCGAATTCAGCCACGGTCTCGAGGAGAATTCTAGGTAGTTATCCGTGGTTTCTCCGATCAACATCAGGCGAATGCCGGAGCAGTACACTAACAAACGAGCAACGGTCCGCAAGCGATCTTTCCTTTCAGTTTCTTGTCCCATTCTCGCCTCTTACTGGCACACACACTTACATACACTATACTACCACGCATGCCCGGTGATCAGTCGGGAGCTTAGAGCTTGTCCCGTTTGCGGCGGTATTCCGTTGGTGAGACATACCTGGTTGAGGGAAGTCTCGCAAGACGAGAGGAAGTTCGGCGTCAGATCTCGCCCTCCAGCATTTAATGTCGAACATCAATGTGAGGTTAAATCAATGAACTGTTGTCGATCCCGCATCTACTCATTTCGTAGAAAATGCTCAATGGAACAAATTAAAGTATATTTTTGAGGCATTCTCTTAGACTTACTTCAACAAGTTAAAATTAGTTATTATTTTATAATACATTTGAATACTTGAGATACTTCTGTTAAGGTACGTTTTAAAAATTAAATGTACTCCAATTACAAAAACAACGGTTTTGTAAGGGTTTCTAAAGCGTTACGTCGTGTGGTTTATGTCAAGACATGGCGATGGATTTTTTGGAATGTTTCGCTTCAACTCACCATCTATGAAGCTGTACTGACCAGTCTTCTCCACAGTTCGGAATGAAAACGAGCCTCTGTGTTTTGCATTCGCCGGAGTTAATCTCTGGGCTCGCTCTCAGCCGCCCCCTTTCCTCCTCCCGTTGCGGCGCGGAGCGGGCGCCGGGCGCTACCTGCTGCGCGGTGACTCGGCGGCGAGCGCGGCGCCCGGTAGCCGCACTCACAGATTTCGATCTCGGACGCGTCCCCGCCGCCGCCCTGCTACCGCCCGTACCACCACCCTGGCGGCCGCCATACCCGCCCCCCCCGCCCCCGGCGCCGCCTCCCCCTCCCCACCCCCGCCGCCCCCGCTAACCGCCGCCGTCCAGCCCGCCCCAGCCCCCGCCCCAGCCCCCCGCCCCAGCCCCCCGCCCCAGCCCCCGCCCCAGCCCCCGCCCCAGCCCCCGCCCCAGCCCCGCCCCAGCCCCCGCCCCAGCCCCGCCCCCAGCTCCCGCCCCAGCCCCCGCCCCCAGCCCCCCGCCCCAGCCCCCACCGCCGCCGCCGCCGCCGCCCGCGCTTTACCCGCCGCCATCCGCCACTCACTCCGCCGCCCCCGCCGCCACCCCCGCCACCTCCCCCACCGCCGCCTCCGCCGCCTTACGCTTTGGGCGGCGTAGTGGGAGTGGCGACTATCCTCCCTGACCGCGGGAATTGCTAGATTGCATCCCGCGGTTACTTTTCCCCAATCTCCGCTTCCCAGCTATTCCCCATTCACTTTTCCTTACCTGAGAAGGCATTGCCCGACTCACCCTGTTTAGTTCATTCGTTTTTTGAAAGGAGGATGGGAATTGCCCGACTGCATCCCGCGGTTCATTTTTCCTCAACCCCACTGTGCAGTTCATCTCCTTTCACTTTTCGTTAGATGAGAAGGCATAGCCCGATTACATTCCGTTTCGCTCATCCAGGGTTTCGGAAGGAGTATACTTTCTTGTTAAGTTTGCATTCATAAGTAGCGCAAATAGAAGTTCTCGCACAAGTCGAGAGAAAACCTCGAGCCCAAGTGGACATGGCAGAATCTTCAGAATTGTGTACTTTAAGTCAGCGAGATATATGCTCGTGGTGGGAGGTTTCAAGTTTTGTTTCCACTCACTTTTGGACTTTTCAACGTTGGAGGTGCTCTAAAGGGATGTGAAAATTCCTTTTAAAAAACTGACAGAAGCGAATAAATAATCATCCATCAAATAATACTAAGCAGACTACGGTAAACGTAGAAATCAAACCTCACACCGAGGAGGATAGAGTCGGGTTATGTCTTTTGGGGAGGTAGGTAAACCGCTTACGTAAAGTTGACCGCGGGATGAAGTCGGTGTTCGCCCGCGACCGCAGAGGACGAGGCGCCTCCCTCCGCAGAAGGGTGCACGAGGGCTCAGCCCTATGAAGAGCACTTGCGATGTCACGTCGTGAGCAGGGCCAGCACGCTCAATGTCACGCGACAGGAATCTGGTCGAGACGACATTCGGAACGATTAGCCCACAAAGCGCTGATGGAGTCGTGTAGAACACCTCAGGAGATGAGATGACTATGTCAAGTAGTAGAACATATCACTGTGCATTTAAATAAATTACTACCTTTTTCTTATTTTTGCATACAATGTGCATGGTGCAAGTCCAATTTAATGTAATCTGGATATAAAAGTACTTACGAGTTCTTTTTAACTGCACTTTCAGTTGTATCGTTGAGCCAAGGATGCTGAATATTTCTATTTGATTAAAATTTATGGAATTGGATCGGTTAATTAATATTAATATTTTCCGATTTAGTAAAAAATAAAATGAACGAGGAAAATGCATTCCAATATTGATAGGAGAAACCACTGGAAACCGCTGGAAAACTGCCAAACGGAGTAGCCGACCACTAGAATTCTTCGCCACACAGCGACAAGACACGGTGTAGCTATCTACGTAGCTAGTGTCGAAAACCCTGGCACCATCGGGAAGCGAATCTTAGGACCACTCGGTTCGAGGCACTGCAGTGACATCAGTTGAGCCCCCTCTCCCGATTTAAAACGAAGCGAATGATAGATTTGTACAAACGCGCTATCAGGAGAGCTCTTAAAGACGGCTCCATACATTCGGCATTCGCCGAGCAGCGAGCACAATCCCGAGCAGCTGACGTGTTCGGGGAATGTCCGCTCCCTTTGGTGTGTCCAAACGACCGACACGCGGTGGGCAGGGCGAGCACCGAACGTTCGTCACTCGGCAAAAATCAACAAACTCACTCCACGGGATTCGGCAAGCGGTTGCTCACTGATCGCCGAATAACGAATGTGTGGAGCCGCCTGAAGACGTCTCCACACATTCGGCGTTCGCCGAGCAGCGAGCTAGTGCTCGCCCAATCCCGAGCAGCTGACGTGTTCGGCGAATGTTCGCTCTCTTTGGTGTGTCCAAAAGACCGATATGCGGTGGGCAGGGCGAGCACCGAACGTTCGTCACTCGGCAAAAAGCAATAAACTCACTACTCGGGATTCGGTGAGCGGTTGCTCGCTGTTCGCCGAATAACGAATGTTTGGAGCCGCCTTGAAGACGTCTCCACACATTCGGCGTTCGCCGAGCAGCGAGCTAGTGCTCGCCCAATCCCGAGCAGCTGACGTGTTCGGCGAATGTTCGCTCTCTTTGGTGTGTCCAAAAGACCGATATGCGGTGGGCAGGGCGAGCACCGAACGTTCGTCACTCGGCAAAAAGCAATAAACTCACTACTCGGGATTCGGTGAGCGGTTGCTCGCTGTTCGCCGAATAACGAATGTTTGGAGCCGCCTTAAAACGGCTCCACACATCCGGCATTCGTCAAGCATCGACCTAGTGCTCGCCCAATCTCGAGCAGCTGACGTGTTCGGCGAATGACCGCTCCCTTTCATGTGTCCAAAAGACCGATATGCGGTGGGTAGGGCGAGCACCGAATGTTCGTCACTCGGCAAAAAGCAACAAACTCACTACTCAGGATTCGGCGAGCGGTTGCTCGGTGTTCGCCGAATAACGAATGTGTGGAGCCGCCTTACGAGAGAGGTTGGAGCGCTGGGGCGTCGAGGCCAGTTGCCCTCTCGAGTTACTCGCGCTGCATTCCGCCCGGGATTACGCGCCCGTCGGTGGTCCGGCGGCGGAGGCGCCACCGGCGCGCGTGTATTAGAGCGTCGCGACGACACTTCATTAAAACACGCGCGTTAATCGTAAAAGGCGCTTAACGCCCGCCTTCCGAGATAAGGGAAACACGAACCACTTAGGGATCGATCGGAGGACTCCAGCGGGTGGGAGAGCCCAGTCGGTTTCAGGTTCCGGAAGCTGCTAGAAGACGTAATGTCGTGTCAGAGGACCAGCCGCTGCCGAGTAGACACACACACATACAGAAACACACATACAGAAACACACACAAGAACACATGGAGACACACACACACAAACACAGGCACACACACACACAAACACAGGCACACACACAGACACACAGACACACACACAGGCACACACACAGGCACACACACAGACACACACACAGACACACATACAGTCTCACACACGCGCACATTTCAGTTGTCCGGTACTCATTGGTATTCATTGGAGAAACTACTGAAAACTAACAATGAGAGTAGCCAGCCGCTTGAATTCTCCACCAGACGGAAGTTGAATTCAACCTAGTTATCTAGGAAGTGTTGATTTACACTACGAGTTAAAAAGCTACAAATATTGAAAGTCATTTTTAACATTATAACATTCTGATGACCTAAATAACCTACTAGGGCCCGAATCACTTCATCTCTTAATTCTTTTCAGTCGTATGTGCATGGGGAAGTAATGTTTTCTTTAGAAGGTTTAACCTCATTTCTCACGATTACGGTTAGAAATTGCCCGTAGTTTTGCCGAGATGGGTTCTAGAATGCCAGATTGTGTGATGCATAGAGATGATATATTGGGCTATAAACGTCGCACCGCAAGGCGGGCTAGAATATTCTCCTTGGATCTATGCAGTGCACTATTTCAAGGTACTCCAAAAAAGCGCCCAAAAATAGACGGAAAGAGCCACTTCCCGCCAGAGCGTGGCGAGTGCAACGGGCAATTTTTACGGCGCCGAACTTGAGGTGAGAATCGATCGCTGGGGTGTTACGGCCGTCGACACCTGTGCGGGCCATCGCGATAAAATCCGCCGGCGCTGCTGCCGTTGAGGATGTGGCGTTCGTGAACGCTAAAGCCCCGCCGCCAGGCGAGCAGCGGACGCCGTCCTCAATGCCAATATTGTGCGTCCATCAAGAGCCCGTCATCACGGCGCTTCATAAACCCGATCCCCTGGGCTCGTCTTATTCTCCTGGCTGCGCCATATGCAGGCTGAGGGTTTGTGTGCACAGTGGTTGAACACGTGCTTCCAAAGGCAAACACGAATCTTTGGTGTAATTTATGTTTCTTTGTTGAAATGTTTGACCGTTGTAGCTTCATGAAAAATACCAACATATGAATGAAAAAAATTATACTTCGTTTCATTGCGAAGTAACATCTATTCAAAAAATTAGAAACACAAATACATTTTTATGTATTTGAGGAAAAAGATATTAGGAAATACAAAAATATAATTAGCTAAAGGAATGGTTATAAACTTAAGACCGAAAAAACAGCAAATAATCGACCGGCTCTGTTCGGCCGTGTAACGTTCAATACTTTTCGTAATAATATTTTCTTGAAGAAAAAATCATATAAAGAAGAAATATCATTTCACCATTGTAGATTTACGATCGTGAGCTATAAACGGGTTATGTAGATTACGCGATTTCGTAAAATAAGATTGTAAAAATTTGTAGATAAAAATATTATTAATGATTTCATGTATTAAGGTGTTTAATGTGGTTCTAATGTTTTAACGTCTTTAATTGGTAAATAAAAATTGTTTTCATGTATTAATATCATTTCCTGAAAGTTGTGTAAACCTACCTCTCGTATAGCTACAAATCATTCGTGTCGATTGTTCTTAACGAAATGAAGAGTTTGGCTGCGTTAAGGCGAAATAACAGAGCAGTGTAACGAAGGCCTTAGAATCTCGTATGCAGCGTGTAGTGCGCTTCTCGCCATGAAATGCTGCCTCCCCGAGCGGGGAGGAGTTGAAGTGCGGAGGGGCCAGTCGGCCGGCGCTGCGCGGGCCGAGGCGTTGGGCCAGTGCCCCCTCGCTGCCGCACCGTTACGTGGAGCTTCAATTAGCGGCCGCGGCGGCGATTGGAACGCGGGGGGGGGGCGCCTCGGCGACAGATGAAGCGGGAGGGGCGCGATGTGGTGCGCACGCGGGGGCGGGGCGGGGTGGGGCGGGGCGCGGGCGGGGCGGTGGCGGGGGGGGGGCGGAGGCGGGGGCGGGGCAGGGAGCGGGGAGCGGGGCAGGGGGCAGGGCGGTGGCGGTGGAGGGCTGGGCGGGGGGGCAGGGCGGTGGAGGGGCTGGGCGGGGGTGGAGCGGAGGCGGGGGGCAGTGACAGGAGGGCGGGGAGGCATTATTGACAGGGGCAGGGGAGGCGAGTGACAGGGGGCGGGGGGCAGGGAGCGGGAGCGGGAGGGCGGGGCGGGAAGGAGCAGGGACGGGGCAGGGGACGAGGCGAGGCGAGGGTGCGGTCAGGGCGACGGCGGGGCGAGGGTTGGACGAGGAATGAGCGAAGGCGGGGCGAGGGCTGGGCGAGGTCGGGGTGAGGACAGGGAGGGCGGGGCCAGGGTGAGGCAAGGGAAGGACCCGAGCGGGACCCGAGCGGGACCCGAGCGGGACCCGAGCGGGACCCGGGTGGGATCCGGGCGGACGCGGGTGGGACGCGGGTGGGACGCGGACGGGACACGGGTGGGACGCGGGCGGGAAGCGGGCGGAACGTGGGCGGGACGCCGGCGGGGCACGGGCGGGGGTGGACGGAGCGCGGTGGGCGACGAATTGGCAGTGCAAAGAACCCGCGAGTCGCAGGGGGCGGCGAGAGGAGAGCGAGAGAGGGATAAGTAGAGCCGGGGACGAGTGAGCACTCAAGTGCCTTCTGAGTGTTGCGAAAGAGGACTCCTGCTTTCTTGTGCGTTTTAATCGTGCGGTCTAATGGGCTACGGAGGACGGGGAACGGTAAAAGAATAGACGGTTGGTTCAGCTGCAGCTGTGGACTTTTTTGGCGTAACGATGCAAGGAGCGGTGTCTCAAGACAGTAGATATAAAAATAAACAAATAAGTTTCTGGAAATTGTTTTTTGCCGGAGTCATTTCTTTGATATATTGCTCAAGCACTTTCAGAAATACCGTATTGATAATAGGTGTTTCATGTAGGTGTTTAATTTCTGAAAACAATACTGAACAACAAACATAATTTGTCTTAGTAGATCCCTCGACACCTTTCAGAAGTTAAGTCCCCATCTATTTCCAGTCTTAATTTGTATTATATAAATACCTTTGAATCGTAATCAATTTTGAAATAGATACTTGGAAGAAAACATTATTAGAGATTTAAAAAATAATAACTTGTTATGCATAAGAAAAGGAAACAGATCCTTTAAAAATGAGTTTTGGCAAAATGGTGAAAACTATAATTGTCACATTCAAATCAACAAGAAAGAAATGCGATTAAGTAAAAAGCAGTATAAAATAATTTGTTTAATTTTATTAATTTTCCTAAAATTAATGTAACATATCTTTGGATATTTCATGCTATTAATTCGAAACCTACATCAATATTTATTCTAACATCTTAAAAACATCTCATTAACGTTCTGAACTAGTGACATTTGCGGCGACGTTCATGCACGTCTTGGGCCGAGATCTCGGGAGGTGGGTTGGTGGAGGTGAGGCGGCGGGGCGACGGGGGGGGTGCTTTTTGCGCTCGCCGCTCATTGTGTCCTGTGTTTAGACGGTCAGGGTTGTTTGTTCTGCGCCTGCGCCGCCCGCACCGCCCACACCGCCCGCGCCGGCCCGCTTTGCGCATCGCAGCGCCGCGCCGCGCCGCCCCACAAAACCGCTCCAAGTGTTGCTCTTAACAGATTACTCCAGTAAATTATCATGAGAATGTGTGCCTAATAGACTTAAAAGACGCGCAAAAAACCACTTGAAAGACGCCGGGCGTTCTTCCGAACAAGGGGACGGACACGGCCGTCTTGTTTAGTTACGCTCCCTTTCCAATAACTTGCTCATCATCCAGGAGGCCGTGCGCTCTTTCTACGGGCACTCGCCGCCTGGCTTCCGGCCTGCAGGCGCTGATTCGGGGCTTTGTGTTAGACGCGGCGTTTTAGATGCGGATACTTGTGTGCACACGTTCCATTCGAGAGCATTTCATGCTCCCTTGTGCATTTGTTTTTTTGTGAAAGGAAGTTCATTTTGCCTCGAAGTGACGTGGATGGGCGCTGCATTCGTCCGACAGGACACAATTCACCGCAGATTAGTATCAACTGTGACGAGTAATTGCACCTGCGGAAATGGAGTGACAACACAAGTAACTCGGTCGGGGAGATGGGCGAGATTGTTGCAATGACTTTTAAATTTATTTCCTGCTTGTTCTGTGTGTTATGTAAATATTTCGTTATTGAATTTGCTCAATTTGTATATATGACTCTTACGTAGTACATTCGTTACAAAGCGACAGCCATGTTTGTTCGTAACAAAACATTATAAAAACTTCTCAACATGACAGAAGTTCGGTTTCACCTTGCATACAACCAACTCAAGAGTGATTCATGAAAGAACAAATTGTGTATTCATTATCACAAAAGAAAGGTTTATTGCGATTATCCAATAGATATATCTTTGTCGCATACAATTTACTTTTTGATAGTGTAGAAATGTAATTTTACATGTTTATTCTTACAAAGTGTGTAAATAATATAATATTTGTAAATTGCAATAATGTTGCTTCACATATATCATCTCAAAGTTTTATTGAACATTCATTATTTGCATTTTCTGAGTGGAAATGTCTCCTATTCCTTGTATGTGAAACTCATAGGAGACTATTCAATGGTTTATTTCAGAAACAACATAAGTCAGTTTTTTGCTATTTTGGCTTCTTAGTGCAGTCACATTCTCTGAAAGTATATGCAGTTTTTGAGGCAGATCTACAAATAGCTAAGCGATCCTGGAGGATTTTTTGAACAAAATTTCTAAAGTCGTGACTCATCATTTGTGATACATAGTCCCAATCATAGCACGTCATGCGCAGTACGTCATACCCCATAGCACGTCATACGCAGTTTGAACTGTTTTTTGACTAAAATAAATAAATAAATAAATCAGAGTTTTGACGTCGAAACTGCAAAGTTACTTTCCACTGATTTGTGTGGTTTCTGAAATGACCCGTTGGTTTGGCGTGTGCAGGCTTTGTGTGACGGTGTGTGTGTTTGTTTGTGCGCAGGACCAAGTGGAAGCGGCAGACGGCCGTGGGGCTGGAGCTGCTGGCGGAGGCGGGCAACTACGCGGCGCTGCAGCGGCTGTACGGGGCGCCGCTGTACAGCGGCTGGCCCTACCCGGGCGCGGCCGGCGCGGGGGGCGTGCCGTCCGTGGTCGCGCCCAGCACGCAGGACCTGTACTACCGGCAGGCGGCGGCGGCCGCGGCGGCGGCGGCGGCGTCCGTCAGCACGCTGCAGAAGCCGCTGCCCTACCGCCTGTACCCGGCGGCGGCGGCGTCGCTGGGCGTGGGCCTGCCCGGGCCGTCGTCAGCGCCCGGCCCGCTGCAACCGCCCCCGCTCGGCAGCTTCGTCGCGTCCACCTCGCTCAGCTCCCTCTCCAGCTACTACAACAACCACCACCCGGCGCAGCAGACGCCGCCGCCGCCCCCGCCGCCCGCGCCGCACCTCGCGCCGCGCCCCGCCTCCCCCGACGAGCCCCCGCTGCCGCCCCCGCCCCCGCACAGCCCGCCGCCCCCGCGCCCCGCCTCGCGCCCGCCCTCCGTCGACGGCGACGCCTCGCCGCGCGTCTAGGACCGCCCCACCCACCACGCAGCCACGTTCCTGCCTTTACGTGCACGATTGGTTTTTTAAGACTATCTGTCGGGAAACCAGATACGAATGAAAAATTTCCACACGTTCATTTTCTGCTCGAAAGCAACCAGTAACGCACAAAAATATTTTAAACTCACAACACTAACAGCAAATCGGAATGTTCTGAAAAGTGGACGTTCCCCGCGAGTTTTGTGGTGAAACCCGGCCGGGTTGGGTGGCGTGGCAGGCGGTCGCCGATGCCGGGCCGGTGCCGGGGCCGGCCGTTGGAAAGCGGGCGGACGGCGGCGAGGCCGGCGGGCGACACTGGAGCGACCTGTCGAAACCAAACACCCCGCGGCGCGAGATGCTAAACGCCGCGGGCTGCCCGCCGCGGCCGCCACATAAAACAATCCTAATGAAGGCAAACAGAGCACCGCGACGCCACGGCGACGCCGACGCCGACGCCGGGTCACCTTCACGCGGTCCCAGCGCCACCGCAGACCGCGGCGGCGTCGTCTCCGACCGCAGGCCTTTAGCTTGAGTTACGAAAAATTATCTCCTTGCGAGCGCGCTCTGGCGGAACTCGCGTCAAAAGCAATCTGGATGCGATGGCAGGGGCGGGGCAAGGGGGCGGGGCGGAGCGGGGCTCGCCGGCACGACGCCATTGTGACGGTAACGAGCGCCGCATCGCGGTTGCGTCTCGATATTTCGCTAATCAGCGAAGGCTCTTTGGCCGAGTGAGTGAGCGAGCGAGCGGTAGCGCACGGAGGATTGTGCCAGACAGAAGCTAACGAGCAAAAAAGTGAAGACTATTACGTTTTGTGTGTTTCATTCCAAGAATGTCATTGTCCTACTTAACCCATGACTGGGCAACTTCGTCACTTGAAAAAAATAAAATAAAATAAACAAGAAATGTGCACTCTAAAAACGAAGAGACTCCAGTGACTGAGTGACAGCAACTACGGTGTAAAATTCCTCGTTAGAAAAGAAGGGCATGTGTAAATAGTGTAAATAGAGAAATGATATATTCATGCAATTGGTCTACTGCCTCGGAAAGAAGCCCAGGGCGAGGCAGCGGGGTCGCAGGCGGAGAGGCCCAGCGTGGCGAGTGGCCTGCCTGCCTGCCACCCCGCGGCCCGTAGAGCTGCCATGACTCGTCCCTCCCACAGGCAACTGCGACACGCAACTGCGACACGCGACCGCGCGTTGCTTGCGACATGCCACCTCCAGTGGGGGACAGCTCTTTAAAAGAGCTCTGACCCTCTCTAGAGTTGAGCTCCGTACCAGCTACGCGTGATTTACACGAAATATGGAAAAGCATTTTTAAAAAATAGTCAAAATAATGTAATATTATTATGATTTTATATAGATCATAAATGCATCAATGCTATACCACTCTGTGGTGACCTATAGATCTACACTGACGGAAGTGTGCGATTGCCAAATATTCCCATTGTTAGTTACGGAAACTATCATCTCGCAATTCCACTTATTCCGTAAATTGTTTTGAAAAAACATTTAACTTAAAGACTCTCCGACGTAATATTCTTCGGTGTAATTCTTCGGGTAACATAAGAAACAAATTATGATGTCAATATTTCCAAATTTACATTTACATTATTATAATCCCAACAATATTGAAAATAAATGTTTCATGATTACCTGTTTTATAACGAATTTAATTCAGCAAATATGATTTTCTGATGCGAGAAGTGACATTGTGCCACCTCATTCGTGTTAACGAATACGCGCACCATCACTTTCTGAATGTGATATGGTGGTGTCACAATAGCAATTTGCCCATACTCTTTCCACTAAAAATATTGCAACACTGAGAAATAAACAGGCTATAATATTGCCTCTAAATGAGGCTGAGCAGGAGACGAGAGCGATGAATTTTTAACCGGCGAGCCGCAACTGAATTGGAATCCGAAGTCCCTTAGCCGCATGGGAGAAATCTGGCTGATATTAGATAATGAAATAAATTCGTCTCATCAACAATATGTACTCTCCCACTTTAATATCTGCATTACTTATTGCGATTCTAATGTTTAAAGGAAGGTTGCTAGAACCACCCTCTTCGCATCATTTTCGTCTCAAAATGCTCGCCCCTAGCTGAAAATCCATATGGTTAAGCGTTGTGTAATCGCCACATTCTGCAATAAATAAAATAAAATAAAATAAATAAGTCGCGTCGGTGGAAAGGGGACTAATTCCCACGCACTGAGCATCGCGGCTTCGAACGCGACCCCTCACACAGAAAGTAGCACGTTCTTTCGCGTCGCTTACTCCGCCATTTTACAGCCAGTGGTCAGGACAGCTCCAGCACGGTATTGTGCGTGCTGGGATCCACTAATCTACACAATACTAATATTAATACCCTTCAAAATCTCCGTTATTTGCTAAAATTTCTCTTCAACTTCCGAATGCTGCCTGAGGGGCTATCGGATAGGGACGGTGGGAATCGGTGGTAGAGCGCTACTCTCTGAGTCTAAGGCGGTGATCACAGTTGAGCCGATTTTGGCTGAAAATTCGGTTGGCCGCTTTTGTTCGACGTCGCGGATTCGTTCAAATACGTGATGGTTAACAGAAATGGCCATAGTGGATCCGAACGGCTTCTTCCGACGGCATCCGAAACTATCGACTGTCGGTAGTGATGGCAAATTTTAGCAAAACATCGATAATTCGATACATTAACAAAAGGTTATCGATGTATCGAATACATCGATAATTCGATACATTAACAGAAGGTTATCGATGTATCGAATACATCGAAAATTCGATACATTGACAAAAGGTTTTCGATGTCGATGAAAATATCGATGTTTAAAATAGCGATGTTTTAAATGTGATGAAACAAATTGAAGTAAAATGTCCAGGTTCCAATGTACTACAACTCGTCAATAGTAGTTTAATGTATACAGATGTTATGTCTTGAATTTGACTGTCACCTTAATTTTTTAATCAATATTGTAAGTAGTAGAGGTTCAAAATGCAGTTTAACGATATTACCACGTAAAAAGTAATCAAAAAAGATAACAACACTGGAGTAAGGTGGCGAATAACAAACGGTTTCGTGCCATCTGGGGATCGACAACAGTGATATGTACTCGTAGTGAATGGCTGTGGATTGCCAGCAATCCACAAAAAAATCATACTGGAAATTTTATTTATATAAAAGAATTTTTTTTTAAATATCGATGTTTCTGAACAAATATATCGATCTAAAGAAAACATCTAAAGCAATACATCCAAGTTATAATATCGATGTTTCTGCTCGAAAATATCGATGTTTTAAAAACATCGATGTTTTTTTGCCATCCCTATCTGTCAGACCAAGATCTGTTTCGTTTGTTCGTCCGACGTCCGCCGACTGGAAGTTTTATTTATATAAAAATATTTTTTTTAATATCAATGTTTCTGAACAAATATATCGATCTAAAGAAAACTTCTAAAGCAATACATCCAAGTTATAATATCGATGTTTCAGCTCGAAAATATCAATGTTTTAAAAACATCGATTTTTTTTGCCATCCCTAACTGTCAGACGAAGATCTCTTTCATTTGTTCGTCCGACGTCCGCCGACCGAAATTTCTGCCAAAATCGGCTGCACTGTGAGAGCTCCATACGGACTCGGGCGAGCGGGCGTTGAGAGCAGACAGCTATGCGCCGTCCCGCGGTCGCAGCTGCGGCAAAAAGCAGCATATCGAAACAGATACGCGAGAGCAGCGACTGCGCTTACACGCGGTTCCAAACGAGCGGACAAGACACATGAACTCCGAGGCCTGCTCGAAAGGTTACGAGGGTTTTCAGTATTGTGTTGCCATGAGTACAAATACCATTTATCGTTTTTTTGTTTTGTTTTGTATGTTCGAGGATTTATTATGCCTCGTGTTTTATACCAGCGACTGAATGCCAGTATACTGTATTATTAATTTATGTCATCCTTGGTTGCTTTTAACGGACAAGTCATGGCTGAGCTCAACCTAAATGAATCTCATGTTTGTTGGTAATGCTTGTAAATGTATTTCGAGGATAAAAATAATTTTCGCAAATTGAATGTCCACATAATTGAAAATTGGACTTAATATTGTGTCAGGTATGAATTATGTGTAAAAACGTAATCATATTTCCTATAAATTTCTAAAAACGTCAAAAATACTCATAAAATATTTCAGATCTACAATTCTATATAAATTTAATATAAAGCAACCTGTGCGCTATGTTTTGTTTGACAGGAAATGTATGTTAAATTGTGAAAGCTACAGTGTGTGTACATAAATATACATAGGACTCCTCTGTTATATACTATATATAGAATACCCTAGAGTGTAGTGTTCGCTCAGTATTACATAGAAATCAAATTATATAAACTATTCTATGAAGAGTCTGTATTTAAGTGTGCGCAGCGATCCGGCGTGCAGTGCAGTGCAGTGTACCATACATACTCTAGGCCTACAGTACTTTCAGTTGATGCTTTGTAATAATAAATATTGAAACAAATACTTTACATTTATCTTTATTTTTTTCAGTATCCCTCCTTATTCCTATCAATATTTTTATTCCAAGCCCAGAAAATAGAAACATTGTGTACTATTTGTTGTAGACTGTTAAAATGATTAAAACTATGGAAACTATTACAAAAATAAAAGATAATATATAGATAATAAAAGATAATAAAATGAGATAATAAAATAAATAATCTATTACAAAAAAAAGATAATATAATAAGATATAATAAAGTCAACATTTTCATTCCAAGCCCAGACATTGTGTACTATTTGTTGTAGATTTTGTTAAAATGATTAAAGCTATGGAAACTATTACAAAAATAAAAGTCGTAAAATACTAGCATGTATCAATATGTTCTAACGATGTGAAAGCCAACGAGTTTACACTATTTAATTGAATGCGGTATCAAGTTGATAATCTACATAAAATATACTCCATAATCACAAAATTTATTAATAAACATTTGGCCATATATACACTTTAAACATAATTTTTCATAAAATTCATTCACAATCAAGGTCCAAATAAACAAATTTAAAAGCAACGCAGTTTATTGAAAATATTTCAAAGTGTTGGCTTATAGTTCTAATGAAATGTTTCATAGTGTGTTCATGACAACAAAACATCAATTCATTCATAACATATATGATAAGTCTGAAAAACATTTTCCAATATGACGCGAAGAAAAATAAACATTATTGGAATATAAACTTTTAGCTAATATCACATAGGTTATTCATTATGGTAGCTGTTAAACCTTTTTATGTCATTGCAAGATTTTCTGTCCAAATCCGATTGGCCTTAATTACCTTTTGGTATCAAGTTTCATTGTATTCATTCTTACAAGTAACCTGTGTTTGTCCGTCCGTCCACCACTCATAGTTAGACCCCATTCCGGTCCACCAATCGATACAAATGAGATGTCATTCAACACGTCTCAGTCCCCTGGTCGAGTGCTCATCTTTTTTCCCTCCGGATTCGTCCAGAAGGTTCTAAGAGTTTCCTCTGAAAAACGAGTTTTTAAGCAACTAAAACTTGTTTTGGATGACTTACGACACCCACAGAGGTGATCAGTAACTCATTTGATTCCTCTCGACACGTCAAAAGGATTGGCACAATTCTTAACCGTTTCCCTTTAGGATATTCTGGAAGAATTCTAGAAAAAGAACACGCGTTTTTGATGGTTTCATTACACGTAAAAGTACATTGGAGAAATGCTGTCAATTATCATACTCTTTCCAGGATGTAGTATTGAATCGTTACGACTTTATTCATTAGATTAATGATTAAACCTAATTTTTCAATAAAACAAAATTTGAATAAGTATTAATGGATACTCTTTCATGTAACCTTATTTGCTCGAAAATGGAGGAGCCGTGCAACTGTAATGTTTAAAATTAATTTTTGTTATAAACTTGCAAAGTACTATTTACACGCTAGGCTAGATTAATGTAAACATGTTAAATGTTTCGACTTATCTTTTGTGTTGATACTCAGATACGGAATCTTCTTTCTTGGTGGCGTTCATTGAAATTGGAAGCGCTTCATCATGTAATTCTGAGAAAATAGATTTATACTCATTCAGAAGATAAGGCAATGTTTAGAGAAGAGGTGAAGAAAAAGCACATAGGAAGATGGTACAGTCTAGGTTAATGATATTTAATCTAAGCCGATATTAAAGTGGTGTGAAAAAATAATCTTCCTTTCCTTTTTTTAAGTTTACTGAATGTGGTTATCACTTTTGTGGTTATGGGGGAATACATTTTAAATGGCTTGATAGAAACACGAACAGAAAGTAATAAAATTCTTAGACGTATCAATCCAGACTAACCTGAAATAGCACTCGCATTTAAAGGTCCAATTTTCAATTGGATGTATTTGATAGTGCCATAATGGTTGTGCAAGCTCTATGGCCTGAACTGAATGCAAAAATTTGGACGGTCAAAACTCGCCCAAGTACAACGAGCCTACATTGAGCTCATTGCGTTTACATTGTACGTAAATTTATTCTCATGAGAGATGGCATGAAATTATGGGGGAACATTTCTTTTACTTCACAGACTTTTAGATTGCAAAAACAATACACGACTAATGAATAAGGAAGAAACTTCCACGTGATTCTTGTAGGTAACTTTCTAGCAATTTAAAGAGCTGTCTTTGGCTTGCCGTTTCACAAAAGAATTATTGTAAAAACATCTGATTTACTTCATGGAGGTCAAACATGTTTACATAAGGCAAAATATATAAAATTGCAGTACCAAACTTAACAGTGCTAATCAACAGTTCTCCGTATGAACAGCACATCATCAACAAAAATGTTCTAAGAAACATTTTTTAAAAAAATCGGTAACCAATAAAAATGTATGCATGATGTAGAAAAGTGAAAACAATTTATTTTATTATTATTATTATAAAATATTGAGATATACAAACCGATAAAATTAATTTCTCGCAAAGATCTTAGCGTCCGGCTTGCTGGGTCAATGGGTCACGATATATTATAATCTGAACTACTTGTGGGTGGATTATAGGATCCGCGATTGAGTTTTCAGCCATGATCTTTAGAGCAAAAATGATGCTCCGAATGATTCTAATTCCTAGTTCACAACTGTTTGGATTGACTAAATGAAAGATCACTTTCTTTTCTAAAGAACAAAATTTAACAAAGTTTATTGTTACCTTTTTCTAAACAATCTTAGTGAATTTAATATTTTACGGAGATGTTAGGCCTTTGATCTTCATATCTTTGAATTTAAATTTTATACCTTTTCTAACTTATCTATTCTTCGTTGATGAGTAGACTTGAATAAATCAATATGCCTGAAACCCTGTAGGGTCGAGTGAGTATACTCACTTAACGGTCAATGAGTATATTATTCAGATAATAAGTTACAATGTTATATCAATAAAAAAAGTATCGACAGTTTTTTTATGCATAAAAGTAACTCTAGAGAACAGCAGATTCCGTAATACATTTCAAAGCATTCCTCGGCAGCATCCGAAGTTCAACATTGGCAGGTCACGGGTCACACACACTCGATCGGTCGTTGCCTTGGCAGAAAGATGGTAATGCGAGCCGAAATGTATGCGCCTAATGAAGGCAATGGGTCGGAAAGCGGGAGGGGAGGTTTGAGGGGATCGGAGGGGAAGGAGCGATGACAAACGACGCGAGGCTCTCGGGAGCGCAACGGAAGACAAATCGCGTAATGCCCCGGACGTTCGCGGCAGGCGGCGCGCGCAGAACGAGAACACGGCTTTCCGGTTGGTGAGCACGAGACAAGTTATTTTTATAACGTGCTCATTAGCATACGGTTTAAGTTGATATTAGTCCAACTAATTTGATGCTGCCTATCAATAACCGGTTATTGCGTTTGTAGACCAGTTTCTGATATGCTTATGGCTCTGTAGTTGGCGTGCGAATGCGCTCGTGTGATCTTATACAACATATATCTTATACATCGTATTGGTGTAAGGCGTTACGTGATAAATACAATTATTTTTTAAAGTAATGAGTGCCCGATTGTTTCAGGGAGTGTTGTATGTGTGTGTGTGTCTTTGATTGTGAGTGCGTGCATGAGTATGTTAATCTGTGTAAGAGGGTTGTCGACGAGAGAAAGAGAAGTGATGTGTTGTAGGAACAGAAGTTGATAATTCAGCTGAATAAGAATTTTCTATCTTCTCCCAAAACAAAAATTTGTTGGTGTTTTTTGTTACTGATTGAAAGATTCAGCAATATTCTGGATTGTTTAAATTCTAAGAGACGTTGTTATAATTATAAATACGACACGTATACACCAATCACAAGTTCACTAGTTTCATATTTGAACAATCTGTAAGGGGCGCAACTGAAGAAACAATATATGAGTAATCGTAAATATACTTACGTATTTATTTATATTTACATAACATTTGAGGATAACATATTGTTTATTAATAAATAATCATATCCCAGTAAAACACATATTAAACTAATTAAATAAATTATCATTATAACTACTGGTAAAACTTTTTTAGTCTTTAGGCATAATTTTATCAGTTATATGAATCAAGACCTAAGGATTCGAACTTTACTTAATATTCTCGCATGATGTAATCTGTTGATAAGGTTTCTATGCGTTGTGGTGGAATGCCCTGCTTTTTTTCGAATTTCCTGTTCTTTAATTTCAGCTTTCACCATATGAGGTACACCATGTGCTTATATTATGTGTATCGAAAATGTAGATTACTAGCATCAATCTGCTGGGAACTCTCTCCAACACATCGAAGCCCTTCACGACGGCTTTGCTACACTTGAATTACTAGTAATTGTCCAAATTTTAAATTCAGGCGATGCAAAATAATAATAATAATAATAATAATAATAATAATAATAATAATAATAATAATAATAATAATTTAGACAATGCTACTCACCCGTACAACGATCTTCATACGCACGTACATTTAGATTCTAGATAATTTAACTTCATAAAAATGTATACCATTTGCTCTCCTAAAATGGAAGCTGTCATGTCACAGTTAAGTTGATATTCATGAATTTCTAACATAAATATACGTAAATAGTACACATAAACATCCCGATGACTTATAAATATCCTGATCCACATCGAGACATCCTGATGAAGTGAATTTCTGAATGACTCGTGGAAATCCTCTTTCTCTTCTACGGATTTCAAGATTTCTTCAATTAATACAAAAGACAAGCCGCATATTCGCTCTTCTCCTTGTGTCTATCGTTCATAATGTATGTATTATTTTTAAATCAGAAAAAACTTATTTCTGTGGATGCTGGTGGAGCTGGTATCGTGCATATTCATTTAGCTAAATGGAAAAGTTTCTTAAATACTTTTTCTTCTTTCAAACATTTTACTATTTTTCATGGGGATTTGTCTTGAAATGTTATAACTCCATTAAAAACATTCAGTTGACTTTTAAAATCTTAGTAAATAAAGAATATCTGAATGCAAGTTATCAAACAAATTCTCAGAAAAATTCTTCGTTTCAAAATTCTTCTCAATCAAAGGCAAAAATGTTCAATCAATCAAAAGCTTTCTATCAAATGTAAGTGACGAGAATAGTTTCAACTAAACTACGATATCTTAAGTTACTTAATAGTGAACGCACGACAGCTAAAAAAAAACAACTAAAAACACTATCAAATCCAGGAAAAGCACTCAGGAATCAGAACGCCCTCAAAAACTACTACTACTACACTATTTTACTCACAAGTTCATATTACGTTCTAATGGCGCGTTTCACTCCACTTGGCCGAGAAAAGCATAGATTCTACGAAATCAGCGATGACTGGAGTGTTAATTGCCGTACAAAGGAATACGACACGAAGCGACTGGATGAGTTGCTGTGAGCGGCGACGAGCTGTCAATTCGATGTACGGACTATAATACTTCAAGTGCTTCTTACTGTTCACGGTTATTTCACAGCTGTTTTTTTACTATTATTGCTAAAATATCTGCAGATTGTTACTTAAATTGACACCATAAACTGATGATTTACCTTCAATTCTTCTGGAAAATACATAATTTTTATAATTTTGTTTGGTCAATCAGGGCATATATAATGAACCGTCGCCTCGCCAAAGCCTTATGGTCACAGACAACCTAATATTGTTTCCTGCATAATAATCTAGGCATCACACATTCTTTGGAGATAAAAGAGAATAGAAAATGAACAAGAAGAAGAAAAAGAAGTGAATTTGAGGTTACGGTTGAGTAGTTATGTTACTTGAGATGGTCCAGATGTTTAAATATAGATATTTATGCTTTCTGCTGGTATGTTTCTTAAAATTTTATGAGTTACCTGCATTACAAAGTTATGTATACATTATTGTATTAAATGTGTATTGTACTACACATAATAACATTAATACTAGTAATATACTAAAAAAGAAATAAATGGCATAATTCTAAATGAGTACACTTATCGTGTAAAACTATTCTAAGACGTAAAGGCTCAATTATCTGACTCCTCAGCACTTCACGACACTATTTAAGTTTATCAAGCTATTTCCACCCCATTTCACAACAGAGCCCTTCGATAAAAACACGAATTGAGTGAATTATGATGTAATTATCAAGTAGTTTATTAGTAAAAATGAAAGTAAAAATAATAAAAACAGATATTTGTAAAGATAGTGAAAAATGTTATTCTCAGACTTTTAAAAGCTAAATTCATTAATATAAACATTTTTTCCATGCTGGATAACCGGTATAAGCATTATACATGAAGCAATCTTGCTTTAACACACCTTATCCAGATGAGGTCAGATTTCACCCCACACGTTTTGCCCAATAGTTTACAAGTATTTCATACACGGATGTTATTAAGAATTATTAATTGAGAAAATGATGCTACTTATAGAATATTATTACTACTAGAATATTATTATGATTCTACTTATTTACCGTATTAGAAAACAAAGAATAATATTTCCAGAAAAACATTCTTGCATACCCTCATAACTAACATTATTTTCTGTCATACCAGCATGAGAATGTTTTATACAAGGCTACTAACTCATAATATACTAATATGCCATAATTAAAATTTAGAAACCACAACATAATATTATGAAACCGAAATGGACAGGTCTTTAGAATTTTTCATATAATTTAAACGTGTAACGTGGAATCTGTTTTGTAGTATTTCCGACCCCAACCGCATAAACATCACAAGACTAAAAAAATCATGAAAACTTAAAAAACTGAAAAGTTTACAACATATGTAAAACTCGACATAAATAGCATACCTAAAACGAGAAGTTCATGTGATTAATTTTCAGAGTTTTGCGAAACATTATTTGTGCCTGGGGTCACAAATGACTCCCCACAGTCTAAGTTTTAAAGGACATCTAAGGGATGCATCTGTTAATTCTCTTTCACAGTACTCTTTATGAAAATGGAAAAGTGTATGGATCTTCACACCTTCCTTGCGAAAAACATTTCATGCGCTTAATGTCAAAAATTATTATCAGGTAGATAATATTGATGTGTTTCATTTACGACCCTTTCTAAATTTGAGGGTTTTACTTTGCGTACTATTAATGGTCATGTCACTTGTTTTCGTCAAGAAGTGTAGGCTATCTAGAAAAAAACAAACAAAATATTATCGTCCAATGACCATACTTTCAAGGGTTTTTGACGTACGGCAGAAACAGAAGAGGGCAAAATCATACCTTTGAGGGATTTCTGATGAAACGTTTCCTAGCGATGAAAACTGTAGCTTAATTCGGACTTGGTGTTTATTATTCTAAAGGAGTTGTTCAATCTACACCACCACTCTGAAGTCAACACCAGTATTCATTAATTTATGAACGAGTATAGTGTAGAACTACATTAAATGCCCTGAGGAAATATTTTGCAACGGCGACAAATCTTCCACCCCCCATCAATTTTATCTGTAGTGACACTTTGACTCTCGAAGAAAAGCCTTTCCTGAAACCACGTTGCCTTCAGCTATTCTTTTTTTTCCATTCTTACATTCTGTATATGTAACATTTATGTACACACGTTCTGTAAGTTTACGTATAATTATTACGAATTTCTTATCATGTATAATTGCTTTCGAAACCAGTTCTGTCACAACTCTAAAAAATGTCGGGTCTAATCTTCGGACACTTTGAATTGTTGATTGACATGAAATAATCCTATTAGATAAGGTAACTCTGCATTTCCCCGAATTTAATTACATCAGCTGAGACATTGCCTGATACCGCGTACGTTCCATTTTTCATTGATTTTATTTGCTTCCGCCCATTTGGCATTCCCATTTTTGTAAAACATTATTTGAGTACGATGTAAGTACGCTCTAAGGAGTGCAAATTAGTTGATTGAAGTCATGATAATGATCGACGCGTTCTTGTTAATACTCGCAATCTCGCAAGAGGTAAAACGTGCGGGCAGTAGAGGACATCGGCTGGCGAACTGGAAGCGACACCTGTTTGCAGAAACCGGTTCTCATTATTCAATTAGTGATCTGCGTGCGCGCGCACAGTGCCACGTCGCGCTGTGGGTCCCTGCTTCTCGCCTGGGCAGTCCATATACAAATGCGAGCCTGGGGCACACGCACGCACATCGCCTCGCCTCTCGCTTCACGTTTTGCCTCTTGCGTCGCCTCGCCTCGCCTCGCCCGCCTTTCGCCTCGCCTCGCCCCGCTTCACCTCGCCTCGCCACGCCTCTCGCCTCACCTTTTGCCTCTCGCCTCGCCCTGCCTCACCTTTCGCCTCTCGCCTCGCCTCGCGTCGCCTCGCCTTGCCTCGCCTCTCGCCTCGCCTCTCACCGCGCCTCGCCTCTCGCCATGCCTCTCGCCTTGCTTCTCGCCTTGCCCCTTGCCTCGCCTCTTGCCCCTTGCCTCGCCTCTTGCCTCGCCTCTTGTCTCGCCTCTTGCCTCACCTCTGGCCTCACATCTTGCCTCGTCTCTTGCCTCGTTTCTTGCCTCGCAGCTTGCCTCGCCTCTTGCCCCTCGCCTCTCGCCTCGCCTCTCGCCTCGCCTTTCGTTCGCCTCTCACCTCGCCTCGCTCGCCTCGCCTCTCTCGCCTCTCCCCCGCGCGTCTCGCCTCGCCTTTCTCGCCTCTCGCCTCGCCTCTCGCCTCGCCTCTCGCCTCGCCTCTCGCCTCGCCTCTCGCCTCGCCTCTCGCCGCACCTCGCCTCTCCCTTCGCCTCTCGCATTGCCTCTCCTCGCCTTGCCTCTCACCTCGCTTCGTTCCTCGCCGCGCCTCTCACCTTGCCTCTTACCTTTCCCCTTGCCTCGCCTCTTGCCTCGCCTCTTGCCTCAACTCTTGCTTCACCTCTCGCCTCGCCTTTTGTCTCGCCTCGCCTTTCGATTCGCCTCTCACCTCGCCTCTTGCCTCGCCTCTTGCCTCGCCACTTGCTTCGCCTCTCACCCCGCGTTTCGTCTCGCCTCGCCTTTCGATTCGCCGCCCACTTCGCTTCGCCTCCCGTTTCTCTTCGCCTCTCACGCATCACCTCTCGCGCCTTGCCTCTCGCACCTTGCCTCTCGCGCATCGTCTCTCGCGCCTCATCTCTCGCGCCTCGCCTCTCGCCTCGCCTCTCGCGCCTCGCCTCTCGCGCCTCGCCTCTCGCGCCTCGCCTCTCGCGCCTCGCCTCTCGCGCCTCACCTCGCTTCGGCCTGCGGCGGCGGCACGGAAGAGAGCGGGGATGGGGCAGGCCAGGCGGGGAGGCGTGGATGGGTGCGTGGGAGAGCCAATCACAGGGTGAGCAAGACTGATGACAAACGCGGGTCGACTATTTAGGCGGGTAGTAGGTGGGTGAATAAGCCATCATGTGGTTGGTTGGTGTGCTGCTCGCTGTTTATATGATTACAACGCTTTTAAGTGAAATATTGTCATATCTTGCAACAACAAAATATCATGCAATTATTTTCTGTAAGATCAAATTATGAATCAAATGAGAGGAATAGAAGCTTTATGAAAATGAGGAAGATGAGCATGAAGCGTAACGTCTAGAAACGCTGCCATCAATAATTTATTTTACCCCGCGGGCATCGATGAAATGTCAATTTACTTTCTTGAGGATAGCGGAAAAATGACGACTTCAAGGAAATTGGATTATTTTATTTTTAACTTTTTGATTCAAGAATGACAATATTTTTTGTCATTTCTGGTGCACATTCCGGTTAAGAATTACGTTTGAATATTGAATTTTATTGAATTTAGAATTATATTTTTATATATCAGAGAATAAAAGAGAACATTTATTCTTAGGATACTGCTTGACATTTCATAAAATTGATGATTGCTTATCTTTTGTTGAAACAAAAATCACTTCCTATATTTACATTCTAATATTTGTCCTGAGGTCGTTATTATTATATTTTCAGTGATGATCGAAAAAGACATTTATTCAACATGCCATACATCCATTGCAAATCATTAGATGTTACGCAGTACCAGGAAGGTAGTAGAAATATCAGAATAAAAAAAATCATAATGGATAGTCACATCATTCTGGGCAATATTTTTCTAAATCATGTTAAATTGCTTAACAAAAACCAGACTTAAGTGCAAACTAATAACATTCTCGTTGAACATAAAACACTTAAAACATCAAAAATGTAAATTAAAATAAATCATATTTTGAATGTTTACTGAGTTATTAGTCACTCATTTATTGTCGGGAAAAATTCTGACAATGATATAGACATACAAACACACACTGGCTTCGGATTCTACAGATTCTTAATTGATTGGAAACCATCATTTAATAACGATGCGTCCAGATAAAAAAAATGACAGTATAATAATTTTAATTCCCGCAATTAAGATTATGTACAGCAGAGTTCCAATCAGTCATCATGGACCCCTGAACCTAAACGCCACCTGATTTGTACGTAAGACGGGATGCCAGCCCACGTCCCGCGTCGCGCGGTCGCTCGTCGGAGTGAAAGCCGAGCGGGAGCGACAGCCGCTTGGCATCCTCGAGCGAAACCTCGTCCTGCGCGACGGGAATTCGAACCGACCCCGCCCCCTCGCCTCCGCTTCCCCTGGCGACCGCGACGCATTAGTGACGAAAGTGTCGTCGTAATTTCAGGACGCATTACTTCCAGTCAGCGGCGCGCTACACGTTTTCTTCATAAGATGTTTAGAAACTTAATAATCTGTCGTGGGTATCGCGTCATTAGGCGGCGGGCGGCGAGTCCGCGGCCGTAATTACGGACAAATCGCGGCCCGCGCGCGGCCGCGCCCTGACGGGAACACGCGCGGCGGCGGCGGCGGCGGCGGCGGCGGCGGCGGCGGCGGCGAAGGAGGCGGCAGGGGCGGCCGACGCGGTGGCGGCTATGGAGGCGGCAGGGGCGGCGGCGACTATGGAGGCGGTAGGGGCGGCGGCGGCGGCAGCGACGGTGGTGGCAGAGGTGGTGGAGGTGGCGGCGGCGGCGGCGGCGGCGATGGAGGCGGCGGAGGCGGTGGTGGAGGTGGCGGTGGAAGCGGCGGCGGCAGCGTTGGAGGCGAGGCGGAGTGGCAGTGGCCGCGGCAGCGACGGTGGTGGCGGAGGCGGCGGCGGCGGCGGCGGCGGCGGCGAAGGAGGGGCAGGGCGGCCGACGCGGTGGCGGCTATGGAGGCGGCAGGGGCGGCGGCGACTATGGAGGCGGTAGGGGCGGCGGCGGCGACGGCGGCTATGGAGGCGGCAGGGACGGCGGCGGCGGCAGCGACGGTGGTGGCAGAGGTGGTGGAGGTGGCGGCGGCGGCGGCGGCGGCGATGGAGGCGGCGGAGGCGGTGGTGGAGGTGGCGGTGGAAGCGGCGGCGGCAGCGTTGGAGGCGGAGGCGGTAGTGGCAGCAGGCCGCGGCAGCGATAAATACGGTAGGGTGGCGGAGGCGGCGGCGGCAGTAATGGAGGTGGCGGAGGCGGTGGTGGTAGCGGCGGGGGCAGCGGGGGCGGCGGGGGCGGCAAGGGGGGGGGGGGGGGGGGGGGGGGGGGGGGGGGGGGGGGGGGGGGGGGGGGGGGGGGGGGGGGGTGGGGGGGGTTGACGGGGTCGGCAGTGGAGGTGGTGGCGGAAGCGATGGTGGCGGCGGTGGCGGTGGTGGCTGCGTGACGGCGGTAGCGGCGATGGAGGCGGTGGTGGAGGTGGCGGAGGAAGCGGCGGCGGCAGCGTTGGAGGCGGAGGCGGTGGTGACAGTGGCGGCGGCAGCGATATACACGGCACGGGCGGCGGAGGCGGCGGCAGCAATGGAGGCGGTGGTGGCGGTAGCGGCAAAGCGGTGGAGGCGGCGGCGGAGGCGATGGTGATGGTGGTGGCGTGGTATGTGGTGGCGGGGGTGGGGGCGGCTGGGCGACGGGGGCGGCGGGGGCGGCGGGGGAAGCGGGGGCGGCTGCGAAGACGGTGGTGGAAGCGGTGGTGGCTGTGCAGGCGGCGGAGGCGGCGGCGATAGTGGTGATGTCGGTGGTGGACGTGGCGTTGGCGGTGGCGGCGGAGTTGGCGGCGGTGGCCGTGGTGGCGGCGGCGGCGGTGGCGTCGGGCGCGTAGGGGGCACCGCTAATTAGACCGCACGCCGACGACCTCCGCCCCCCTGGGGCACTCGTCCCCCGCCGGGGCCCCGCCCTGCCGCCCGGAGACGCCCTTGCCACACCCTGCCCCCCGGCACCCGATCCAGCCGGAAGACAAGCCACTGGAATAGAAGGAAATCAAATTAATAGAAGTATAGTGTTCCTCCGGGAAAGCAAAATCCCAACCAATCGAAATATTTATGAAAGCGAAATCTAATCTAATCAATTGTATTATAAAATATATACATTCAATTTTATTGATTTGGACGGGATGACAAAACTATGTCCACGAGAAATTAATAGATTGGTGGGTGACATTGTGAGGCCAACGTAAGGCAACAGGAGGCATTGTTATATCCTGTTCTATAATTCCTCCACATGTGTGAAATGCAACGGAAAGTGTGGAATAGACAGAGGAGCTGAATTGATCATCCCCGATTCTAGAAACACCGCAAATTTATTAGTTTTTCAAACTACAAAATTCTTGTGATACGCGAATAAAACCGAATTTTACAGATAATTTGACAGGGATGGAACAAAAATGGAACACATTTTTTCAATTCAACTTTAGTGCATGTAAAATAATCCTTTTTATAGTAAGTACCTTTGATTGTTTAGGACAACTGTCACTTACAAATATACTCGAAAAGTAATGGAAAACGTAATTTAGGGGAAGGCAACAAGTTGCAATGCACTCCTAGCATTGAGAAACTGTTTCTCGTCGAAATAACGCCAGAAGGAGTCAAATATACTTTTGGCTTTTTAGTTAGTTGTGGAAGTAAAATCTACGTAGACATTCATTGGAAGTAAAATTTCAAATACATTGCTTGCCATTTCTATTAAAATCCATATGGACTAAATATAATTGTCCTGGACCTGCCCCGCAGAACACGTTCAAGAGCACGTGAGAATATAGCAAGTCACCAACTTGATGTTTATCAACGTCAAATACGTCAGCTTATTTCATTCAGTAATTGATATTTATTGCCCTTATATTGCCCCCTGCCGTGTAACTAATTTAGAGTCAAAATACTATTTTTTTCTTATAACTGATCTCAACAAATTCACTTGGTGTATATATATATATATATATATATATATATATATATATATATATATATATATATACATATACGCAAATATAAATGGGTCATGGTTCCAGAGAAACTTTTCGGGTTAGATGCCACGAAAATAATTCTCTCTGTGAAGACCGTGCAGACCATGTGTCGCACAGTCAGGAGGCACGTCCATCAACGAGCCAGCTCACAGGCTTGTCCCCTCGTCCCCCCACCCACCTACCCCCAAACTTGTCCGCCTCTTCTCCACCCTCCTATACTTGCTCATTCTCCGCCCGCCCTACCGCTTACCCGCGCCTGCCCGCCCGCCCGCCCGCCCCCGCCCGCCCGCCCGCCCGCCCGCCCGCCCGCCCGCCCGCCCGCCCGCCCGCCCGCCCGCCCAGCCGCGCCCGCCCGCGCCCGCTCGCACGCCCTTCCAATCACCCGATCGCCCACCCGTTCCATCCCACTCCATCTCGCCCGCCCTCTCTTCCCCACCCTCCCGCCCCCACCGGAACGCCCGTCTCTCCACCCCGCCCCACACTCTCTCGCCCCGCCCGCCACCCAGCCCGCACAACTACTCGCCCGCCCTTTCCCCCGACTGCCCACTCGCCCCCGTGCTCGCCCGTCCGCCCGCGCGGAGCGTCCAGGAGCCCCGCCAGGGCCTCCCGGCGCCTTTGTCCACCGCCACGCAGCGTTTAGCGCCCCCGCGGCCCCTAACGGGCGCTTCCGGCGCCTGCGCCCGCAGCTTCCGCCGGAAGGACGCGTTCGCGCCCCGACGCCCCCTCGGCGCGGCGCCGCGCACCTCCGCCGGCGCGCGGCCTCCGCCGGCCCGGCCCGCGCGCGCCCGCGCCCAGGCACCAAGTCCTACCTAAAGGCCCAACACAAGCATAAGCATGACACGTAAACATTAACATAAGTGAGAGACTGGAGTATTATACGAGCCCAGACATACCCACCCCCATTCCTTTGCTAACATTAGTTGAATTCAGAATAACTGATAGCAACAAGCTTTGTTGACAACTTCCCATGACCAGAAATGTTTGCTCCCAGGTAATAGAAAGTATTTCGCATCGAGAAACGAGCTTCAATTTCATCTATTGGTTCTGTCCACAAAATAATACAAACATACACTCCTCTCGCATCTAGCGAAATGAGGGTTCAAGAAAACGTGCGGGTATAATATTCACAATGTCCAGCATAAGCGTAAGCAAAATAAGAGTTTTCATTGGCTGTGAGACATTCTAGTTTGCTATTGGTTGGATGTGAGTGAGAATCGATTTCGAGATATCGACTGTGTCCATGACGGGGGGAGCTCGTGCCATAGATTACGTTAGTTCGTCTATCGACTTATTTCGATACTCGAATTTGAATTAACGTACTGTGAATGGTTCATTTCTTATTTTTGACAGAAGCATATGCATAGAAGCTTGAAGCTATTAAGTTAACGTGTTACGTGTTATGCTTATGCGAATGCATGGTGAATGAGTCCGCTTATGGACGTAGTCCTAACTTTTATGTTAACGCCATGCTTATGTTTATGTTTGCATTCTGAATGGGCCTTAAGGGACAGAAACCGTTAGAGTTGCCAACCGTCCTCCTTTTAGGGGGACAGTTCTCCATTGACTTCAGTTGTCCTCTCGTTCTCTTTTGTATTTTAAATGTCCTTCTTTTAGTCAATTTGTAACATTTGTTGTCATTTATTTTATCACATGACTAACCTCTGCTACGTTGTGTCTTTATTGTTTAATTTAGAATAGAAAACATGAAAATCCTTTTTCTGAACGCTGATATACGCATGAATGATAGTGTCTCTGTCTAGCGACTCGAATTAGAAAAGAGACAGACTACCTTCATCTGCATTTTGTAAACGAATATTTTCACTTGAATCGCAAATGGAGAGAATAAAGAAATAGAGCCGGTGATAGTCTTCATTAAATATTTCTAAAGATAAATGTGTTGATGCGTTTTTTTTCTCGTCGAGTCTCCTCGAAAACATTCTCGATTAATTACGCTGTGGGGCTTCTGAAACAGGATGTTTGTCACTAGCTTCTTAGCTAGGTCGAATTCAACAGCTGTCTGGAGGAGAATTCTAGTTGCGAGCTGTGCTGATTACGGAAAAAATTCATATTTCAATACGTTTGTAGTGTAGAGCAAGAGTTCAAAAGTTACTGATTTACAATTAATTGGCGGAGTAGTTTCCCGCAATGTTATATATGTTTTTTATCTCCTTTTCTCTAAGGAAATCACAAATTGAACAAGTCTAATATGTTACAGACAAATTTAATCAATTTTCCACAAATGTGCAAACATGCAGTTATACTGCTCTTTATTAAACCTAAAACCAATCCTAACGATCCCGCCAATTATAGACCCCCCTTATAGCAAATTAGCTTATTCCCATCACTAAAAAAAATCTTTGAAAAACTAATATTAAATCGCCTTAGTAACTTTCTTAATGCCAGTAATACCATACCCAAAATTCAATTCGGCTTCAAACCCAATCACTCAACAACTCACTCGTTTCTCAGACTTATAGAACACATAGAAAATAGTTTTCACATAAACAAGGATACAATTGCCTTGACATTGCCAAAGCCTTTGACAGCATATGGCACAAAGGACTTTTATACAAACTCCAGCAATTAAGTACTCCAGACATCCTCTATAAAAACCATATCCAGTTACCTAATAAACCGAACTTTCCAAGTTAAACCAAACCTTTTCAAATACCCATAGCATATTTGCAGGTGTTTCTCAGGGCTCAGTTCTTGCTTCCACATTATTCAACATCTACTTCTCAGACCATCCTACTATGCCTGAAGTCAACATATCCCTATTTGCAAATGACACAGTAATCTATTCTTCACATGAAGACATAGCATCTGATAAAATCCAATCATTTCTATATATTCTAAATATCTGGTTTTACAAATGGCGATTAGAAATCAATCCAGAAAAGACTCAAACAAAAATCATTACTCTCAGAAAACCTCAAATTCCACCTTCATTGACAATGAAAACACTCAAATACCCTGGATAAACAACTCCACCCCTGCCAAATTCCTAGGAATATTAATAGATAGACGACTAACTTGGAAAGACCACATCAAATCCAACATTCAAAAAGCTACATCAAAAGCCTTTAAATTGTTAGATGCAGTGTTTAACCAGTTTTTTCAAACACATGCAGACTTCTTAACGCACTCTAGTTAATTCCAAACAGTCAAATACATCGTGAAATTCAAATACTTTACATCTCTGACTATTTAATAAGCTATTACTCTAAATTTTATTCACTCCTTCCAACTTGCACAAGCACTTCCTTTTTTTACCTTGGCCAACAAGCCAAAACTCCGAATAGAATAAAAACTCGTTTTCCCAAAGATATTTTCAGACCCCTTGATTCAAATCTCCCCACATGTCGTCTCACAATATCCTTCTTTAACACCCCCTCCAAACCTTAACAATATCAAGCACAAATAATCTTCCTTTTTCTCACCTCACCATAAAACATACATTTTGTTTTTCTTTGTGGTTCAATACCTCAATAAGACAATAGAAAGTTAAGAAAATAACATGCACTACACTAACAGGACTAATGACCGAAGCAGTTGACGCGCCCGGAAACACGAAAAAACAATCAATCAATCAATCAATCAATCGACACTACTTACACAGCTAGGTCGAAATCAGCCGTTTTCTGGAGGAGACTTGTAGTGACAGGTTGCTCTGATCGGTAATTTTCAGTTTCAACAAAAAATAATAAAGATAAGATAGAATAAAAGTTATAGTTATCAAAGCCATATTTGAACTAACAGACATATCACATCTAGCTTCTCATTGCGCGATTGTTCTGTTGGTGTTGTTAAGGTTAAATTGCGTGTAGCTTCACGTCAGAGTAAAATAAATGTAGTCTTGTAATCAGCGCATACAAATAGTACATTTGCAATACTTAAAAATTGTCTGTGAATATATTTCTCTTTCTCTCACTATAAAAATACAGAATTGCCTCTCGGAGTTGTCGCAAGTGCATCCCTAACACAATCTTATCAGCGTTACGCACCATATCTTTCACACAGCCCACAATGCGACTTCCTAACGACTCGCAAAGCACACAGTGCAAGTCACGACACAACACACGCGAGGAGTATCTTCACATCACGAACTGTGTCATGAAGTACGAGAGCAATTATTCAAGAGCAATGAGCAAATAAAGTGGAACGGAAACAAAAAAAAATGGTTTTGAATATATCATCTCAAAGCTCGGAAAATGAAGTTAAACATGGGAGAGGAACAATACTGAAAAGGCTTATCTAATGTGATCGGGATTCACTTCGAGAATAGCTAAGAGATAACTAAACACACTTTTCCCAAAATCCATCTGTTTTTTCACAAAACCATTCAACTTTAGGAGTTGTTTCCAATTTGATGGAAAAGTTGGTGCAGTTTGTTAACGTTTGTTGAAATTTACAGCACGAGGTTTAAGATGTGAACATATAATTATATATGTAATAACATTTAGCAACGAATATTCACTTCAAATTGCCTTTGAGATGTTATATAATATTATTCTCAAATTTTCAGATATACTTGTATAAATCAAACACCTTTTCAATTCTTGTGATTTTCCCTAATGTGTTATAAACTGCCTTTCCCCAAACTATAGCAACCCCTCGTCAACACGAATTCCATCCGGACCAAAATAATTGATTTTTGCGTTATAAAATCTGTGTTATCTATGTTACTATTTTCTATTGCGCGCACCTGAGCAAACTAAACAGCCTCCGACTATGTGAGAGGAGTTTATAGTTTCGTTATACCCAGGAACTCGGTTAAAAGTGTTGGTATATATATATATATATATATATATATATATATATATATATATATATATATATATACATACAGACATAAAGTCAAAGATTTTGTCTAAAAAATTCTAATATTTGAATGTGTTATTTCACCTATTCTCACACTGCGCGTATCGAATCAATTTTCGTACTCAGTGCACCATTGCTTACGACGCAGCAAATATCATGTGATGCAAGGCTCCAAGGAAAAGGCCGCCATCATTAAAAATATTTTGACGTATACGTAAATATATGACGAAAAATATACGACGTATACGTAAGCTTTATAGAATAAAAAGATTTTTGATATTCTTGGTATGTAAAGAACTGTATGTATATGTATATACAGTTCATATTGCTATTATATATACATAGAATTTCAATAATCGTAGAGACATTTTTGTTTAAATATTTAATATGTTGCGGTGTTGAGAATTTTTTTATCGGTATTTGTTGGTTTTGAACAGTGTGCGCGCTACTTTTTGGAATACAATTTTTTGGAATCCCTTTTTTTTCAGCTGCATACCGTTAGTTTTATTTACTGTCCGGCGTTGCTCGGGCAGATGAAAAACGAAATAATTGGAAATAGAGCTGTCATGAACATAATTTTTATCAATTAATCTATTAAATTATAGGACGATTTGCATAATTCCAGTGGTAATAAGTAGCAAAAATTACACACACACACACACACACACACACACACACACACACACACACACACACACACACACACATATATATATATATATATATATATATATATATATATATATATATATATATATAGGTGAGTCACGTAACTTTAGTACCTCCTGCAGTTTTGGAACGGTTGAATTTATTGCAATGCAGTATATTTGCATCTCTCTCTATCTCTTTCTCTCTCTCTCTCTCTCTCTCTCTCTCCTATATATATATATATATATATATATATATATATATATATATATATATATATATATATATATATTGTAGATATGTACTTATTAGTATATTTTCCGTTAAGCGATACAAGCTGATGAGGGTTTCCTGTATTGTCCTTTTCTTCCCCGCACTGAATGACCATTCCTTCGCCCCCCGCACCCCCCCCCCCGTGGGGGCGTCGGCCGCCCGCGGTCGGAGGCAGGCGGCGCGGCAGGGCGACCGGCAGCGCGTCCGCAGAGCCAGCCTATCCATCACGGGAACTGGTTTGTGCTGCCGCGCTACGAACACGAATTTGTAAACCACTCGCCCACAAAAACCCGCCGATGGATATCGCCGGAGCCCATTAATGTTTTCAATTGCGACGAGACAAGTGAAACCGGCGATTCTGACGCGCGTCGTCGACTGCGTGGGTCGATGCGAGACGCGCCTCCCCCCACCACACCACACCCCTCCCCCTCACACCGCTCGTTCAGTCACTGGCCGCGGTGGAGACCTCTACGGACACGTCCCAGTTCAAAAGTTTCCAGAGGCACTCCTTGATGATGCTCGATTTTATCGACCCTTGACATGTCCTGGAGTAGTCATCGACAATTGGGCGATGAAATAACAAATTTTTTCCTCTCACACCTTTCTCATATCTTAATTTTTCAGTTGCGACATAATACAATTTCACTTATAAATTACGGTGTGTCAACACCTGACTGTTCTATATTGCATGAACGATAGACAATAATAAAGATCATACAAAACGTTTTGCATGACTTTAAAACAAACATGGGATTTCACCAAGTTCAAAAAAACATTATTTTCTCTTGCAAATGTTTCAGAACATACCAAATAAGTCGTTTAACGAATTTTTCGGTAGGTTTGTCAAACTTGTAGGCTCTATTTAGGTGTCACGGGCCTGGTAAGGGGCCGAACGCTTCTGAGTACAGGGTTTCAAAAGAATTCTTGCTAAATAACTTAGTGCTTCCAGAATAGTGCTTAGTGCTTAGAGAATCACAGTGAATCAGCTTGTTGGTCTGTGATGCACCAGATATTGCAACGGCTTCTATACAAAACCTTTAATTAGTCGTACATATAGATTCTTTGACTTCCACTTTTTAAGTATAACTTAGTCGTTAGTGAACCAAAGTCGCCGGAAAGCAGCTCTCTCAAGATTTCGGGAGCTTCGCAGAGAAATCCGGGTCACGTGAGGACACGTTGGTTTGATTCCACTACTTGCCAACCTGCTGCCACATCGTGCCCAGGAGGATTCTCCGTGACTTTGAAGAAAAATGATGGAAAGTACTAATACGTCTTTATTTAGAATTAAAATACTTAATGTGCGCAGTTGAAAACGGATTGTGGTAAATAGCCGTTCCAGAGGTTGAGTAGCTAAGTTGCAAACAGATATCTTACACAATAATTAATTTTGTCGTTTGATGTTGAACTACCTGCAATTAGGTTGACGATTTGTGGCTAATGGTAAGATTCAAAATTCTGTGATCCCTACCCTCAGCCATATTCTACTTGAATTGTGAATACAGGAAGAAAATAAGCGTTTTTTGTAAATATTTTGCTAACAAAATATTCGCTCCAATGTAATAAAATCTGTTTTCAAGGGTAAATCAGCAATAAATTTAAGCACTTATCCTTCATCATGTCCTTCGTCAAGGAATAATACTTCCTGCAACGACCACATGGAGAACGATTATTATTATTATTATTATTATTATTATTATTATTATTAATAATAATAATTTTCTTATTTTTACTGAAGTCGAGTTAAATTTAAAAAAAACTGCATTAGTAATTTATATTACACTCTGATATACGTAAATGTAGGGAATTGTATTTTACTCTTCCATTTGTAAGTTTATTTCTTAAATTATAATACCAAAAAAATGATAGAATGACGCATTATTTTAACACAAATTATTTCTTTTCCCTTTATTGGCTATTCTATTATGTTAGTTCTTGTTTTATAGTTTATTAGTTCTTTTACCCATTCTTATTGTATTTATATTGTAAATAATTTGATAAAAAATAGAAGATGTAAACATCTAAAAAGTGAATTATTGTGATCTTTTAAGATAGTATATTATAGAATTTGCAATAATTAATTTAAATTTCAAGTTTGTCTTCTTTTACTAACTCTTTTTGTTAATGTCTAAAATCATAGAATCAATGTTTGAATTGTAAGTTTTTGATCTAAACTCAAAGAGGTCCAACAGATTGGACATTCAGATTGAACATTTATCATCTACAATTGTATCATTTCAAAATTCAATGGTTTAATACATTTGTTAGTACGTAATAATTCAATTCCTTCAAATGGGGAAGTTATAGGAAATATTCATGTTCTGAAAGGTCGCAGAATTTAGGGTTTATTAAATACAAAATAGGCAAACTTTTAATAATGTTGGAATTTCAAAGAACCTGCACCGTATTTACAGATTAAAACACACTTTAACTTTTCCAGAGTGAAAATTAAAATTAACAAACTTCACATGATTTGATTCATAACTATACAAAATTAAACGGCGGCTAAATATTCCTACGTACATCAGTAAAGGGGATCACAGACACAAAATAAATTTAAGATCGCAGAGAACGAATGTCGTAAAATTCTTTTACACAAATCGAACGATAAGGGATTGGAATAGATTGCCTGCAAAAATTTTTGAACCCTTTCCTCGAAGTGTTCAACAATTTAGGAAATTAATTTTGGGTATTTTTAAGTTTATGAGGTAGTTAACTAAGAATATTAAGTTATACAGTGAAGTGAGGTGTAGTGCAGTGTAGAGCAGAAAAATAATGAAGGAAATGTTTTTAGTGTTATAGTGAAGTGAAGTGAAGTGAAAGATGGTGCAGTGCGTTCTTTATTGTATAAACACTCTGTGCGGCTTTAGATGATAGACATTTCTTTTCTTTTTCATGAAATTTAATGTTTTAAGAACCATCAGTTTTTATACTATTAATACTGTTATTGTTATTATCATTTTAGCATTATTATATTATTTGCATGACATCTATTATCTTATTTATGTAATTAACTGCCACCGGGTTACACCCAGTTGCAGTTTAAATAAATTTATCTAAATATTCCCACCTTTGTTTCTATCTACATTTTTTCTACGTTGTAACTGGACGGTAGGTGCTTCCTTCTCAAGGTCCTTGCCTCCCCTCCCACTCTCGGCGAGTTCTTCCGCTTGAGCCAGCGCGCTCTACAGTCGCGGCGCGGCTGAACGTCGTAAGTCACATGTCGCAGACAAGTGAAGAGTGGGCTCACACGAGTGGAAATGCGCGCCGTAGAGATACTGTCACCGGCCGTCACCCGTCCGTCTATACGGAGGCTGCGCAACCGGCAGGACATGTACTTCATCCAAGGCTGCCTCGCTATTCCCCTCAAAGCGCGACTTCTACTTATTCAACAAGAGAAAACGTAGACGGTGCGTTTACATTGTTTATTGTGTGAATCCTCAAAGCGTGTGAACACGCTATGTGATAATTTCTTCCACTACGAACTCTCACGCAGATGATTCATATACAACTCCTAACATGGACGGGAATTTAGAATAGACTGTTGTAGCTTTAAAAACTTTATTGTTAAATAATGGACTCGCTAATTGTATGTCATTGCAAACTATAAAATATATCTGAGCGGGTATTTAGGTTTTAATCTTACAGCATAACTAGCGGTGCAATGGAGTACAGTTTCATTCGCAGCTTGCACGATTCTCTTGTAAAATTATACGCATTAATTAAATTAAAAGCTATTGCCAGTGTCTCTCAATCCTCTTATCCAACAAATCTGAACTGCTGGAAACACATTAATTAATTTTTTTAATTGTGTTTTATTATTTTATTGTTTTTGTACATAGATCAGTTCCTATAAAACTATACATATGCAGTGATAACACTTAACCTAACTTAACGCTAATACAGTGGTCGAGGAAACCATGATGGCACCTCGTAGATATTATTCTAGGTCTGAAACTAATTTACAAAATATGGGGAATGGATATTTATTTTTGATGCGAGTGGGATGAGTGGAGTTTTTACAGAGGTTGAACGAGGATAATGTTTGAATATGGTGAATATTAGAGAGAGAACTTATGGAATAGGTAAGTAATGTAGTGTATGATGAGGTCGAGGTTGAATTCATTATGTAATTGATGATTTGATATGAACCAGGGTGCATTAGTGATGGTACGTAGGAATTGGTTCTGTACTATTTGAATTTTGTTGATGTTTGTTTGCTGGAAACACAGGTCAAAATCTTTAATCAGTACAGTCATAATTACACGTTTCCCTAAAAATTCACAAATTCTTCGGAAAATATAGAACATATTTATATAACATACCAGTTAACAAAATAGTTTTTTTCCCCTTGTAATTTCGATAATAAAGAAGAAAACTTCTGGTTTTAAAATCGAAATATAACTTTCGGATGTTATAATGGGACAGATCTCACCCAATATCGTGATGTCTGTGCCAAATTTAAATTTAAAGAATAAATTTGGAATCATATTTGAAACAATATCTGAAAATGGTTCATAAAGATCCATTTTTGTTTGAATATTCGCGAAATTAGTCAAAATATTAAAAAAATTCATCGAAGAATTAAATGTGTTATGAGTATTATTGAGTATTTTGTTGATTGTTATTTTTTTGTTTGAAAGCTAACAGGAAGTGCTTATACATGTGTGTACGAATGTGGAAACCTGAAAGACAATAATATTTGTGTATTTCTAAATAAAAACTGACAATATTATGTGTAAATATGTTACTCATTTATATTGTAGTTTTAAATTATTTATTTTTTACTGATATGTTATGCTCCTTATTACCTTCGATTCGGAGCTCAGTGTACACTGCACAACTTACTGGGATCGAGAGGATCGTCGTTACGACGGAAATATGAAAACAGTTGAAGGGTGCTAAGCGTTCTCATATGGAGGGAATTACGAGAGGGATATATGAAAAGAAGGACAGACAAGTTAACAACTAGTTGAATAGTAAATAAGTCAAACTGGAAATTAAAATCACGTAAAAAATAAAACCACTTATGTACCACGGGTGTTCACTGGATCTAATGATCTCGAGCGACAAAAGCCCTCGGGCTAAAGGCCCTCGGGCCTTTAATAAACAGCGAATGTTGCACAAGTCATTCCCTGTGCCACAGATTACGTTTTAAGTAGGAAGTGAGTAAGTGTGCAAAGATGATGGGCTGCGACCGAATTCGTTTACTGAAGTCGCTTCTCTGAGAACGCGAGTGAAGTTGCCTTACAATGGCAGGAGAGGAACAGCGAGTTAAAATCGCCCATTCGTCACGAAGGCCATCCTCGTTCATATTTCGTTTCCAAACGAAAGTGGCGATGCCTCGAGAGATGAGCCGGTGCGCGTGGAAGCGATGTGGGAACGCACGCCAGATCGAGCTCAGCACGCACGGAGGACATTCTCATTTTGAGCCAATCCCCTTGGAGCACTCTCGGGGGCTGCGCGTCTTCAAACAGTCTCAGAGCACGCGTTCGGATTTCCAGAGCATTCTGAAGGAGGTCGGGTTTTGTTGGATTTTCGGAACGGTGCAGGTCTCATTTTTGTTGTAAACCCTCATTTTTGGAAAATTGCATAAGTTCAATTTTGGTAGACGTCTTTCTACAACCACATAATTATAGATAGAAATGTTGTTCTTGAATAAAATCTGTTGTTCAAGGACAGATCTTAAAATAGGGTCAATTGAAATTTTTCGAAAATACGAGTAGTTTTTATGAAATTTTGAGGGAAATATAGGCAATTTTTAAATAATTATTCTCTCAAAACGGCTACAATTTTGTTTCAATTTTCTCGTCACAAAGGACGGTAAAAATTGAACCAATTTCGGTGAATTCTCTGCATTTTTTAACATTGCAAAAAATAACATTTGAAAAGTACAATATTGAAGATACGAATTTTTAACTGAAATGAAATCTGCTTAAAATACATCTTTATTAAAGGTATGTAAAATTGAACTTTAAAAAATGAGTAATTTATGCCTTATTTCTTCAAGAATTTAATGAAATTAATAAAAAAAACATTTCTCCACAAATGGCTCCAAATTTTTTCTTTAAAATTTTCCTTAAGATAGAGCAAAGGACAATAAAAAATCTGGCGTATGTGTAATTTTTGTTGAACGGAAAATAAACATGTTTTTTTAGAAAAGAAAAGTCATGTGTTCTCGTCATTTTTTTCCAAGGCTCAGATTGCATTGCAACGCACATCCGAAGCTTACTCATGCGTAGTCATGCAGGGCATGGCAACAGAAGGAGTCACTAACTTCTGTCCCGTGGTACTCACTTTGTCAATGAGTTTCAAAGCGTGCCGTGATATCACTGCCAACAATCCTCGAGTGCTGGAAATTCGCTGGCCTCAAAATCACCCTCACTTATTTCTCCTTCATTGCTCCCACACGTGCCCTATATCACTTCTTCAACCATATTTTCCCAATGCTTAATTTCTCTACCAGACACATTATTATATCACATTACTGTAGTTGTTATCTTCACATGACGAAAAATTCAAGACTGCGACTACCGTTTCAAACAGATACCTATCACTGTGGATGCGGAAATACAGTCGACAAGATGACACAAATTATCTTTTCGCATCTAGATTAATAAGCTAACCAACGTGCTCTTTTTCTGTACTACCAGAACTTAAACGGGGCATAAGAGGACTAGTTCATCTCACTGAAGCACAATTACTTACGCACTTAACACTGATACATAGATATGCGTGTGATGAAATGACTGGCAGTGAGAGAAAGCACGCACCCATGACGCCGCAAACTGACTCCTACCTGTTGATAAGAGACACGGAATGTAAATACTAAGTACAGAAACGGGAGAAAGCAAGGAATTACTCTCAATAGTGCTTTAAAGACGACCATTCTGATAATGAACATCTTCGATATGTGAGAATGAACTACTGAGATAAGCACAATGGTGGCGGAGAAAATTACCGCTTAAAATATATTGCATTGCAAATTAGTCACTTTAAAATCTGTTACGAACAATGGTACCCCATGAAGTTCAGTGTAAACTAGTGGTTCTAAAACAGCACGTGCCAGATTGCCACACGTCTGGGTCGAGCCGCCAGTACCATCATGCGAACATGGCGTTAGTGGTCTGCGGAAGGTCGTACCCACCGCCAGCGTGGGACAGGGCCTCGCTATCACACTCCGGCGAGGGAAGATCGACACCTCTACCGTATGGCCATCACCGATCGCACAGCGACATCCACCACGTTAGCGCAGCAGTGGAATACAGTGACAAGTCACAGCATGTCCGCCAGCAGTGTTCGGCGCCGTCTTGTGCAAAGGGGCTTGATTGCTCGCCACCCCTTGTTGCGCCTTCCACTGACTCTCAACAACAGACGCCTCCGACATCTGTGGGGCGTCGAACATCGACATTGGCGGGCTGAGTGGCAGCAAGTCATCTTTTCCGACGAGTCCCGCTTCAATTTGTCCAGTAACGACGGTCGTATACGTGTTCGACGACATCGCGGTGAACGCAATCTGGAGGGATGCATTCGCCAGCGTCATACCGGCCCAACACCCGGTGTAATGGTATGGGGTGCCATTGGCTACCACTCACGGACCCGCCTACTCCGCATTGAGGGAAATCTCAACGCCCACTGGTACATCGAGGAAGTCGTGAGGGCGGAGGTCGTGCCCTTCGTACAACGCTCGCCTAGAGCGATATTCCAGCAAGACAATGCGCTACCCCATATCGCTCGCATCGTGCAACGTGTGTTCAATGAACACCAGATTCAGCTCCTTCCGTGGCCGGCTCGTTCACCTGACATGTCGCCAATTGAACATGTGTGGAGCATGCTTTCCCAGAGGCAGGTCCGCCAGGCACCTCCGCCAGCTTCCACCGCCGAACTCTGGACGCGGCTTGAAGGAGCATGGCAGGACCTGCCACAAGAAGCGATACAGACTCTTATTAGCTCAATGCCGCGCCGTGTACAGGCTCTTGTGGATGCGCGTGGTGGCTTCACAACTTGCTGACTTGGCATGTATCCATGTATTTGATGGTACTGCAAATGAAATAAAGTAGTGCCTGTGGCATGGGTGCACAGTACATTGAATATCATTTCCCTAGATCCATTCGTTCTTGGTGTTGCAATTTCCACAAACAGTAGTGTAGATATGCGTGTGATGAAATGACTGGCAGTGAGAGAAAGCACGCACCCATGACGCCGCAAACTGACTCCTACCTGTTGATAAGAGACACGGAATGTAAATACTAAGTACAGAAACGGGAGAAAGCAAGGAATTACTCTCAATAGTGCTTTAAAGACGACCATTCTGATAATGAACATCTTCGATATGTGAGAATGAACTACTGAGATAAGCACAATGGTGGCGGAGAAAATTACCGCTTAAAATATATTGCATTGCAAATTAGTCACTTTAAAATCTGTTACGAACAATGGTACCCCATGAAGTTCAGTGTAAACTAGTGGTTCTAAAACAGCACGTGCTTTGTCCCCCATATTTTCACGCAAAATTGCGCGAAAAGTATTCAAATTTTCGAAGAATTGCACATGACCTTATTTCAAAGTCTATCTTTAAGGAAAAGATTTTATTAATGGACAACTATCTTTAATCATTTATATCTAGGAAGACTCCGAAAAAGTTTTGAACTTTTGCAATTTTCGAAAAATCAGGGTTTTCAATTAACATGAGACTTGCACCATTCTCGTAAACATCCTTTATACTACCAACAAGAAAATTTAAGCAAAAGCGATGATGCCATTTTTTTTTAAAATTTGAAAACAACCCAGGGGCTGTATAATATGAAATGTACTCCCCAAAATTCGGTTTAGCCGCTAATGTTGTTTACAGACGGACAGACCGACGGACAGACGGACACACAAATACACGTTTGTTGTCATTCGAGTTTTCGGACCCGTAAAACATGGATTGTGACTATACCACATGATAGAGGATTTTTTTCTAAATTAGCATTTGGATTTATCCACTTTTTGGTTACTAGGTCCCTATAACAAGAATTTTTTGCCGAAAATTCGCCTTTTTTCGCTCAGCATTACATAAGTTTCTCTCTATTCTGTAGAGAGAAAGTCAAAGAAGAAAGAAATATTGTTAATATTTATGTCTTCTGTGTTTTATATCGAGTGTACTGACACACTGAGGTAGCTCAGGGCAACGATAGTTGCTTCTGCAATGTCTCTGAACGGGATGCCCTATGGTTCGAGGTCCGATAGGTGTGGATTTTTGACACTGGCTCTATAGCTAGGTCCAATTCACCCACCATCTGGAGGAGAATTCAAGCAACGGCTGCTCTGGTCGGTAGTTTTCCGTGGTTTCACCGATCAATACCACTCGAATGCCGAATAGAACCCTAACGAATGGACTACAGATCGCATGCGATATTTCCTTCCTCTTCCTTGTCCCATCCTCGCTCCTTACTTACCCGCACTTATACTTTTATGCGTTACACTACTACACATACTGCGAGATTAGTTGGGAGCTAGAGTCCTCGGCGAGATCCTGTCGTCAAAACTATCTGGGATATAAACTGCACTAAACGTAGGGATTAATATCAGCTGACGTACTTGGAAACAAAATAATCAAGCTATGAATCGAGTTCAGTGCGAATGGGTGAATTTCTTCCGAATATCATCTATCAGAACAGTCAGAAGAGTTTGTAAGATGTTAGGTTGGCTTCGCAAATGCACCAGTAATATTTAAAAAAATCGGCTCTATTGGCTGTGAATACTCTGTCATCATACACTGTCTTGTGTCTTCATTTCCTTTAAGAATTTTTTTAAGAAGATTTCTTTTAAGAACTCAGAATATAATTCTTGTTATCTCGTAGATACACAGAAGCCTCGCCGTGTGCCCGTCTTGAGCTAATCTCTCCCCCACAGAAAAAAAAAGTTCGTGGCCGTGTGTTGCCGCCGCGTACGCACGGCACGCTGTCTGCGTGAGTGCGCGTGCGTGAGAAGACAATCGGGTCGCGTGCGGCGGCTGCCCCGGGGTCGATTCCCAGCGGCCGCCGGATGCCCTGCTCCACTTGGCCAGCGCGGAGCTCCGCTTCCGACTGGTCGCACTTCCCCCGCCCGGGGGGCGTGTCCCCTCAGCTCAGTAGATCGAGAGGATCGTGGTCACGATGGGATTCATTGATTGTTAGTGATTCCGGGCGCGTCAACTACTATGATCATCGTAAGTGTAGGGGGTGTTTTTGCTCGGGAGGTGTCGGTGATGTTCCCGCGATGGATGGCCAGATCCGGAGCCAACCTACCATCCACTAGTAGGGTTTCCCCGACCAAGTATCTCCCACCAGCGAGAATACTGCGCTCAAATCGGATCAAAGTGGAATTACGATCCAGTTTATTTTAAACAATATTCCACGAAAAAAGACTACTAATAAAAGAAATTAAAGCTGACAAGCATAATATAACATAAAATACAGTTTTAATGTACACAATCAAACGAAACATTTTCTAGAACGATTCTTAATGATTAATTGTCAATACTTGGTTTGTAAACTTCTCTGTGATTGGTGAAGAACCTGTATCATAATGAAATCTGTATCGTAATTAGTATCATTATGCAACTGGTTGCAGCCATCAAATGACGCATTATAGAATGGAAGTAGAAAAAGAAATAAACCGTTTTATTATATAATATCCACATCCACATTTTGTACAGAAAAACAGTCTAGAAACATCAATAAAAAATTTGCAAAGTGTAAACTGTAAACTGAAATTTGCTATCGCGTTCGTATGACAGATTTCTGAGTCTCGCTCCAAGCGGAAGGCTGGATAGTCAACACAGGCGCGGCGGAGGCGATTACTTATTATGCATCGACATGGCGTCGTATCGCGTCGGCGTCGGCCGCGTAGGCAATTACGCCTCTTAAAGCGACGCGCACGCCCTTGAAGGCGCTCGGATCGGAGGTCGGGGGGAGGGGACGGCGTGGACTCTAACGCGTGGGCGAAGGTAGCGCCCTTCCGCTTGGCTGAGAATGAAAACGCGCCGCATAATTAGGAACTAACTGACAGGGGAATCCGGGAGGCGGGGGCAACTGGAAAACTTGCCCCAGGCTCTGATGTTGTTTAAATTCAAAAATATGAAAATGCATTTGCTTCTAATTGAAATTAACCATTACAATGAGCTTTGCACACAGTCAGATATTTTATAATATAATTCTGTCATAATTTAAACGAAATTGTTACACATAAGCTGTTTAAAATTAAACAGTTTATGTGTAATTGTAAACAATTATATTGTTTTTCAATAAGTTATGTTTTGAAGAAAATTAACTTTAGTTTATCTGCACACAAACGCACACACACAAAAACATATATGTATATTGAAGTAAGGGGTCTCCATAATTTTACTGCCCAAGGCCTCTGGTTTTCTTTGGACACCTCTGCTAACTCACCTGGGTGATTAAGGAGGCTGAGGTGAAAGGGCTGAAGAGATGTGGGTACCCATTCCCCATTGAGGATACTTCTTACCATATCAGGACTTACGATAGCAAATTAGTAAAACGAAAACTGCTCAATTCATTCCACGCCCCTTCAGTTTAAGTTGCGAATGAAGAACGCAACAATGTACTGTGCATTATTCATTCTCATTGCATACGGTTGTCAACGTTGAGAAACACTATGAGATGATTGAAGACTAATTTCAACCAGAATTAATACATTTTGCCTCCCCTCCTCCTACGAAAAAAACAACAGTACAATACAAAAATTGAAATTTAATGCTGGAAAGTGTTCGATGCTTTAACTATTCAGTTGCGAACGTCAGAAACTCTTTTGTTGTCGCGCTCGCGGAGTGCCACCACTGTCAAAACGTACATCGCGTTTCCTCTGTTGTTTTTAGTTTTGATTCAAATAAATATTTTGTTCGCTAGCAATTATGGAATAAATATCGACCTTAATAACGTGCAGATGTGACCTTCAGAGCTGAACGGAGGAGACAACGAGGATAGCAAGCCATTTTATAATTTCCCCAGGAATATATCACACCTTTAAGAGTAATTATTACTAAAAAAACGTAAATTTGAAGAGATGCTTTGCGAAAAAAGTTTTTAGATGATGTGAATGTAAAATAAATGGTTTGCAGTCACCACGCCAAGAAAAAAAGATTAGAATAGAGAGATCCCTATTTTTTAGTATAAGATTGGAACATTCCAAATATATAGAAAAAATAATCAAGCTTTAAGTGTACATTTTCTAATAAAACAAGTCGATCTCCGGGCTTGTTGAAATGCTCCCACTGGAACTCTATGGTGCCGGCAGGTGTGGTGACCTCGAATTGCATAGATAGCAATGTGATTTGAAAATAATTGGTATAATTTTACTTTTGAAGTGAAGTGGTTAATTTTATTCCGCAAAATTTATTCATTTCAAGATGATTCGTTTCATTCACTAATGACGAAAGATCAAGACTTGCAAGAACGAATGTCTGCTTGTCGTTTCCTGCTACTCATTAAAGTCTTGTTGTTGAGCAATTTAAAATAATTGCGTGGTAATAACTCATACATATTAAGTAGAATTTAGTATACATTAACGCCTATAGTAACCATTCAACATTTCAAAAGCACTTAGCAAATAACGTGTAATGATCGCTCAGAACTAATATACCAGCTTAATTTTTTTTGTAATGAAAATGACATGCCTCCAAGTAATGAATTCGAAGAAGAATTATTATGTAACGCAATTCTAAGTCGAACAGTGTAAGAAGAATGCTAGTAAACACCAAAATAGATAAAAAAAAATGTTGGCGTAAACACTTATATTATACATAATGTTTCATTCGAGAGTGACGTTTGCAATACCGATGTGGGGATCTCATTTTCAATAACACATATTCATGTTGCCCGTTAGCATGACAAGGAACTGTCTAAGAATTTGCTCCGTGGATCAAGGGAAACTGGATAAATACCCATTTAGGATGAGAGTCATTGAAAAAAATATTGTTTAAAATATTTGATGGGTACTGTTACCATCATTACGAAAGTTCGCGATAAACGTTCTATGAGCAGTCAAAGAAGTCAGGATGCTAAGAACGTACACTTTTTACAAAGCGACCCCCTTCATTAGTAGTTTCCTCTGGACGAACCCTAAAATTGCATCGGAGCAACAACGCACAGATTTTATTTACATTTTGCAAAATCGCCTGTAAATGATCAGCATTTATTTTTTCACGTAAGTGTAATGCAAAAGCAAAGAGCCAACCGCCTATCGAGCGTCCAATAGCCCGGATCCCTATCGTCCTCACAGAAATAGAAAAATTTATATTTTTCTGAAGTCTGTAGAGGGACGTAAGGTCCAAAGTTGAAGCTATCAGTGCGAGTTGGCACGCGGATCAAAATGAAATCTCCTCAGCTTGCAATTGATCATTCGCCACAAGAAAATTGTTTTGAAAGCAACCCTTTAATGTATACGTGTCATACGTTTAGAAGAGCATAGGGAAGTAAGTTTGTTTTTGTCAGTACTTATATTTTTTCTGTTATTTATCTTTGCACATCTTATTTTAGAGTCAAGTTTTCACACGAGTACCAATATTTTGTCACAAGTGCGCGTCCACGCTGCTGACAGTTCTATTTGACGGCACTAGTTTATTCTCGTTTCGACCGTTGAGCCGAGCACTTCTTTGTCAGTAGTCGCCTTCCCTCGCACTGAAGAGGCCAAGCCAGTCGCGGTTCGGTCTTCCATATGCAAAGTGTTGTGTCTGTGGTTGTGATTATGTAAACTAATACTTACTCAGTGTTTTGGTGGCAAGTGTATATGTGCAGCAAAGTGTTATACATCTTGGCAAAGTAACTATAGACCCGTCTTCATGCGCTGGCGTAGGCCAAAACGTATCTGAATCTCTTAACATATTGAATTTGGCACACACAATGAGCTGACGTTGACTTATTTACTGCAAACATGGGGTCATCAAACTGGGTCATCAACAAGTTTATCGGCAAAACTTGAAGCTACTAAACATGCATCTTCAACTAAATGGACAACACCACATCTCAATAGGTGCAGAACTCTGTTTACTAAGTGGACCGTCCTCCAACGGAAATATTCATTCTGATTCAACAGCAAGGGATCGTCCTCAGGCAAGTACATTCATGAATGTTTCTTAACCTGTAATTTATTCGTCCAAGAGACAGCATAGTGACAATGACTTATACACGGCAGTATAACACGCATAAAGTAACCAGTCAAGATCAAAGTGTAGCGTAAAGTAAATTTCCACTTACAATAGTTTCAGCGCCTTAGAAAATCTCCAAGACTCCGAGAAAAATAAAACGGTTAATCCAGTTTTTGTGTATAACATTGATAATCTCATCGAAATTCACGATTTCTTGAAAAGTACCCACAAAAGTGAATTTTCTCCCGAGTTAAAATTTGTCAAGGTTAAAATTCAAACGGTTAACTGTGAAGACTACAAACTATTAATGAGTACACTACATACTAAGAACAAACCTTTCCCTACTTATGTGGACCCATTACCACAAAATGTATTTCTTGTAGTGAAAGATGTTCATCAATCCCTTACTGATGAACAAATTCTCGCAGAATTTAAATAAAAAAATCTTCAGGCTGTGAAAGTGAATAGACTTCATAAGAAAAGTCGATCAATTCCTGTCTTGTCTGTGATAATAATAGGATAACTACAACTTAAATGGAACTTTTAACTTAAGGGAGTATCATTGTCAACTTCTTTAGTCATTTAATTCAATCATTCCTCCCTACTTCAATTGATAATATCAAAACCTCAATAATTAAATATATTTTCCAGAATCATATTTGAAGCACCTTGCTTAAACAACCTAACGTTTTTAGTCTGGAACTGTTGAGGTATTTTCAATGAACGTTCTGATTTAAAACTCTTTCTCACTCCACATATATTGACAACATGTTTAACCGAAACTGACTTAATTTCTTTAAAACATTTTACATATCAAAGTTATTAGTGTCACAGACATGAAAGGCCAGGGATATTCCAGCAGGCGGAATTTTAATTCTAGTGAAATCGGGTATTCTACACTGGACGGACATCATCAACAACTACATTGAATAACATTAAAACCAAGGCTAGATACAATAGCGATAACAATCAACATTGAAAACGGTAATAACTTAATAATAATTTCAGCCTATAGGCCACCTAATAAACAAATGACTTCAACGGTCTTCAAGACATTATCAAGCTAAAGGCTACTATTCCATATCTTACGCGGCGATCTAAACACAAAACACACTTCATGGAGATGCAGAATAATTAAACTAGCAGGAACCTTCCTCTTAAATCTCGCAAAGCAGTTGAATATAAAGTTTATTGTGCCTATTGACCCTACATATTTTCCTTTAATGTGAATTACTTTCTCGATATTCTAGATATTGCGGTAAAAATTTAAATACTTGTATGATAAAATTAAATATGACCATAACCCAAGGATTGTAACATCTAAAACAATTAGTTGATTACCAAATTGTCTGCATTTTCGCGTGTAACGGGAGAGGCGGCTCAGGGCGTCAGTTTTCACTGCAGTGCCTCTGACCGGGAGGTCCTAGGTTCGAGTACCCACGGCGGCAGGATTTTCGACAATAGCTTTTCAGCTAGGTCGAATTCAGTCGCTGTCTGGAGGAGAATTCTAGCGACCGGCTGCTCTGATGGGTAGTTTTCTGTGGTTTCTCCGATCAACACCTGGCGAATGCCGGAGCAGTACTCTAACAAACGGGCCACGGACCGCGCGCGATCTTTCCTTCCTCTTCCTTGTCCTATCCTCTCCCTTTCACATTTCACCACTTACTTACTTTTCATATTTTTGTTCAATATCTCTCCGAGATTAGATAAGGATAAAATATTTCCTATATTTACTTGTCTCATCTACCATATTATTTCTAAACCCATTATCGCCTTCTAACAACTGTTTCTAGAATTATCCTCTCAACAGCCTTGGTTAGAGGTTTCAGTTGACAAAATTACTATAAGGAAGGTGACGAAGTTACACTTTGTTGTACAAAATCAGTCGGCGAATGAACTAAAGAGCCTCGCAGCTGAACGTTTTCTCTGTTATTGTAAAAAAAATCAATAAAAAAGCCTGGGATTTCAGTCAGTAAGCCCAGTATTCGAATAGACCGAAAAACACAATCAAATATTTGCATTATTCAATCAAAATTGAAACTGTTTCATTGTTTTCCCGAGTTCTTAGATTTCTAAGAAAAAATATAGTCACTTCTCATGCGCCCGGAGGCTACATTGATGTTTTCTTGTGTGCACTGAAAATTAGTCATATAGATATTTGTCTAATTTAAAATATTTTCGATGTTATGCCACTTACGAAAAATGAAAAGTTATGAAATGTTTATTTCATGCGGCTAATTCCATTATTTGAATTATATTTACTTTGAACAAACAAAAGAATATGAAACGAAAAATAAATTAGTGCCCGTGTTTAGTAAACATGATTTACTCTGACATGAGTGTCAAAGTTCTGCACGCTATTTGCTTGATGTTCTCATCAGGCCATATGAGTGAGAAGTGATCAATATTCAGTAGATTTTAAATGCATAAAAATACATTTTAAGTTGCAATTTTGTGATCAAGTTAGTAATTCATACTTAGTGCTGTCTCGTATAACCTTGTAAACTTTGATTCGATTAGAGTTCAGAAATCAGATTTCTCCGATGAGGAAAATAAAACTTGTTTGAAGCCAACAGAACTACATGTTGCATGTTGCTGCACCCACATGAAGTCAACTGAGCGGTATACTGCATGTTTCTGTAACAACAAAGTGTTCTTGTTTGAAGTACTTGCTTGAAGTCAAAACGCTGCAGTAATGAAAAACTACCACAAAAATTATTCATTTTTTCATAGCATCGTAAAGGTTTATTGCATAACTACAATTTGGATTCACTAATCAGGAATCAGTTCAATTTTATATTTCCCTTCTTTCATCAAACACATTCATTCCAAGAACGTGAATGTTGTTGGGGTTTTGATTATTTTCTCAGTGACCCCTTTTTAGACGAATCCTATTTTTCTAAGCTAACATTCACTTTTAAGCGGGAATTCACGCAAAGGCAACTAAGGATTTCGGAGTGCAACCAGTAGAAAGTATGTACGTATTGGGCGTTAATGGGTAGGTAGTCCGACTTCGCCGGCCAGGTACTAGTGCCCCCCTTGCCTGAGTCTAGTTAAATTCCCATACTTAAGGGTAAGAGCGACATGAGGTGAACATGCCGTTTTCTCTTCCCCGTAACTAGCAAGATCCTCCTGCTTGAGCTTTTCTTCGTCACACAGCTACAGAAACTGGGACCATTTTAAAGGAAAGCTACAATTATTTTTGCCTCGATCTGGAATCGAACCCGCGGACCACTCACGGGAAGCTAGTACGCTGCCCATGAACTATCCCAGACGCTGTAATAGAAAGTGATACCACTAATAACACTTCCAGTGCGCCGATGGCGGGTAGGTTAGCGAGCACGCCATCGCGCAGTGCTCCCTGGTGGCTGGGCCCGACTGTACCTCGTCGGAGGCGGCGGCGGGGGCAGCGGCGGCGGCCATCGCGGGCAATCAGCGCCGGGGCTAATGTCATCCACTTGTTCTTGCGCCGCCTCCGCCGCCATCGCCGCCACCGCCCGAGGCCGCGCCCGGCTGCGTCGCCCCGCGCACAAAGGAATTAAATCTTTAACATTCCATTACGGAAAGACACGCTTTGTTTTTGGCCCCGGGCAGCGCCGGTCCCTCCGCCCCCGACCTCGCCCGCGCCATCGCCCGCGCCCCGCCCCCCGCTCACGCCGCCGCCCGGAGCCCAACCCGAGGCCCCGGCCACGGCCTCCCAAACACAGAGCGCGCGGGCGGCCCGCACTTTTCAGTTTACCCACTTTTAAACGGTTCCCCCCAGGAGGCGGCTATTTCACCCTCCCGCGGCCTTTGTCGCCCGGCGCACCGCATCGACCGGCACCATTAGAAATGGCGCGGCATTACGTAACCGATTACTCGTGCAAATCCACCTTGAGGTTCGCCTAAAGTGTCCAATTACATCGTTTCACTCTCCCATTACTCAGAAGCGGAAAATGGGATGATCATTTCAGCCCGAGGAGGAGCCGCGCAGAACACACTATTACACAAACTGCCCCGCTGTAGCCAATTACGTAATTGTAAACAAGTCGCGTCGGACGCGGTACGAACAGCTGTCGGCGGCGCCGCCGCGTGTGACTGATGAAAGTGATTTTTTGGAGAAGTCGGCGCAGCGCGGCGCGGAGCGGCCGGAAGCGTCTCGTAAAGAACGGCCCCTGCATCGGCGGCGCCCCCACGGCCAACTTCGCCTCGCCGCGCCTCGCAGCCAAGGCTCCGACGCCCACAACGCAGCGAAGCACCCACGTGGAGAGCTCAACGGCGAGCGGCCATTTGCACAATAGCGGATTAAAAGGTGCGGATTTATTGGTTGATTAGTGATTTCGGGCGCGCCAACTCCTGAGGTCATGAGGGTCCGTAAGTGTGCTGCATGTTTTTGTCGCGGGATGTGGTGGTGGTGATGACCTTTCTTCACTGGATGGTGAGATCCGGCGCCGACCACGCGCCGACGCACTCACGTGGATTGGTCAATGGCGAGTGGCCATCAACACAATAGTGGTTTAAAAGGCGCGGATTGGTTGATTAGTGATTCCGGGCGCGACATCTACTAAGGACATTAGTCCCATGAGTGAAATGCATAGTTTTGGCACGAGAGGTGGTGGTGTTGGTGGTGGTGGTGGTGGTGGTGGTGGGGTGGTGACCTTTCCTCGCTGGATGGCGAGATCCGGCGTCGACCACGCAGCGACGCACCCACGTGGATTGCTCAGCAAGCTCAGGCAAGCGGCCATCCGCACAACAGCAGATTAAAGGTGCGCATTTGTTGGTTGATTAGTGATTCCGGGCGAGAAAACTCCTGAGGTCATGAGGCCTGTAAGTGTACTGCATGTTTTTGTCGCGAGAGGTAGTGGTGACCTTCCACGCGGGATGGCGAGATCCGGTATCGACTTACACGTCAGCTTTAGGGGATTTTCCTGAACCAAGTCTCTACCACCAGAGTTGCCCCGCCCTATCCGGGACAAGTTCTAAGCTCCCGACAGGTCTCCCAACATTTATAGGGTAGTGCGTGTGAGTGTAAGTGTATGGAAGTCAGGGAGTGAGGATAGGACAAGGAAGAGGAAGGAAAGTTCGCGCCCGACTCGTGGCCCGTTTGTTAGAGAACTGCTCCGGCATTCGCCTGGGGTTGATCGGAGAAACCACGGAAAAATATCGATCACTGCAGTCGGCAGCTAGCATTCTCCTCCAGACAGCGGCTGAATTCGATTTTTCTATAGTGGCCGATGCCATTGAGTCATTGTTACACCTCCTGCCTTATAAAATGAATCTTATTAACAGTGGTAAGCACATTTCTGAGCCCACGAGCCACGTTGAGAAGGACGTTCGCGAATTAATGAAAAGTATTTATTTTGAAATGTAGGAGGTGTAACAGTGACCGAGGTGTAATGGCCACTACAGAAAAATCGAAGCATAGCTATGTATGCAGCTAGTGTCGAAAATCCTGCCACCCTCTGGACTCGAACCCTGGAGCTTCCCGGTCAGCCGCACTGCAATGACATCAATTCATGCCCTGAGCCATCTAGACCGCTAATAGGCGCGGATTGGCAGCCAGGAACGATCGAATCCTGTGCTAACGGAGCATTGGTTTTTCTTCTAGCCATCTTCTATATCTTACGTTTTTGCCGCCAAACAACTCATCTTTGCACTTTTAGCCACACTCACACTCACAAGTTCTGTCACCCGTTCCAGGCGAATCCTATTGAGCGAATTCGTCGGAGCATTGATTCCATCATTGCCCTAGCATTCCCAAAATACCACATTAAGCAATGGATCTTGCAAGAAGCAAAAGCTCTAAGAAGTAAAGTGAGAGGAAGAAAATTGTGATGAATACATGAATTATTAGATCATTATGCTAATAGTGATTTAGGATTTGTAAAAGCAATCCCAATACAATTATACGCAGTGCCAGAAAATTAAACAAATTTCGCTAGGTATTGTGACCAACTTTCTGATAACATGACGGATTTCTTACGAGTTTTATCACTTAATGAGAAGGTAAACGTATTGTTTTTGAATGAACATACTTTTCTTTCAATTCTTATGATACAAACTTTTGTCAATATTTACATAAACATGCATTAAACAACTATCGTGTTTAAATCACGCAAGTGTCTAACAATGGTAATATATTTCAAACTTTCTTTTTCGCGTCGCTTTCTTTGTCTATTCAGGTAAGAGGTAGAAAGCATGGATAACATCATTCTGTAAACCATTATTCACAGTCATTGTTAAATTTCATACTATCCTTTGTTTGGGCAAGAACTTTTACATCAGCAGTGGTTTAAAACCTCTTTCGATCTTTCAGAAAGAAACCGTTCGGAAGATCACGAAGAAACTTTCATTTCAGGATTACTATTACAATTTTCCTCGTATTGTTCATGGGCTGCAATACTGGCATAGCTCGATATGCACTAATTTTGAATTCTGACTGTTTTTTTATAATCACGATTACGAACAGAACTCCTATGAAACCATTTAGGAAGCGACAAGTGCCTACTTGTTGCCACTGCAGCGTCAGTAACCGGGAGGTTTTAAGCTTCGAGCACCGACGATGTCGATTTTTCAACACTATCTAGATAAGTGGAATTCAGTCTGTGTCTAGACGAGAATTGTAGCGGCGGGCTGCTCTTATCATTAGTTATCGGTGATAATACAATAGCCCGAGCAGTACTCTAACTAATGGGCCACGTACCGCGCGCGTTTTTTTCCCTCATCCTTATTCCATACTCTCCCCTTACACACTCACACACTCACACACACACACACACACACACACACACACACGCACACGCACACGCACACGCACACACACACACGCGCGCGCGCGCATTCACTATTACATGTCGGGAGACCGGTTGAAAGTCAAGAGATTGTTCCGGCTGGGGAGGTGCCGCAATGGCGGAGATACCTAGAGGAAGGAAACGGCCGCCAACCGACGTGTAGGCCGATGCCAGGTCGCAAGTTCTAGCAGTGAAGGAACACCGCCATCTCCCGTGCTATAATAGTTCTACGTTACGGGTCTACTGATCATAGCAGTTCGCGCGTACAGGACTAAAATAATCAATGGCATTCTTCTAAGAAAGAATAGTGAATGATCACCTATGCATTTTGTTATATTAATTTAAAATACAAATTAATCGATATATTATCTCGATTCAAACTCCACAACTCTAGAAGCTATACATACATACATACATATTCATAATTTTAGAAAACACTTTTGGGGTTGTATAATGTACCGATAAACACGTTGTACGTCTTCGTATATCTTTGACCCGAACAAGGTCACTGAGATCCCGGAAGATGGACGTGAAAAGCACTGGGGCAGCTCTAATCTCCATCCGACAAGTTTGTGGTCTTTTTATCTGTAACCACATCGCCACTGACAAGGTTGAAAACGGTGTAATCCTGATGTAGCTCCCATTGTATTCATAAGGAACTTCCTCGTACGTATGAATTTTTATTCTTTGGCAATTACTCGTACCTCACGTATGTCGACAGACATTTCAGTCTTGTAACACGTCTACCTTCATGTTGTTTGCATGCGGGGTACAAATCATGCCAAATTTTACGCTCCGGTGTGCGCAAATGTTGTGTTTAACACCTAATTTCTCGGTGTTACATCTGTGTAGTGAAGTGAGGCGAAGAGAAGCAAAGAAGTGGCGTGTGATCTGATGCATGCAGATATGTCATCTCCACAGGAAACTTTCAGTCATATTTGGCAGAGTAGTATGTAAGATTATGTGGTGATATTAAATACAAATAGTTTAATAGAGCAGTTTGACCCTGAGGGTTGAAAGGAGTTGGATTAAATGGAATGATATTTTAAATGCTTTATCACTATTACACTTTGTCATCTGCAACGTGCAATAACAAAAATGAAACGTTGCAATGCGACGTAGTTTGAGAATTGCACTATACATGACATATGACTGTATATTTATAAAACTTAACTACTATACGTTATCAAAGTTTATTAAGTTAATGTTAGATATCTTAATTTCATATCATTCTTGAGTCGTTTAATGTATTATAAGTCATCGGCGCACAAGAAAAGTGAAACATCACAATAATTGTAAATTTCCAGACGAACGCTTTGGATGTCAGTGAAGCCGTTTATCTCACGGTCGACGGCCATATCCAGACTGTTTTGAGAACCATATTTACGAAATTTTTACAAGTACAAATATCTATTGAATCTCGCGAGATCTCTAAAGAAACTAGACACTACCCTGCAGAACATGAAGAAATAGGGAATCCTCAATTGGTGATATTTACCAAAATCCATTAGTACGTGACCAGTTTCAGCATTACTAACGACCTTAAAGAGGGATCTCTTCACAACACAAAGTGATGAGTGGTGTGTATATATCAGGGTGAAATTTAAATACTGAAGGGCCCCAAAAGCCATGTTCCCTCCTCCTCATCCGGAAAAAAAATCTTTCAATTTTTTAATTTATATATATATATATATATATATATATATATATATATATATATATATATATATTTCGTCAGTGAGTCTCTGTCAAGTTTTTCTTTAGAAACCTCTGTCACTGTTCATTATGGTTTGGAATATTTGGAAGTCAGCTTCAACAATTTATAGATTCAGTTGCAAAATTTATTGTAAAGTGAATATTAAACTAATTTAAATTTCTTCAAATATTTAAAAAAAAATTCATTTTTAAGTACAAACGTATTAGTACAATAGACAACACCCTTAAGTATTTTTCAGATGTAAACATTTTCTGACATTTAAAAAAATATTACGTCTTTTTTCTGTGGCGTGGTGCTGCCGATGGATGAGGACTCCTACATAACAGCTTTTTTGGCTTGTAGGTAAATCTGCCTCTGGTGTAGACGTTGATAATCCTGGAAACCTCGTGACTTCCGCTCCTCTCGGCGTCCATTTTCTCCGTCAGAGGCTTCCTTCTGGGTATCGCGGCGCCGTCTGTCCGTCGGTTCCTCCGTCTGCCTTATGTAAACTCTTTTATACGCCCGGAATTGACGGCGAGAAACTGTGTTTTGGCGGTAATTAACGTCCATTTAAGGTCCTAGAAGAGATATATAATTAGACGAAACGTGTAGAGCTATTAAAGGGACGAGATAGCGGCGAGGCGGCTGCGGCAGTCGTCGTAAGAAAGACAAGTAAAAATGATGGGAAATAAATTTAGCACGCCCTCTGCCGGATGCGGCCTTGTCGCGCCAGATAAGCCGCGCGCGTCGTTAGGTGACGGGCGGCGCGGGCGCCCTCGAGCCGCCACAGTGGCGGCGCCCCCCGGCCGCAGGGCGCAACTGGGCGCTTTCTGGAAAACAGGCAGAAAGCAGCGAATGCATTTGCTCTGGAAAAGTCAGGGGGGAAATGAGGAAAAAACAGGGAATGTCGTTGGAAGTCAGGGAAAAATTAGGGAAAATCAGGGAATGCCGTTGTTTTGGAAAAGTCAGGGTAAAATGAGGTAAAATCAGGGAATGTCCTTGGAAAAGTCAGGGAACAATTCGGGAAAATCAGGGAATGCCATTGCTCTGGAAAGGTGAGGGAAAACATGAGGGAAAATCAGGGAATGTCGTTGAAAAAGTCTGGGGAAAATTAGGGAAAATCGGGAGATGTCATTGCTCTGGAAAAGTCAGGGGAAAATCAGAAACTTTCATTGTTCTGGAAAGGTCAGGAGAAATCATGAAATTTCATTTTTCTAGAAAAGTCGGGAAAAATTAGGAATTTTCATGACTCTGGAAAAGTAATAGGAAAGAAAGGAAATTTCATTGCTCTGGAAAATTTCATTGCTCTGGAACAAGTCGGGAAAAATCAGGGAAGTTCATTACTCTGGAAAAGTCCGGAAAAAATGAGGAAAAATCAGCCTTGGGCGCAGGACCTGCTGTTACTTCCCGTGATCTCCAATTCGACTGACTCTTTGAGATGACTCTGGGAGTTCCGGCTTTCAGGCTGTTTTGTCTTTTATTTTTATTATATTGTTAACTTCGTTTCCAGTTAAATATTTATTTTAATTGATAAAAATTGCCACAGTCAAATTCCATTTTGTTGTGCACGAATTTAATATTAATGCTTACTAAACCAGCTTGTTTAACAACATCGGCTTTTATTCGATGTATTATCAATATCGATGTTTTAATTTTTTGAACTTCGTTTTGTTATCGATGTCACATCACCGCGCCGCTAACTCGGAGAGCCGGGTAACGATGGATCGGTTAGCGCGCTTACCTCTCCAGAATGATTAGCTTTCCTTGGCTCTGCAACAATCCGCCCGTTTCATTCCTTGATTATTTCGTCTCTCCGGATGCATTAACTGCATGGGTCGTTAGTTCCGTGAGTGTAGTGTATGTTATATCGCGGTAGATCGTTGTGATATGCCCTCCCCCGCCAGAACTTGGGATCAGCCGATCTACAAGTCCGGTTGCGAGGTTTTCCCTCCAGCTATCTCCTCCAGCGAGGCACCGACTTAGTCGAGACAAGTACTAAGCTTCGAAGTGGTCTCCAGATTTATTGATTATTGATTCCGGGCGCCGCAACTGCTAAGGACATTAGTTCCGTAAGTGTAGTGCGTGCTCTTCCTTCGGAGGTGGCGGTGACCTTCACCCGCTGGATGGTGAGATCTAGCCACAACCTACCTTCGTGGCTAACGGAGTTTTTCTCAACCAGGTATCTCCCACCAGTGGAGCACCGCCCCAGCCAGGACAAGCTTTAAGCTCCCGACCGGTCTCCTGATATGTGCTGGTGGTATGGTGCATGTGCGTGTTTGTAAGGGAAGAGTGGACGGGACGAGGATGAAGAAGGAAATATTGCGCGCGCTCTCTGACCTGCTTTTTAAGGTACTGCTCCCTCATTCGATTATTGTTGGTCGAAGAAACCACGGAAAACGGCGAACAGAACAGCCGGTCGCAAGAATTCTCATCCAGACATTGGATGAATTCGACTTAGTTATGTAGCTAATGTGGAAAATCCACCACTGTCTGGATTCGAACCCTAGGACCTTTAAAGGTCACTGTAGTGACGATAGTTGTTGCCGTGAGCCATCTCAGCCAGTGAATCTATGGAGTTTGGCCTGATATCCCCGAGATCGGAAGTATTGCCGTAGTGTCTTCTAGATAATAATGAGATTGGCCGTGGGGCTGGGAGAATATTTCTTCACCCTGAGGAAGGAAGTCCTGATAGGATTGGGAATGGAGGGGGGCTAATATGTTGATCCGGCACCACCCGGAATAGATCGAAGAAAATCATAGAAATTAACGATCAGAGCAGTCGAATTTATCATTCAGAATGTCTTTCAGCTTTTTCCCTTGTGTCAAAAATTTGACTCTGCTGTTAAGACTTAAGGACCCAAGTCATCTCGTACTGTGAAGATTTATTTGCGAAGTCACGATTACATATGCTAACACATCTGTTTTTGTGTTTTATTTGAAGAAAATTTTCATAATGTTGCAGCTCTCCACTCCTCTGAGAGACTAAAAACGTTTTAGACTCCATACTCAAAAGTTGTAAATGATAATTTTAATAAATTCGCAGGAAAATAAGATATTTAAGAAATAATCTTGTTTTGTTCATCTACTATTATACTATGCAGAACTATCTCAGGTAAGACTATTAAATGGAAGTTTAATAGACTTAGGCACTCGAGACTTCACTATGTGCATTAATTTTAATCATACAACAATCTCTGCGGTTTAACAGATGTGTATAAACATAGTCTTGAGCTTTTGTAGAGCGTATAATGTGGTGTTTTTGCAGTTCAAATTAGAGTTGTTAGGAAGTACAATTTAGTTTAGACCCGACAGGCGAATACACTAACGGTAAAAGTGATGACACCATTTGTTTAGTTTCTGAATTTGTGGCAGTCAGCTTAGTCTGCGTTTCGCAAAACATAGTACGCCATGACGCTATTATCATTACGAGAGCCGATTTTGATGCAAGAAAACTTACCTTAAATACATTACAAATGAAACCTTTTGCATTTCAAGTATTTTGGAGAAGCCAAGATGGAACAGGTTAAATCTGATTTTTAGATAGATTGTGAAAATTAAAAATCCATGTAAGTATTAGGAACTATTCAGAATGACAATAGATTGCTTCTCATGTATGACGAATTAATTAGAAACTATTTCATATTTGAATATACGTTTTACTTTTTCTTAAATCCGTGATAAAATATTAATTTTGCAGTTAAAGGATATAAATAGCAACATTTTTCTTACTTAATAAGTTTTATTGATTAAAAATTAAATCTCATTTATTTAACAATTGAACCCCTACCTTTAAATGTGTGAGTTTTATAAGAACTGTTTCAACACTTCGTCATCCCCGTCCATTCATTGAAAAGAATCACAAATAAGGCGTCGGCATTCCGCACTCCCAAGTGCAATTAGGCGCAAGGAGCGTATGGCATGTCCAAATCAGTGTCTGCAGATACACGTTGGCCGTCTCTCTCAACAGTTCAAGTAGCGAGCTCAGTCGCTTATTATTTTACTCTCTACTGGTCGATCTTTTCAAGCCAGTCATCGTTTTCCTGACTACAAAATGGTTGTTTCGGGGAAGGAACGGAGGACTCGCGAAGCCATGACGTTTATAGAAGAGTGGGGCTAATCAGTTTCGTCCCTAATGACACGAAGGCGAAATGCTTGACATGTCACCTAATTGTTCATTAAAAAAAACATTCGCAAGCACATAATTGAATACGATGGCTTTGAGGGAGATGATCGTCGAGCTTAGGACAGGTGCACTCCTAAGACGTTGCTCCTGTCGGCGCGCAAATCCTGCTGCCCCCTTCTAAACAAACGCGCTTTTGCCTAGGGATGCGACATCGACAAGAATATGTCGATGTTTCAAAATATCGATGTTGAAAACTAAACATCGGTGTTAATATACTACATTGCTTCAAAAACATCGATGTTGTTTAACATCAATATTCTCGAAACTGGTTAAACATTACATCTCGAAAGTGGTGTAACATTAACGCTCGTGCTGGGGTAGGGTAATTTAATTCGAAAGCAGTTCTAGTTTTGAAAGTTTTTATTTCATATTTTATCGTTTACAAACATTGTGATATTAAACGGGATATTTTTCATTCAGATACAAAACATCGAATACAATACATCAATGTTGAAAAAAACATTGAATTATATATAAAAGTTTAACCGTTATCTGCCTGAATTAGTTTGTAAAAAAATTTCATTACACCATTTCATAATGTTTTAAAAATATTAATTTTTTTCCACTGAAAATTTTGAAATACACATGGTAACACCTTTTAGAATGAGAGGGAAAACAGCATGAAGCTCTAATTGCATTTCTGCAATTTTTTAAGGTGTACTATCTACCAATTCTAAAAGTTTGTACTATCTACAGCTTACTATAGCGTACCCATACGAGAACGCTAGGGAGATAATGTTTAAACAACGACACCTAAGTCGGCTTGAACTCTTGACTTGATGTGTCTTCGCTTGTATGCTGACGAGATTCCCTCCCTTTCTAGTTTTTCTAGGGGTAATTCAAAAATACATACGCAATTTTAGCTTCTTCAAAACCTCGACGAACCAATTAACAGAACTTATTACCATTTCACCGATTCTTTTTCTCCTTTTCTTTCTTTTTTTTCTTTCCTTTCTCTCTACCGTTCCATTCATCCCGATTCTTTCCCGATTTCCTATCAAGCTCGTCCTCCCTCGCTTTTACTCCTGTCATCCATATGAAAATCTTCATCCAAATTGCGTGCGTATTTTTCATTGAATGACTTCCTTTATTATGTACTATTGTAATATAATTTCTGAAAGTGGTCAGGAAGAAGAGCAGGCTAAGTGGCCTGAGCCTCGCCACCAATAGACATTTATTTATTTAAGTCGCATTCCTACTTTCGACCTGCGCCTCGAAAAGTGCCGCCGCCGTAGCCACCCACTGTGAGGCGGGCGGGCGGTCGAGATGTCGCGCGAACGTCGAGCTGGCAACGAATTACAGTCATCTGCCGCCGCCACCGCCGCCCGACAGATTAGTCGCCGGATCTCAGACATTAGCCCTCTCGTCATCAGAGACGGCGCGGGCGTCTCCTCGAGCAGAGAAATCCCTCACACAATTAAAACTTTACGTCGCAGTCTAGGGAGCGCGGAACTTGTTGTTTCGTGCTAATAACACGTCTGCGTGGAAGAAGCCGTGCGCGGGCAGCGAACGAGGTACTTGCGGATTACGGGTCTAATAAGCGCGAGGCCTCATGAGAAACGGCACGTCCCAAATGAATAAGTTGGGAGAGATAACCGAAGATTTCACAAGTGGCTAGTGTTTTGCAAGCTTTCCGGGAAGGTAGGCTTGCGGTTAAGTACGGCAATGTTCTGTGCAACGCAAACAAGGGAGATGCAAAGTTACGCGAGGTAACTGCGAAAATGAACAGTTTACTTGCAAAATCGTAACATTATGTGCTTGTAAATTATCCAAAACGCTAGTTGGCTTGCACTAATATTTTACATCTTGATGAAGATTGCATTTTAATGATGATGAGAGAAGGATACATACGTTAGTACGTCACAAAACACTTACAAGAACATAAAGAACGCTTTCATCACACCGGATATTCGACTTCTGCGTTTTGGAAATAATATTAGCAAGGGAAGTCTCATGCACGATTCAGAAGCCTTCGATTAATAGCTTCACAATTAATATACATATATTTGCAATTTTTAATATTCAATTGAATTAACTGAACATTGGTCCTGCAGTATATTTTCATTGTTAAATTCAACAAACGAGATGCAAATTAAATGACAGACAATTAATTCTAAACATATGAATATCTTTTGGAGTAACATGGATAATTTACTGTTTACGCAAAGAAAGGCACAACAATACATTTTTTTCACTAAATAAATAAAATACTAGTGTAAGATAGTGCAGTTTGGCCATGAATTTATATAGTCTTTATACTGCGTTGTGTCTATTCTCGAAGTCAAAAATACACGACAATGTTTAGATATGTGACACTCGCACATTGATATATATTTCATTGAAGACTCTGAAAATTAATATAACTCGGCAGAAAGATCTCTGTGTTAAAGAAAACATCTGGTCAAACTATTCCTGTTTACATGGCCACAAAAGCAAGTTACGATTCTGATACGTGAGTAAGGATCAAAAATTAAAATACAAGAGCTCGTGCGACCATAATTTATTCCGCAGCCTCACACGCTGGTATGATTTACATCTCTTCCGGCCTTTGATGAAGCACTCGGGTGGAAGGCAATTCAAAAATGAAGTGGAAGTTCAGTATGCATTTCAGTCGTAACTTCATGCTCTTGATCCTGATTTCTTCAAAGCCGACATCGAAGCTTTGTTATACTTTGGCGAAACATTTAAACTGTCCTTAATTTAAACTGTCATTTTAACTGTCCTAAATTTAAAGATTTGTACCGTTGTCTTCTAAAGACGTTACATCTTAGGTACGCCAAGAAAAGGAGTTATGTATTGGCTTTGAATAAATTTTAATGTAATGTAAGACAAATTACACCTTATTGTCGCGTGGTCGCAGACAGCTGGCACCCGCGTAAACATGTTGCGTATCTCCGCCTCCGAAAGTACGTCTCAGCAGTAAAGGTGTATATAACAGCTTGACCGCCACTTAGCAGGGGGACGAATGCTACTGGTGAGCTCGTCGCCCGTGTGCACTGACCTTCCACTCCTCCGTCGGTTCAGATCGGCCCAAACTGACCCTGCCGACATCCCTTCACCCCTCCGTCGGTTCAGATCGACCCTAACTGGCCCTGCCGACACTTCTCCACCTCGCTAGTTCAGATCGACCTTCCGGGGTCTTGCTAGTAGCTTCCCGCCCTCTCCCCGACCGCTGTGCACTTCGTGCGTCGCTAACTCGTCTGATGGCCGCTGCCGAAGTGTCTCCTCCGAAGAACAGTCCTTGGCGAGGCTTGGCTACGTCAGGTGCCAGTAAGGTGTATGTAAGTATACCACCCCAATAAACTGCTGTTTGCCATGACTAGGGCCTTCCCTGTTCTTATTGCTCACTCTTATCCGCCTTAGGCCTTTAAGAGAATAGGGAACGATCCAGAGGGCACCTTCTGCCCCTACCGTCCTTCCACTTCCCCGCACGTGGTACCAGACCCATCTCTACCCCCCCCCGCCCGACACTTATCCTTTCTGCACTTTTTTCCGTATTAGGTTCAGTAATTGCGCGCATGCAAAACCGGTTTCAAGTTAGGATCACACCCATTGAATAAATTCATTTTAATTAACACTGAATCGCCAGGCATATACTACATTATAATATACAATTAACACCTGGTTTCCGGCAATGATAGTCGCAAACTGCACCACAAAATACTTAACTAGAAACTATCTTAACACATTGCTTGAAAGAAACAAACGTAAGCCGCCTGCAAAACCGCTTTATGTAGATGTACGTCCGCTATTGAAGATCCCCTGACTACGTTCGAGTGCAGACCGCACGCTGGTTCCAACGTGGAATAAATAGCTGAGCGAAGCTGCCTGGCGGAGAATTTGGGAGCCGGCGGATCTAGAGGGACGTTTCCCTGGTCTCTGCCGTCAAGCAGTTCCTGGCAGTTCCTGGCTCTGGCGGGTCGTTACCTGCTTCTCCTCTGTCAATTCCTGGCAGTTGCCGAAGCGGTCCATCTTGCAACGTGCCATAGACAGCGCGCGAACCTTTGTTTCCCATCCGATCATTAATTGATTGTTAGTGATTCCGGGCGCGTCAACTGCTAAGGTCATTAGTCCCTTAGGGTAATGAATGTTTTTTTTCCTTGAGAGGTGGCGGTGGTATTCCCCCGCTGGATGGCGAGATCCTCCACCGACCTACCGTCGGCCAGCGGGTATTTTCCCCAACCAGGTGTCTCCTACCACCGGTGTACTCCTCCAACCGGGACAAGCTCCAAGTACCCGACTGGTCTATCGGCATGTGTGGTAGTGTAATACATGTAAGTGTGTGTAAGCAACGGGTGAGGATAGGACAAGGAAGAGGAAGGAAAGATCGCGCACGGCCCGTGGCGTACCCACTTGTTAGGGTACTGCTCCGGCATTCACCTGGTGTTGATTGTAGAAACCACCGATCAGAGCAGCCGCAAAACTACCGATCAGAGCAGCCGGTCCATAGAATTCTCCTCCAGACAGCGACTGAACTCGACCTACTTGACAAGTTTCTGCAGAAAATCCTGCCGCCATCGGGACTCGAACTTAGGACCTCCCGGTCAGAGGCAGTGGAGTGACATCAGTTGATGCACTGAGATACCTCTCCCCCATCCGATTGGCATACCCATCTGTAACCGGAGTACTGATCCCCGCCCTGATTTAGCTCATCCTTATGGTCTAGAAAATATCCGACAAATAGTGGACATTACAATAAAGTGTTTATCTGGGAATATCAAAGGTAGAAAAAGTGAGTCATGATTATAGCAAATAGTCACTTACAGAACAATAGTTTTGTGATTTATTGGATCATACTCTGTGACTAAACCGAGTAATAAATTATCTAAAATAGTAAATTAACAAATCCCAAGAAGGTTTGATTATTGGGCTCATTTGATCAAGAACTAGAACTAATTGTTAATCTACTCCGATTAGGAACTCGCCTGCAACCCTCTCCCCTGTTGCATTTTTTGCCAATTTGAAGGCGGCCAAAGAGTAACGGCAGCCGGCCAGTGGCCCTTGCTAATGTCGGTGGTTTCGCTTGGCAGCGTGGGGAGGGGGGGGAGGGGGTCCGTGAGGGGGACGAGCCCCCCGCGGCGCGGCGCCCGGCCCCCGGTGGCGCTCCCCGCGTGCGCACATTCCTGCCCTCATAATGCGGCCATTAGAATAAAACCGTGATTAATTACCTAAAACCACGTTAAGTCCATTCACGAGAAGCTTTATCTATTGTTGATCTTGAGTTTTGTTGTGTTTATACAATCGCGGCGCGCCTTTCATCTCAGGGCGGCGTTTTTTTCCCGTCGCCGTTGATTAAGCTCGGGCGGTGGCGGCGGCGGGGGCGGCGGCGGAGGGGGCGTTGGCGGCGGTGGTGCTGGCGGTGGCGGCTCCTGGTCGGAACGGGCAATCACCGTGCCTTTCAACCTCCGCTGCCGCTGCCGCTGCCGCCGCCGCCGCCGCCGCCGCCGCCGCCGTGCGTTGAGGTCGCCCATCGAGACCCAGGCCGCGCCATCGACGCCCCCGCCGCGTCAAACCTGCTCCCGGGCCCCTCACAACACTACGTGCTGTAATACACAGGGATGGAGGAATTTCGCTGAACGTGTCTTAGCTAATCTCACCAATAGAGTTTCTGCATGAGAGACAATAAAAACTGTTGCTACTGTCATCCGTATCTCCGTATGAGAGACAGAATGAAAGCAGCTGCTCTTGTTCTCCGTATCTCCGTATGAGAGACAGAATAAAAACTGTTGCTACTGTTCTCTGTATGAGAGACAGAATGAAAACAGTTGCTCTTGTTCTCCGTATCTCCGTATGAGAGACAGAATGAAAACTGTTGCTACTGTTTTCCGTATCTCCGTATGAGAGACAGAATGAAAACTGTTGCTACTGTTCTCTGTATGAGAGACAGAATGAAAACAGTTGCTCTTGTTCTCCGTATCTCCGTATGAGAGACAGAATGAAAACTGTTGCTATCCCTTAGCGGTTGGACTTGGGGTTGGAGTCCCGACAGTGGCGAATTTTCGAAAATTCGAAACTAGCTAAATGGATAGGTGGAAATCAGCCGCTGTGTGGAGAATTCCAGCGGCTCTGTTTGGTAGTTTTCCGTGGTTGCTATGAACAATTCCAGGCCAATGCCCTAACAGGCCGGTAACGGAACACCCACACATCTTCCTTGTCTTACTTATCTCTTCCAGCATCTTCCTTGTACAATCCTCTCTCCTTACACACACACACACACACACACACACACACACACACACACACACACACACACACATTTACTACAGTAGTCGAAGTCGGATAATTTGTAATACTGTTTTAACTTGTTAGCATTACTTTGTAATCAAACTGTTTAGAGCTCGGAATATGTAATGAACCCAAACTTCAACGCTTTTGAATTAAATATATGTTTTGAACATGCAAAAACAATTTTTTTAATAGCAATTTTATTTTATTTCGAACATGTGGAAGGTAATATGGAATAGGAGTCTCAAAATGACCAAAATGAAATAAGGTGACATTATAAAATGATACAAAATGATATAATTTGACATTATAAAATACAAATTACAAAAGCTTTTAATTGTTTACTTGCAACAATCACCCACGTAATCTTCCTGCTCTGCTCCGGAACAGGGAAGATGGGCTCACAGGGAACAGGACAAACACTTCACCGAATCCTCTCCTCGTCTATCTTCACCTCCCTCCCTGCTTCCCATTACAGAAGATACATTCTCCATCATCATTGTCTGGTTCAGAAGATGGTATGAACTCCAACTCAGTTGATACTTTGGAATGAAAAGACCTAGTATAACCCGACATGTCCTTTTGAAATCAATAGCGTTTACCCTAAACGTGATGCACTGCAAGCTACAAAATGAGCGTAATATAATGAAAAGCAACTCTTGTGGTGTACACTGCTACTTTCTAATTATAACAGAAAATAAACTAATAGCATTGGCTTGTAAAAGCCTACATACTTAAATTTTTGGAAACCGAAAAACGAATCTTCTTCAGTACGGCATGTGGCAAGCCGGGGACACTAACTGCGGAGCATCATACGAGCATTCAGAAAGTAGTTTATGACTTCCTCTTGACTGCAGCTTTTGACAGAGAAATAAGCTCGATATTCCTTATTACCCGACTATTCCATTATACTGGAACTTCCTCTATCTCTACTACTCTCATGTTGGAAGACCAGACGGCAGCTTGAAGCTTGTTCTGGCTGGGACGGTGCCCCACAGACGGAGAAACCTGGAAGGGAAAACCCTGCAAGACGACGTGCAGGTCGCGGCCAGACGTCGCGTTCCAAGTCCTAGATTTCAAGGTTCCTACAGGGGTCAAATTTTTGGTTCTAGCTAGATAGCTAGGTCGAGTTCAGCCGTGGAGTAAATTGGAGTAGAATTCAAGCGGTCGGCTACTCTGATCGGTAGTTTTCCGTGGATTCTCCAATCAACTCCAGGCGCATGCCGGAGCCGTACCTAACAAACGGGCCACGGACCAAGCGCGATCCTTCCTTCCTCTTCCTTGTCCTAGCCTCACCCTTTACACACACACACACACACACACACACTTAAAGTAACATGCAATACACTACCACACATGCCAGGAGACCGGTCGGGAAATTAGAGTTCGTCCCTCTGCGGTGTTCGTCCCGCTGGTGGAAGACATGTGGATGTGGAAAGTCTCGCCGGCGAGTAAGTCGGCTCACAATCTAGCAGGGGAAGAACTCCATCACATTTCATTTTAAAAACATGAATTACACTCACGGGACTAATGACAATAGCATTTGAAATGGCCGGAAACACAAATAATCAACCAATCATTTATATTTCACAAAACAATGACCTGAAGTTGGAAACATAACAATTGTGAGCTTGCTTAAGTGAAAGTTACACAAAAGTACGTGAAAAGTAAGCTCTTATATTTTTTTAAAATTTAACTTTGAATAATTCACGAGTGTATAAACGAATAAACTGTAGTATTGGTCATTTTAGCGGAAATCTGATAGATGCAAAATATTCAAATTCTGTAAACATTATGCAAAACAAAGTACACTTTTTAAATTATTACTTTCCAAGTTAATGTAACAGATGTTTTTCAGTATTGTCCAATATTGTGTAATATAAAATTTAACATCAAATATTCTGATCAAAGGTATGTAGTACATTTGAATTAAAATTGAAGCTAAGAAAGTAAGCTTTCAAAGAAGATATTTTCACAGAATGTCGCTATCAAAACGAAGCACATGTGGGAAAGTTCATTGCTCTAAAATACATTTTCAGTTAGATCCCCACGTTTTAAAACCGATAAATTTAAATTCATTAAATATTGAACTTTGAATAGTCAGAGTTTTAATGCAGTCCATTTTCGAAGCGGTAGAAAAATTAATATATTTCTCGTCGCATATTGTGTTTTTACCAAAGGCTAGGCAGCACCAGTTCAGTCGTTTCATACACCTCTTCTATGCCTAAAGGCCTAAGAAGCAGTGCCAACATTGTTTCATTGATGTTAGCCGGATACTGTCAAAAAGACACTCTCAGAAGATGCAGAAGGACCAAACAATATGAATACTGGAAATAATTATAAACGAAGAGTACTTTGTAACTGTAATCAGAATAAGTTTCTTTCACCGCAGCTCTGCAAGCTTTATTCCTGTTCGTTTTTCTGTTTCCAAAGGATTCAAAGAATAAACGAGGATTTATATTTTAATATAAATCACGATAGAATGAGATCAACTAATTATTACCATAATAAATGTCTTCTTCGGGCAGCTGTTAAACACATGCCAAATCGCGTGCCAAATCTGAAAATTCGTAACAGATTCAGGTATGAAATTAGAAAGCGTTGTTCGCTAATGAAATAAATTTGAAAAGAAAGTCACGATGTCTTTATAATGTATTAAAAAAATAAGGCATAATTATTTCTGAACACTTTCCGTTATCAGATGAAATACTTGAAAAGGTAACTTCAATTTAAAACTAATAATAAATCAATATTTTCAATAATATTCAATAATATTTATTATTAAAAATAACCTGTCTCTAAAAGCAATAACGTAACTTAATATTAAACAAAAATATAATGTAACTTATAATTAAAATTGACATACAATTAGAAATAAATATTTAATTGACAAGAGGAAAAGAAAAACATAAACATGATTGATTTCTCCAGAAATCTAGTGTAAAATTACAATATGACAAATGAAAATATGTATTCAAAATATAAGGTATAATTATTTCTGAACACTTTCCGTTATCAGATGAAATACTTTAAAAGGTAACTTCAGTTTAAAACTAATAATAAATCAATATTTTTTATAATATTCAAGATAGTAATAGAAGTTTCATATATGAATGCGAACAAATATTGTATTGTATTGCCATTAAAACAATAATGGACAAGTCAATTACTTAAGCAAAATAAAAATGCTAATTCCGATTTCTGTGTTTGCTAGAATAGGTAGAAAATGTTTCTGAAAAATCTGGGACATCGAGATCGTTTTTTTCTTGAAAAGTTAGATTTGGAGTGAAATGATTCATATATAAACCCCATCTCTAGATAAGAAAAATTATGTATCACACTTAAAGTGCATTAGATATATCTCAGTTTACCAAAGTTTATGTAAAATAATTTAACAAACATGGCCATTTCACGAACTCTCCATTCAAAGAACATTTTATTCACATGCATACTTCAATCACCATTTCATCAACCACCATTCCACTCAGATTCCTCTTCCGCCCTTCAAATGCATTTCTTAACCAGAACATTATAGAAATTTTATTGTTCATTGGCAATTAAGTTTACTTCTTAACAATTGAATTCCCTAATTCTAAAACCTTCCTAGTTCTTCAGATTTATGTTATTAATATTTTGTTTTAGATTGTATTACAATCTCAAATTTTAACTCTAACACTTGAAGATGTCAACATAATCAGAGTTCGTTACATCTATTTTGTATTCCTAGATATAATGTGAATTATTTATAATGATGATATAATTCACGACGCACTTCAATTGCTATTTAAATTCAATTTCAAATAAATCATAAACTAATATACATTGTAAAAAAGAAATATACCCTGATACTTAGTCTAAAACACAATAACTGACCAGTGAATAACTTCTTAATTCTTAAATGTGATTAGTGATCACTTTACAATAGATTATAATATCTAAATGTTGTTCACTTGGGAAGAATACTTTTCTTTTTTGAGTGTTTCATACCAGCTCACAATACCCAAGAATATAATTATCTTATTTTATTTTCCGCATGCTTTGAATTACCCATCCAAGCCTGCGAGACATAATTGTGCGCAGCAGGGATGCAACATCGACCAAAAAATATCGATGTTTCAGAACCGATTAAAAATTAAAACATCGATATTAATAATACATCGCCCCAAAACCATCGATATTTTTAAACATGGATGTTTTTAAAAGCGGAAATGCGACCTCAAACATTTACGTTCCCGCGGCGAAAAATTTGAGACAGTGACCGTGATTATTCATTTACAGTTCAGATTTAACCGACAAAACGAACTAAAAAAATAAAAAGAACAATAAACAAAACAGTCAGAAAGCATAAGTGATCTGAGTCATTTCAAGGGGTTAGAGCTTCTCAAATCTGCGGGAAGATAGAAAATACGGAAGGTAAGGGGAGGCCTGTTATAGTAATATGCGTTTACCATCTTTCCACCGACGCCAAAAGAAATGCCAGAGCATCGGGGTCATCTCTCGGGGTAGAGATAGTCTGCTCGATGAGGGTAGTATGAACAGCGTACGCTTCGTTCCAACAAATGAATTCAGTGGTATTACCAGTTATTATTTCGTATTATAACGTTTAGAAAATAGTGATAATGGTACTTTCTCATGTACAACACTTTGAAAACGTAAAAATATCGAGCCTCAAACATCGATTAATAAAACATCGGCTTTAATCAATTGATGTTTCAAACATCGATGTTTTGAAAACATCGACATCGATATGGCATTTCTGGCGCGCAGGCGAACGGGACATCGGCTTTAATCAATGGATGTTTCAAACATCGATGTTTTGAAAACGTCGACATCGATGTGGCATTTCTGGCGCGCAGGCGAACGGGGCATCGGCTTTAATCCATTGATGTTTCAAACATCGATGTTTTGAAAACATCCTGGCGCCCTGCGAACGAGGAATCGGCTTTAATCAATCGATGTTTCAAACATCGATGTTTTGAAAACGTCGACATCGATGTGGCATTCCTGGCGCGCAGGCGAACGGGGCATTGGCTTTAATCCATTGATGTTTCAAACATCGATGTTTTGAAAACATCCTGGCGCACAGGCGAACGAGGAATCGGCTTTAATCAATCGATGTTTCAAACATCGATGTTTGAAACGTCGATGTTTAATTACAAAGTTGATGTTTCAAACATCGATGTTACGAAAACATCCTGGCGCGCAGGCGAACGGGGCTGCGAGTGTACCGCAACCTGCGCGCGGAGGCGAGGGGCAGAGGGGCGAGGAAAGGCGAGAGTCTGCTGGGTCCACGTCGGGCCCGCGGGGCTAACCTGAGTACCACAGTCGGACGATAAGTGAAACGGACTTTAATTTCTCGTTTAGAGAGCAGCTCGGAGAACTCGACACCGCATAACTCTCAACAACAATCTCGTAATAACTCTAATGGCTCTGAAGATGGCACTGGAGCCATTCCCGGGACTACCGACTACTTAATGCGCGGCCGGCCGCCCCAGCGCCAGCGGCGGGGGAGGCGCGAGACGGCCCAGGGCGCCCCAGGCGAGCGAATTGGCCCCAAGAATTCCGGTCTTTCCGGTACAAAACAAACAAACGCCGTTCTACCAGGCACGATCTTCATTGGGGATTCGAGAGAGCAGATGAACTCGTCCAAATTCTGTTCAAATCTCTGTATATAAAAATGGTTGTTGGTGTATTCCAGATCGAAGAACTCCGACAGCGTTTGACCGATCTCCATGAACGTTGGTACACCTAAGTGTTTTTAAATGGAGAAGATTTTATGTTGTTGTTTTTTGTTGTGACACCGCTAGATCGCGCTACAGTTAAATGCAATTCCCAATCCACCAGGGCTTTATTGTTGCTGGGCGCTGCTCTGTGACCCGTGTGCTGTGTAGAGGCTAGGACGAGGAGGGCAGGAGGAACGGGCGGAGAGAGGGAGAGAGGAAAGAGAGGGAGAGGGGAAAGAGAGGGAGAGGGGAAAGAGGAAGGGAGAGGGGAAAGAGGAAGGGAGAAAGAGAGAGAGAGGGGGGAAGGAGCGAGAGAGAGTAGGGGAGTGAGGGAAAGAGCTAGAGAGAGAGGGGATGGAGAGAGAGGGGGGATAGAGAGAGTGGAATGTTTCACTGATCAACCCCAGAATAATGCCGGAGCATCTCATCATCCCGCGGGGAAATATCACCGCCAGCTCCCGTGATAAAAACATGTCCTACACTTATGGGACTACTGACCTTAGCAGTTGATGTGACCGGAATCACAATCAATCAATCTATCATAACCGTCGGCGCGCGGTCAATGGGCGGCGCTGCATTTTCATCTCTCATTTGTTATTGCATATGGTCCAGATTGATTCATTAGTGATTCCGGGCGCGTCAACTGCTATGGTCATTAATCCTGAGAATGTGGTACATGTTTTGTTGCGGGAGGTGTTGATGGTGGTGATCTCCTGCTGGGTGGCGAGATCCGGAACAGTCTTTCCCGTCAGCTTAAGGATGTTTCCCCAACCAGGTATCTCCCATCAGAGGGGTATCACCCCAACCGGGACGAGCTCTAAGCTCCAGACTGCTCTCCCGAAATATGTGGTAGTGTAGTGCATGTAAGTGTATGTGCGTGTAAGTAGGGGTTGAGGATAGGTCAAGGAAGAGGAAGGAAAGATCGCGGATGGTCTACGGCACGTTTGTTAGGGACTGCTTCGACATTGGTGTTCAGTCAGAGCAACCGACCGCTAGAATTCTCCTCCAGACAGCGAATTCGACGTAACTATGAATCTGACGAAAATCCTGCCCCCGTCAGGAGTCGAACCCTATGACCTACCGGTCAGAAGCATTGCAGTGTCATCCACTAATGCCTTGAGACATCTAAGCCAGTTGCATGGTGCGGAACTAACTGTTATGAAATTGTGACTGAGTGAAAAAAGGACGATGTAACTGATTCACATACGGCAGTGTATTTGTAGGGGTGGGGAGCAAATCACATGTTGGCAATTCACAATTTCTGACCCCCATTTATCTTCTCTCTGCACTAATTTTTGTCTTTGCTTCTTCCAATATGAAATTCCAGTATTTTCTATTTGCAGTTCTTTATCTCCTTCCTTCGAATGATCTTCGTTTTCAACGATGTAACTGAAAATGGTTTCTTGTGTCTCCTAGACACGCATCCCTCTTTTTTATGCTCTATTCTGTTCCAGCCTTCTAGCTGTGGCATGCAACACTATCACAAGACTTAAACAATTTTTCAAGAGTTTTAATATATTATTCCCGACTCTTTAGATACTATTTTCTGTATCACAACCATAAATTAAAGATCTCTAATCTACCTTGAAATGATTGTTTTTCTTCTAGTGAAAGTCTGTTCACAATCACCCAATAATAATCGATTAATAATGGTATTTTAGTTCTATTTTAGCAGTTTTGTAGAATATTCTTGTCCTTGAAGAGGTTACAAAAACACAGATTCCCTACTCAGTTATTAAAGAAATATCTTTTATTACAGGGTTTTCGGTTGTATGGGGGACTAAATATTGGATAAACCAATATCTGAAACCCTTTATAACAGAAAATAATGTCTATTGGACATTATTACTACACTTTGAAAACCTAGAATGACTTTTTGTGCATTGGCTATTCTTTTCTTTTAGAAGTGAACCGTGTATTTACTCTCACTTTCTTTTATTTTCTGACTCATTGTTTTGGCCTCTGCTAACCTGTAATGTATTTACCAATATATACGGGTTCTTCTCACAATTAGAAATATGATCATCAAACCTTTTCAAGCCATATACGAATATAAAATAAAAATATTAAAAAATTCACCCCTTCTTTCAAAATTCTCTGAGCTGTAAAATGTTCTTTGAATTTTAACATTGTCAATTCATTGACATTTGATTTCATTTCACCAGGGTCTATCGCACGTAAATTTCCCCTCCCCAATCAGGCGTCATAAAAGTTCAGAAACAATTACAATTACTTTCTTCGCTTTTGTTTTTTATGAAGATCCTTTTCATCATAAGTAGTATTTAAATACTTAGTTCTACATTGCCTCTTTGTCTAATTGTTTCACTTATTACTTCGATCTTGTGGTATTTCAATCACATATTCGAAGTTTTGTGAACGGTGTTTCTCACCTATGAAAAGAAAACCTAACTTGGAATAATTCGAAAATTATGTACTATAGGAACTGAGTATTCCCCTAAAAATAAGCAAATCACGAAACATCTCTCTTCCTTTCCTCTGTTAGCTGGAAGGCAAACTGCATCTGATAGAATGTGATTAGGTATCAAATTTAAGAAACCTTTTCCCTTATACGATTATTTGACTAAATGGAGAAAATACGTCGGCTGTACCGTTTTAATTTTAACTTTTTTAAAAAGAGGAGATAGAAACCTACTTGCTCTCCTGATTGCTCATTCGAATGAGCACTGGACTTTCAACATTTCAACAACTCGACTGGAGCTTCAACATTTTATTTCCATTTTTCTGTTACCAACAGAAAATTCTATGTAATCGTATAACCAATAGAACGAAGTTTACAAATAATATACGTTGGGTTTCTTATGGATTTCAGTAGTTCAGTAGCTTATTGAAAAGTTAAACGTGATTAAAATATTAAAACTTGGAATTTTTTTAAAATTTCTGTACAGTTCAGCTAATAAAATATTTTTTCTGAAAGCTCTAAGCAATGCATAATCCTACATGATGTGACAGTTCTCTCATGTACTGGCATTGGAAATCTAAAGGGCACAAGAGGAGAATAATTGTTTCGAGAATGACCAGGGTAATATTACACACGGCTCGCTTGGGTCGACGTACATGTTAGCCTTACATGTAGTTATGCGAGTGTAAGTACGTTTAAGTGTATGTGTGTATGTGTGTGTGTGCGTGTGCGTGTGCGTGTGTGTGTGCGTGTGTGTGTGCGTGTGTGTGTGCGTGTGTGTGTGCGTGTGTGTGTGCGTGTGTGTGTGCGTGTGTGTGTGCGTGTGTGTGTGCGTGTGTGTGTGCATGTGTGTGTGCGTGTGTGCGCGTGTGTGCGTGTGTGTGCGTGTGTGTGCGTGTGTGTGCGTGCGTGTGTGTGTGCGT